>OY804589.1:8501127-8849163 GCA_963680875.1 Bathymodiolus brooksi
TATCAATAATTCTAGATTTGCAGAATTTCTTCCATTGATATATCCTCCAGAGCTGGAAGTTAACGAGACCACAGATACAGCTTCGTCCGCATCATTTTTGGACATATACCTCGAATTTGATGACAGTGGTCAACTCAGTACTAAAATTTATGATAAACGGGACGACTTCAATTTTAAAATCATAAATTTTCCAAATATGTGCAGCAATATACCAGCTTCTCCTGCATATGGTGTTTACATCTCGCAATTGATTCGCTATGCAAGGGCCAGTAGCAATTATTCTGATATCCTGAAACGTCATCTTCATCTGAGAAACAGGCTACTGGACCAGGGCTATGAAAAGATTCGTCTTATTCGATCTCTTAAAAAGTTTATATTCCGATATCAAGATCTTGTCGAAATATATTCCGTCTCTGCAGAGACGATAATAAACGATGGATTTTCATATAGTGAAAATGCATAAAGATAAGGAAGTCAACAAAAATGTGAAAAATATTTTGTTATCAATGTGTGACGTAAAAGTGTTTTGGGCATTTACTTCACTGAATTTGGTACTGCTTTGACAACTATTTTACCTATTTTGTTCCAGTATTGTTATAAATACTGTTATAGTGACAGCCGGAACCTTTGATCCGTAATGAAAGCGGGAGGTTTGGCACTTTAAAATCTGATTCAACCCACCATTTCTTTAGAAATGCCTGTACCAAGTCAGGGTCATTACGGTTTTCACAGTTTTCCAGTTGCTGACTGATTTTGTCTGTTTATATACTTATGAGTTTTGACTTTTCCTTTGTAAGATTGTTCGGAGTTCGGTAATTTTGTTATTACCCTTATTTGCCAATACACAAAGCAAAAATAAAAATGGAAGTAAGGACAACGAAAATAAAATAAATATTTTTAATTCATAAATTGAACTAAAATAAAAAGCTTGAGTATATCAATTTTAAATCTATCCAACCAAGGTTAACTTTTTACAATGAAAGGGAGGTAATAGAGATTTGTTATCAAGTTTGATAAAGCAACATCTCATTTACCTAGTTGTATATATGAGTAACTTGCTTGTTTTAACTGATCATGTGGGAGCTGATATTTACTGTACGTGTGTCATTTATACATAAAACCAGTCATAGAGAATTCTGAAAGATTTAAAAAGCAAAAGATGGGGGCATCAATTTAAAATTAATATCAAATAAAAGGCAACACTAAAAGTAGACCTTGAAGTACATGTAAATATTCACCATTAGAGCTGAAACAATGTGTAGTGTTATATGACAATCAAAGTCCATATACATTACTGTTCTCAAACTCTATCATAGGCAAGATTTTATTTTACATAACAATTATAAAGTTAATTCCATTTTCATTTAAAATATATCCTGCACATTGTCTCATATAATTGTCAAGGCTTGAATTCTAATGGAAAATGGAGAGATGTATTCAATTATCTGAAATCTAAGAATTGTAATATATATTGCTTGTTTATAAGATACACATTTCACAGATATAGATTAACCATTTAATATCAGAAACTAAGGGGGGAGGAGAATGCATTTTAACTCTTTTTCTTCTAATCAAAGGGGAGTAGCAATTCTAATTAATACAAATTTTGAAGGTAAAATAATTATAAAAAATTTAAAAAAAAGACGATAATGCGATTTTAACATAAGATATTGTAATTGAAGGGAAAACAACTTAATTAATTCATTTATACGGCGTGACATCAATAAAATAATTGAACATGTTGGCAACAAGTCAATTGTAATAGGTGAAGATTTTGATCTGATCCAGAATCATTTTTGGTTGGTTGGTTAAATGGTGTTTAACGCGACTTTCAACAATATTTGTAAATCTAACTATCTTACGATCACGGTCACAACGGGCCCCGGTATAGAATCAAACGATAGGTGCAAGTAATTATTGTAATATAAATAACTGAAAGGCAACAGAAAAAAGCTTTAGAATTGATGGAAATATATATTTTAACTGATATATTCAGAAAGCTTTATACAGATTTGGGATATACATGGAGACAAAATAATATAATGAAACAAGCAACGTATATCGCAGAACAGACCACACAATGGTCAAAAGAAAAAAGGACAAAAAGACAAACAACTATCTACAAAACATTCACATAAAACTAAAGATCGAGTAACACGCACCCCACTTAAAACCGGGGGAGAACTCATGTGGCCCAGAATGGTATGCAGTTCCTGTTCCACTAACTAGTGGCAACCGTCGTGTTAATCCAGCTACAAGCCCGGTGCTGACTTCAACTTAACCAAGAGGAACCCTTGGTCCAGTAGCTTCCTTGTTAGCAGCAACACTCTATCAAGTAGGACATCCTGATAGGATATGATTCCATATACAGGAAAGAACCGCGAAGTGTTTACGACAAGTGGAACATATCCGTGGTCAATTGTCATATTTTTATTAATGTAAGTCTATGTTACACCTCTTCTTATAAAACAATCTTTTTTGTATTACATTAACTACATATATGTCATCAAACATAGGGAATTCTGAGTCTTTTAAATTTCTATCTCAGCGATGCATGAAAAGTCATTTGTATGTCAACACTTTTAGTAATGAAATAATTTAAACAAGACGAGAATAATTAATCCTAATCTCCACCCCACCCACTTTTTTCAGTCCCCCGTTACAGTCACCATCGTAGACACACGTATGATAGATTAATAGGTTCTTACACGAGTCCCTATTGACGATCTGGAATTTCTTCCACGAGTGTGAGAAATTCCGTCTTTTCACGAGTGGAGCGTAGCGGAACGAGTGGGAAAACGCTGAATTTCTCTCACGAGTGGAAGAAATCCCAGATCTTCAATAAGGACGAGTGCAAGTACCTGTTTCTTCCGTTTCAACATAAAAACAAAGCATGTCGATTTCATTCATTCATTCGCATGTCAATGTCATGTTTACTACACAAAATATTACAACGCCACGTGCAATGCAGTAAATACACATTTATTTAAAACCGCATTAAATCTATTAGAGGAAATCAGTTAAAATTCAGGTAAAATTGATATTTGAAGCTTTCTTAGATCTACTAAGACGACAATTTATATTACTACAGCAGTCGTAGAAGCGGACTCCATTGATTATACTCGGCTGATTTGATTGGCTGACAATGCCATGTAAGACAAGGTCACGCGCAGCTGTCTTTATGGCTTGTCATACATAGTAAACGCATCAAAACGGAAGAATCTGTTTTCTTTTAAATTTGACTTATATCTTGCCCTTTAAAGATTTAAGTTTAAAATAACATCATCAGCTTATAATAACGAAGTCGGGAACGTTTCTATTTAATCGGTTGTAGATTTTATTTGTGCAATGTGTAAATAAACGGTTGTGTTATCATTGCGTAGAAAATTTATGTATACAATTGACGTTTTCAATATGGAGGATCTGTATTAAAAGGATCGCAAGTATTTTATCAACAATTTTCATACTTTGTCCAGATCTTTTTGCGCATGAATATCTGCTATAGGTTGGCGTCATAATATTAGCTGATATTTCTGCATATATTTTAGCGATCATTTGTCATCCTTTTAATACGATGGACATGATTTATTTTGCTATACCAATTATTTCGTCATGACTGATTTGATATATTTGTGTAGAACAAGGATAGTTTTATATCAATATAATATTTTGTTTTAATCCTACATTGAATCCTCAAAACCTGAAAGTGTTCAATTCACATTTTTACCTACTGCATGGTGCACATATGTTTATTTTGTGACATATCATTGTACAAGTATCTCTTAAAATACACTCAAAATAAAGTGGACAGTGATGGGGGAATGTTTATTCGTAAACATATTGTTACATTGTACATACATATTTTGATTCAAGTGTTATCCACATTCATAAAACAGTCACTATACAACATAACCTTTGAACCGCAATGAGAGCGGGAGGTTTGGCGCCTTAAAATCTGATTCAACCCACCATTTCTTTAGAAATGCCTGTACCAAGTCAGGGTCATTACGGTTTTCACAGTTTTCCGGTTGTTGACTGATTTTGTCTGTTTATATAATTATGAGTTTTGACTTTCCCTTTGTAAGATTGTTCGGAGTTCGGTAATTTTGTTATTACCTTTATTTCTCGATTTTTTTTTTTTTTTTTATTATTTCAAAATTTGTGACTTGATAAATGTCACATTAATTAGAAATGGCAATGTGTATTATAGTAGCATTATTCCAATAGATCAATCTGACATTTTGAGTTCCTTTTATCAACTATGGTATTAAAACATGTACACATGTACACAGCAGTATCAGTTGGATCAGCTATGATCACGAATATCCTTCACTGCAATTCTGCATAGCCACAAACTATTCGTCACCAGATTACATTCATAATAAATTAGCGAAAATAAAAACTATCTGTTTCCTTAATATGTGTCTGTACAGTAATGAATATCTGCCCTATTTGTGTTTATGTAAAAATTTCACTAACAAACAACTATATGTACAATCTCAGGCAACGGAGTCGAAGCAAAATAATTCTTTGTGCAAAAATATTTAGCAAAAAATAAATAAACTGTTCAGCATTCTCAGTGTAATATCAAGAAGAATAAGATGGGTTAGGTATCAAATCAGCATGAATGAATCATTATGTAATGCACTGCAACTATTCTTTATTTCAGTATGTACTATTATCCTATTATGGACTTCTCACAAGGGAACCGTTCTCCTAAAGTGTTGTCTGGGTAGGTATAGTGCCCAAGCCGGTAGGCGATGGCACTCTACCTTTTCAGACAACACTATAGGAGAACGGTTCCCGAGAGAGAAGTAAATAATAAATTTAGTACATAACATGTCTAATGCCTAATGGCTACAAAATTGCAACTAATGAGCATTTAGAATAATAATCTCCACTTGCTGGTTCTGACATTCGCGTAAATGTCTTGTAAAATGCCATTGAGTACAACAATATCCATTGTGCCTATCTCCTCGTCATAATTTTATTCCAACATGAAGTCCGAGAGAACTTTAACTGCATATTTGGTTGCCACTTTTGTCTTTACATTTTGTTGTTGCAATGCCAATGTGGATTCGTCGGTATCCGTGCTTCCGAATCTGGCAGCCATGTTGGCAATGTAAACAATGACGTAATCAAGTGTTAATCGTAGCGCCTTATCAAGGGAAGTAACTTTTATTTAAAATTCATCACGTCAATTCGAGGGAAATTTGGTATAGTGACAGCCGGAAACTTTGAGCCGTAATGAAAGCGGGAGGTTTGGCGCTTTAAAATCTGATTCAACCCACCATTTCTTTAGAAATGCATGTACCAAGTCAGGGTCATTACGGTTTTCACAGTTGTCCGGTTGTAGACTGATTTTGTCTGTTTATATAATTATGAGTTTTGACTTTCCCTTTGTAAGACTGCTCGGAGTTCGGTAATGTTGTTATAACCTTTATATAGTTCCGCGGGAAGAATGGTCGTTTTAGTATAGTGCCTGTTGCGAAGTATAGTCTCCCGTAGTCAAGAAATGAACTATACTGTTGACATATAGTGCCTAGCTAACAACCAATGCAAATTTACTATTTCTATATGTTATGTACTAAAATTAAATATCTATATCTGATATCATAATAGGACAGAAACCTGGCGTCTTTAAAGTAGTTTTGTTTCAATCTGTACTTAAACGATTCAAAATATCGACTGATGCCCAAATCTAACGAATTCACAAATGTGATCGCCGACAGGAAAAATGATTGGTTGGATATCGATAATCTGTTGTACATTGACTAATATTATGGGGATTTCGTAAATCTGGTAAAAAAAACTCGGGAGAATTACCAACATTTAATTTATAAAACATACATAATGTTTTAACCTATCGCAGAGTGCTGTGTTTGTCCCATACAGTCTATATATATATTGAATTCAAACGTATATAACATGTTAGCTCTGTAACAAGACGAGCAGCCCCCAATTCTGAATTGTAGTTTTTCTGGTCTATCATAATTGACTTGTCTGTAATTATCTATCTCATATATCGCAAGCTTTGCTACACCTTGTTAAAACTGAATGCATTCTTTTTAGAGCAAGACGAAAATTAAAACCAAGAACTGATTTTCATATTAATTGTAATGGTCATCTAACAAAAGCTGAAAGTAGTATTAAGTGTTTAGGCATTAATATAGACCGACATTAATATAGACCGACATTAATATAGACCGACATTGATCTGGTGAAAAAACATCCAACACCATTATTGAAAAAGTTAATTCTCGTTTAAGATTTATACAATGAAAAGCAAATTCTTTTTCTTCTGAAACAAGAAGAACTTTAAAGAAACGTTAGAGAATACCGAAATTGCCATACAAAATGGACAATCTAGAGAAACTGGTACTCGTGCAAGAAGAGTTTGAAGATACCGAAGGGATAATTAGAATCAGTAAATTGAAGAAGAACAGAAAAACACAATGGCACCAGTCCGTATTAATCTAGTTACAAACCGGTGATAAGTCAGGAATGAGGAAAGGACCGGGAAGTTGTTATGGCAATGCCATTTTAATTATTCCTGCTCCTCCTGATATATGCTGGTAAATCTCTAGCTTTGAAAAACAAATTACAAGTGGCACAAAACAAAACAGTTGGCTTTATTAACAGCATGGGCTTTAGAACAAGTATGAAGCAACCCGAACTATATAGATTGGGAATTTTAAATGTTGAAAATAGAGTGAAACAATTTCATCTTAATCATGCTCACAAGATCGTCACTCTTAAGTGATTTTTTTAATTAAAAATTAAGAACATCACAAACACAAAACAAGATCAAGTCGTTTTAACTATGTAACGCCTAAAATTAAAAGCATCTACCCAACATTTTATTGCAATGCACTTCAGATTGGAACTTACTACCTGATTCAATAAAATCTATCACTGATCTACACATGTTCAGAAAAGAGGTAAAGTGTCACTGGAAATGTACCAACGAGGAATTACAAAGATGTGATTAATATGTATATATTGATATATATATGTCTGAAAATTAAACCAAACAGTGTTAGAATTAGATTTTAGAGCTGTCAAATTTTTGTTCTTCCCTCGACGGGATTTGAACCCACACCATTGATACACTGTAGGCACCATTCGATTAGCCTTACGTCCAGCGCCCTAGACCACTCGACCACATCCACTCCCTCATAGCCAGAAATGATGGGTACTTTGCTCATTTGCATATCTAAGATGGCGACACCGGGACGTCTGCAATTTTCAAATGATCTATATAGACGATATCATTCATAATTGCATGTGTGTCATTTTCTGAACTTGAAAATGATACATTGAATCAAGCTGATTTAAATGAAATAAAGATTAATGAAAACAATTAAATATTCGAGGTTCCTGGACTAAATGAAAATCTGAAGCGACTAACCCTTTTTGGCCTTAAGAGTCTATGTAAAAATGTCTGAAATACATGAAACTGGTGGCGTGTGACACAAAATTTAACAATGAATGACATTTGGCGACATATTTTCTGAAATTAATTTAGATTCCTCAATAATATATGTAATTATATTGACTAACCTTATATTTCTAGCTTCTAAACTCGGGGTTCCCACATTAAATATAATATGGTCATTTTTGCATGATCGCGATATGAAAGACATGTCTAAAATCGTTACAAAACAAAAATATTTGAATTTTGACAGAAGAAAAACTTTGCGGAAATAAACAATAACTTTTAATTTTCGAATCATTGACGGACACATTGAATTTCCGTACTGTAGGCTATTTTTTGACAAATCTAATAAACGATCCATCAAGCTTGAAACTGCAGTCACGTGATCAAAATCTAATTTAAATATGATGAATATTTATGAGGAAAGTACCATCAATTTCTGGATATGTGATATATATATATATATGTGTGTAATTCCTCTCTGGTACATGTATATCTAGAAGTAATACCACATTCCACTCCTTGATGATTGACCTAAATACCCACTTTAGCTATTATTTGTAAAAAAAAACACCATAGGAAATAAGCTGAAGGGCTTTCATGGGTTATCCTTGTTATTTATAGATAAATTGGAAATTTCTTAGTGAATTGCGTGGATTGTTGATACATTTTTAACCTAGATATATTTTACTTTTGTATTACCTTTTTTCCGTAGCTATATTTAAATATCTACTGTGACCGTAGTTATAATTAGATATATACTGTGACCGTAGTTATATGTAGATATATACTGTGACCGTAGTTATAATTAGATATCCACTGTGGCCGTAGCTATATTTAAATATCTACTGTGACCGTAGTTATATGTAGATATATACTGTGACCGTAGTTATATGTAGATATATACTGTGACCGTAGTTATAATTAGATATCCACTGTGGCCGTAGCTATATTTAAATATCTACTGTGACCGTAGTTATATGTAGATATATACTGTGACCGTAGTTATATGTAGATATATACTGTGACCGTAGTTATAATTAGATATCCACTGTGGCCGTAGCTATATTTAAATATCTACTGTGACCGTAGTTATATGTAGATATATACTGTGACCGTAGTTATATGTAGATATATACTGTGACCGTAGTTATAATTAGATATCCACTGTGGTCGGAGTTATATTTAGATATCTAATGTGACCGTAGTTAGACATCCACTGTGGCTGTACGTATAGTTAGACATCCACTGTGGTCGTAGCTAGATATAGATATCCACTGTGGCCGTAGCTACGCTTAATTATTCGCTGTGACCGTAGTTAAATATAGATATCCAACGTGGCCGTAGTTTTATTGATCCGCAGTAGCGTAGTCGTGTCAAGATATCCACTGTTGCCGTATATATATTTAGATATTCACTGTGGTCTTAATTATTCCTAGATATCTGCTGTGGCCGTTGTAATATCTAGATATTTACTTGTCTTAGCTATGCCTAGATGTCCACTGTGGCCATTAGTTGTATTGAGATATCTACAGTAGCCGTAGTTATATTTAGATTTCCACGGTGGCCGTCGCTATATTTAAAGCCCGTTGTGGCAGTAGTTATTTTTAGATATCTACTGTAGCCGTAGCTATATATATCCACAATAGCAGAAATTATATTGAAATATCCAGCGTGATCGGGTTAAGCCAAAGACTATTGGTATTTGTTGCTTCTTTGCTAAGCATGCAGCAAAAGAGAGAAAGTCAAAGACTGGTTGGCTCCGAATCAGGATAATGTGCCCAAGAAAGGAGACATGTCTATCATGTAAATCATGTTCTTTAAGGAACAAAGTCAATCTATTTTGTAACAGAGAAGTAAAAGGTTTGCCTAGACAACTGGATACACATATCCCTCTATAATTATTACAGTCATTTGGGTCACCTGATTTGAAAACGGAGGAAATATGTGATATATTCCACTGTTTTGGAAATTTACCTAGTTGAAGAATTTTGTTAAATAATTTGACAATTACTAAAACCATGTTTGTTACACTATTTTTCATAAATTCCTTTAAGTAAGATCCGGTCCGTTACTTTTCCCGGATTTTAATTTACTTATACCTTTCTTGACCTCCTTGCAATTAAAAGGGTAATCCAGAGAACATCAATCATCTTTTGTTTCCTCTACGTCACTGGATAGACTAAAATCTACTGGGGTCTGTCAATAAACATTATAGTGTTCCACCCATTTTGTGGCTGAAATTGGATTTACAGATTTATTTTTTGAATGTCTAAGACTATTTATAGATTTCCAAAATGATTTTGAATCTTTTTGATCTAAATCATTTATCTTGTTCATAAATGACTTAAAAAAGTTTGATTTTAGTTTCTTTTTTAACATATTATATTCTCTTTTACAGGTTGAAAAGGTTTGACGAAGGAAAGGGTTGCTTTGTTCTCTCTGAAGTCTTTTATCAATAGGTCGAACTTCTGTTCTTAATCTTAAGCAGTCGCAAGACATCCAAGGTTTTTTAGGCCTAGCCTTCCTTGGTTAGTTGGAGGGGCGGTTCCCTTTCTTTTTAAATTTCAATGTTTGTAGTGCAGCATTTTAATAAATACTATTAATATTACCTACAATGGAATCTATGTCTATAAAATTTTCATCATCTAACTTCTCAATAGCATTTATAATCTGATCAAGATGTTCATTTTGTAATAGAGTATCTTGGTATAAATCCGCCTTTTGTTCTTCCCATAAGAATTTGACAAAATCATTGTTTGACATATGAGTTGTCTCTCTTTGTGAACTAATACTGAAACACACTGACAATAGAGAGTGGTCGGAAAATTCAACTAGAGGTTTAACATTACAATACTGTACATAGTAAAACAACCTAGTTGTTGATAGCATATAATCAACTGTGCTTTGCCCATTAGAGTTTTAAAAAGTGAAAAACCCTAAAGAGTCTCCTAGAAATCTCCCATTTAGAATCCTCATTTGCAAATCTTTACAAAATTTAACCGAAAGATTACCATGTAAGTTTGAAATATCATCTATATCATCTATGTGTTTAACAAAGTTACCCTTTCCTCCTTTGAAAACACTATTCTCTAAATTCTCAAAAAAGCTTACTTGTTCTAAGAAAATTGAATAATCGAGCAAATCATCAGACTCCCATTCCGGAAAAATAAAATTACTCTCAATACAATACTTATCATTAAATACCAAGTTAGAAACGTTCGCCGGCTTGTCCTTGGGCGTTATTTGGGGTACCTTGCTGGAATTTGCTGAGGGGACAGTTCTTCCTCCAGTATTAAAACTGTTTGCATTGGTGACACATGTCCCATACGGACGGCGCACGAGCCCATTGGCTGCACGAAAGGACTGCATATGTTATCGGCGACTATAAAACTGAGAATATGCAGGGTTAGGAGCAGCTTCAACTGGTGTCTGAGTAGGCCTATTATATGGGGACGGACGAGGTTTTGACTTGTCTTTGAAGGATTTAAGGGCACGGCCCTCGGCTTGCCTAATTTTCTTTTCATCATCCGAGTCGTCAGCGATGACATTTGACTGGTATTATTTAGCAGTAGCCCAACCCCCAGCGGAAGAGTCGGCAATTCTAATCAATTTATTTCTTGCCCTGAGTTTGGAAATTAATTCAGAAATAATGCCAACGGATGCCGAATCAATCACGTACTTGTGAATTTTCAATAGGTCACCGAGTATTTCTTCGCTGAATCTATATTGAATTCCGTTTCCCTCTTTTTTTAACTTAATGCGGCCTCCTCCTTGATTTTTTTCGATAATTTGTCCTGCTCGGAAGCCAAATCTGATTTCAAATCAATTAATTTATAGTCTAAATAATCACGGAATAGAATAAAGTTTTTTAATTAAAATTAATATTTTAGAAGTGACAAATTATATCACAGTCATTAATTAAAAACAGGCTTGGGCTAATCTTTATTTTAGCTTGTACACTGTTCAATAAGGATGAAGCTTTGACATTAGTTCATATTGGAGCTTAGATGCTGATAAAATGATAACAAAAATTAAAACAAAGGGTCATAAAGATAAAGAGTACTCACTTCATTAAGCAAATAATATATAAACTGTCAAGTCTGAGGCTGGATATCATAGTTTTAACATTCCTAGACATGCCAAGAGCAATACTAAATGTTGAGTTCATTGAGACTAACAAAGGTGGCAGACAACTTATATGAAATGGCTACACTTGCCGTCAGAACAACAAAAGAGACACATGGATCTCTTGGAAATGCGTTGACAAAAACTGCAGAGCCACAATGTGTACAAGAGACGACGTACCAACAAAGCTGGGCAATGCACACAACTATCTACCAGACCGAGATGCAGTAGAGGGCAGAACGATACTCTGTGCCATTCGATTCAGGGCTAAAACTGAGCTGACACCAATTTAATCTATGTATTATGAAGAATTATCGAAACTCAGAGATGCTCCATGGGATGCCCAGATCAGAGAAATAGCTGCTAAACTACTAACTTTTGAAGCTAAAAAGTCGTCACTATACAGAACACACCAACACACTCTACCACCAATTCCGTCTACCAGACCATCCATACAACTAGAGGGTAAATTCCGTCTAACTACCAGTCAAGAACAATTCCCACAAGCAGATGATGGAGATATCGACAAGATACTAATATTCTCGACAACAGCAAATCTTCTACACCTATGTGCTGCAGAGACAATCTTGTGCGATGGTATCTTTTACACTGCTCCACCAATGTTTTACCATATATTCACTTTCCACGCATTTGTTTCCGTTGATATTCTCCAAAAGAGACACTGCTACATACAATAGATTCTTCATCATACTGAATACTGGTGCCAAGACTTTCATTGAGTATGGTGACGCAGCTTCATAATTGCTAAAACTTGGTAATTAACTATGCTAAGATTGAACATTTTGAATTTAATGACAAACTGATTTGCATTGATTATATAGTGCTTAATTCTTTTTGCTGTGTTTATGAATTTCTTTCTCAGATATTATTTTAAACAACATAGCTATATATCTTTTATCTATTAAATTGCAATACATTGTGTGAAAAATATAATATATAAGGGTAATAACACAATCACCGAACACCGAGCAATCTTCCAAAGAGAAATGCAAAACTCATAATTCAACAAACAGACAAAATCAGTCAACAACCGGAAAACTGGGAAAACCGCAATTGCCCTGACTTGGTACAGGCATTTCCAAAGAAATGGTGGGTTGAATCAGATTTTACGGCGCCAAACCTCCCGCTTCCATTATGGTTAAAAGGTTCCGGTTGTTACTATAACAGCATTTTTAACAATACTGGGACAAAAAAGGTATAATAGTAGTCAACGCAGTACTTTATGAAAATCCATCGTTTAGTATCGTCTTTGCAGAATGTTTTAACTAAACGGTCATCTTCTTACACAATTTGATTTCAAATGAGATGTTGAATGACGTCATGTCTAAACCACAATTAGTTAATCCTGATCTTTATACATTTTCACTTTATGAAAATCCATCGCTTATTATCGTCTGCAGAGACAGAATATATTTAGACAAGATCTTGGTATCGGAATATAATTTTTTTAAGAGATCGAATAAGGCGAATCTTTTTATAGCCCTGGTCCAGTAGTCTGTTTCTCAGATAAAGATGACGTTTCAAGAAATCAGAATAATTGCTGCTGGCCATTGCATAACGAATCAATTGCGAGATGTAAACACCATATGCAGGAGAAGCTGGTATATTGCTGCACATATTTGGAAATTTATGATTTTAATATTAAAGCCATCCCGTTTATCATAAATTTTAGTACTGACTTTACCACTGTCGTCAAATTCGAGGTATAAGTCCAAAAATGATGCGGACGAAGCTGTATCTATGGTCTCTTTCATTTCCAACTCTGGAGGATATATCAATGGAAGAAATTCTGCAAATGTAGAATAATTGATAGATAAAACGTCATCAATATATCTGTATGTGAAATTAAAGGCTCTAGCTTCATGAATCTTCTTATCTTTTACAAGATTTTGAAATTTTAGCCTAATAGAACACATTTTGAGCCATCGTTGCTATGACTGAAAGCTTCGTGAATGGTTTCTTTTAAGCGGGTTTTTAATTTGTCGTGTGGTAGGGTGGTATACAGAGTTGAAAAATCAAAAGTTGTGATGGAGGATACCTGAGAGAAAGAGCTTGATTTAAGGTTATCCAAAAGATCTTTAGAGTTTTTTCAAAATCCACATGTGATTTATGCCACTACGCGAGTAAACAGTTTCACAATATTTCTGTTGTCCCTCTTTTACTGCAGACATAATCTTTGTTAGGTGAATAGACAATTCTTTCGTCGAACAAGTTGATGATTCCGCTATGTACCTTTCTTTGCATGGTGTCTTATAGAGTTTAGGTATCCAATACAAATAGAGTAATTCCTCAGACTCTTTGCCAGAGGGAATGCTTAAAGAGGTCATGAAGGATCTGTGGTTAGCTAGGATTTCATCTTTGTCGAACGAAGTTGGTTTGTATGTGGTATTATCAGAGGTGTTGTTATCTATGCCTAATTTCTTGATTAGGCATTCGTAGTAATATGATTTACATACAAACACGATGTTGTTGGAAGCCTTGTCCGCAGGAACAATAACATATTTGTCCTGAAGAGAGGTAAGACACTTCACAGCTTCTTTGTCTTTAAATACAGACTTAGATCGACTATTAACACAATTTTTTAGCTTGCGAATCCGACCTTGTACTAGAGACCTGATTGTTCTAACCCAGTCTGACAAGGACTCTAACTCAGGATCTTGGTCTACTTCTCTCTTTATCCACCTTCTGGCATAATCTTCAACAGCATGCATAATTATCTTGAAATTATGTTTCCAATTGATGTGTTGAGGTTCTCTGAATTTAGGACCATGAGAAATCATCTTTAGGAGACTCTCATGTTGAATGATATTCAGATCACCAGTGATTACATGTCCAGATGGGTTGTATTGAAAAGGAGAGTGGGAGCAGTCACAAGTCAGAGGGTTATTGGGGTACTATTCTATGTTAATATCTTGCAATGCTTCTTTGTAGTTGAAAATTTTAATGCCAATGCTGTTAGTGTAGCAATAGGAGACAATGGGAACAGATTGATTTTTGAAATATGGTGGAATTTCTTTTGCGACCTCTTTTCTATTAAGAATGTTGCTGATGTTAATAGCATCGATTCCTTTGTTAGCAAACGGAACATGGAGGAATTTTCTGCTGTTATCATCAAGAGGTTCAGATCGAACTGATTTTAAAAGACGAAAAGACCAAAAGACGCTACTCACATATAATACTAGACAATCTGTACTTAGGAGAAAAAGGATCTACGCCTCCTTTGTTAAGTCCAAAATCCCTAAGATCTTTGAGGTAGTTAATTCATGTCTTGCTTATAATGGTAACTTTATATTGTGTGAAGAATAAAATTGATATATCTTGCTTATAGTGGTTAAGATATGGCTTAGATAAATGCCTTTCTTTCTCTAGCTAAAGCTATAATAATAAAACATCTATATCTTTATTCTCATCACTTTATAATATATTGTAATTCTTTATCATATCCTTATTAAATAAAATTATTATAGATATCATTTACATCTTTTTGTTTTATCTATTTATCTTAAGCCATATTTACACCTAAATTCCAAAACAAACAAATGACACCTAATTAATTAGTGTTTAAATAGCTTCCCATTTTGCCTTTGTGAGGTATATCTGATCATAAAAACTCTACTAAGGCGAAGTGGGAATATTTTTTAATATGTAAATATCCGACTAAGGCGAAATGGGAACAAACCAATTTATCATACAAATTTTATTTAAGTCACCAAGGCAAATAATATGGCTATTCTCACCAAGTGCTTGTTTTAACATTAAGTCAAAAAATTGCCAATAAAACGTATGTGATTGTAACTCGGATCTATAATAAATATTAATCAATACAGGATTAACTTTAGTTTTTAATTCAAACCACATACTCTCTACGTGTTCATGTTCTAAGTCAACACGCCGCAGTATATTTATATTATTCTTATGATACATAATTATTCCACCTCCGTGTGAATTTCTGTCTTTTCTAAAAGGTATATCAAAACCACTGATAGCAATATCATCATCGGTTATTTTATTATTTAAATGTGTCTCTGTAAAAAAAAAACCACTATGTCAAATTCTTCAATTAAATTCGTTATATAGTTAATTTTATTTATTAGACTTCTAATATTACCATGATATATTGACAAAACATTTTCGTTCAATTCTATGTCACCAGCTAACAAAAGCAAATGGATGACCAGTAACTAAACTCGAAAATATATAGTTTTTTAGATTTTTCTTATTAAAATTTAAATTCTAAATTTTTATTCATTTATGTACATTTAATATGTAAAGTTACAAATATTTAATATAATTAAAAAAAATTCGCGCAATTGAAGGATTGCAACAGGTAAATCTCAGGTAAAAAATCGGCGCAAATGTAGGGCACTTTAACCGCTCAAATGAAAGGGTAGTTAATCCCCAAATCTGCGCAAATGAAATGCGCCCGTTCAATTATATGTGTCCAGCTAATAAAAGCAAATGGATGACCAGTAAGGTAATCACAATAACATCATAATTAATTAATGAGATGGCATGTACATTTTTAAACATATTACGAAACAAATTCGCCATATCGCAGAAAGCATCCCGGAAACAAAAGGTGACAGTCCAATAGCAGCTCTGTGAGCAGCAATATCATTATCAAATGAAATATTCAAATCAATAAGTATAAAAATGGACTGAACATAAATACAACCATTAAATATCCATACCTTGTACTTCGAATGGTCATAACTAAACAACAAATTGTTACACAAAATTATTGACAAATATATATACAAGTTTAAAACATGCATTTTATTTGACTTTCTGTCAAAATTCTCAGTTTATTGAAAAAAATATAAAAAGAGAAAATAGTGACTTCTAGAATGAAAAACAAAAAAAGATGTCTGTAATTCGGTTATTTACTAAATTATAAATACTTTTGTTGGCTAATAAATAATTTACAGACTAAAAGCTGAAGGGATGAGTTTTTAGTTACTTTTTGCTAAAGATTATGGATTCTAATTAAAACATTTCAAGGAAAATATTGAACGGCCTGGTAATGGTAAACACTACCAAGCTATTTGTAACTTTTTTGTTGACTGAAATATAGGTGCACCCGACCAACCAGAAAAAAACGTGTTATACAAGATTGATCATTTAAATGTATATCGAATAATACAATCTGGTGTGTGTACGCAACGCACAAACAGTTATTTATATACACAACATTGGTATATTTGTAAACATAAGCACATGCTTTTTTATGAAGATAGTTGCAATAAATATATTTACGGTAAACAATTTTCATTTGCTAATAACAATTTCACTCGCAAAATATGTAATCTTGAGAAAGCAGGTATTTAATCAAATTTTTGGAGTGACTCTTATGCAATCTATGTTAAATATTTATAAACGAAAGGATGAAAAAAACCTTGGAATAGTAAACAATACAAAGCTATATACTAAACTTGCCTCAAGATCTGTCAAGATTTAATCTGTGTGATGTTTCATGACGTCATTTTGTTGACCAATTTATGAAACTATGGTTCTGGTAAACACTGATTGTCTTTTCAAATTATTTCTGCAATATGCATGATATATATGCATTTTGTTACATCTAAATGTGTCAGAGGTTTCGTAGAACGAATACGAAATATATAGTAATGTAAAAACAGGGGTCAGAACGTCTATGCATACGACGAAAATTGCTGTGAAAACATAATACAATAAGTCGGAAAATCAACTGTAAGATTCTTCTGGAATATAGACAGCAAAACCAGGAATACTATTACTAGAATCGGTTTCTTATTAGGTAAGAAAGTTACCAACCACGTCAAGGTCGGAAACGACCTGGCAGGGATTATTGTTTTGATTGGGTGGGGGATTGTAAGCTTAAGAGGGAAGGAAGTACTTACAGTTAGGAAACTTATTACACTAGTCTGCATCAACGTAATGGAATGTATGTTCGTTCACATTACAAACTACACTTTATAACTCATCATACACCTGCTCATCCTGCTCGTCAACATTGGTTGTCTGTTGGTGGGTCAGACTATTCTGACAAAGATCACTTCCCTGACATGGGCACAACTCAGTGCAGCTTAAACTTTCCTCATAACAAATATAACCACGCTCGCATACAGATCTACCTTTACAACTTCGTATCAGATCTTGCAAGAAGTCTGGCGCCATCATACCAGTAAAAAGAACTGGTTCAAGGCCGTTGTTTCCCTTTTGCCAGCCAAAATCCAAGGGCGATCTTACCGGTGGATTAGCTAGATGAGATATCATCCAAACTGTTGCTTAAATGATGGTTCCCTAGGTGGAATACGAGAAAGGGAATCGTCTTTGCTTGTTACTAATTTTACCCGCAACATGTTAAGATCATGATGACACGACTTGAATTTTCCCTTGGGATCGCATAGCAAAGATACTGCATGTCTTGCTGCATTTATTGTAGTTTCAAGATCACCATTGGTTAGTGAAACTAAATCAGACAACACTTCAGGTGATGTTTTCAAGATTTTGTAAAGCATATTTTCTCCCAATTCTGAAAAAAGCAGATACAGTCCAAATGTATAACCACAGCTCTTCTGTGTGCTGCATCTGTGGAAAGTAGAGCACACAAAGAACCAAAACATCTGTGAAAATGGAAAGAAGTAAATTTGTTTTTGCTTACAGACACAATACATTCTGCTAAAGATAAATATTTTCGAAGCTTGCCTATTGGAACAGAAGTGCTATCGTTTGCTGACTTGAAGGCAGAATCATCTAGAAGCCAACACATGAATATTTTCAAAGAGGAAGGAAGCTTAGCACCAGAATTTATATTGAGACCTCTTCAGGTGCAGGGTATTCGTCATCCGATATGGTAATGTCGCTGATTTGCCTTCCCAAAATGCCGGCGGCAGCATGTAAAATTTGACTTTCATCAAATATATGGGCTACATTGCTCAAATCATGAACAGTTGTGGAATGCATGTCTGCTTTTATGCGTGTTACAGCACCAATAGCTTCAGAAGTTGAGATGGCGCTGCTATAAATAAGGTTTGACACACCCTGATCTTGCTGTATGTCTTTCTAATTTATGTTGTAGTCTGTGTGAGTGTGCAACTTTCCTTTCGATCAGACGGCAGAAATTCAGAAAAAAAAGTTCTGGCAGTTGGGTTAAAGTGAATATCTTTTTGTGAGTTAGCAAGTCATCTTTATGGTAGTTGAAATGAAGGATTGAAATAAGATATCATTTTCAGATGTTAAATAGTATACACTGTCATCCTTAATTCTTTTGAGTAAGTAATGTGTCATACAAGTAGCATGATATACTGCATTTTCTGCAAACCCATCATTAGTAGTTCTGTATACCTTGTCGCCATCATCGGTCAGTGTTGCCATGTTCAAAGTCTTTTTGTTCTCTCATCTGACGTAATCTTGTGTATTTTTTTGTATCGTTTACATGTCTTGCATTGACAGAACACACATACAGACCAGTCTATATCAGAAGATCTACTGGACCGAGTAAGAACAAGACTACTCACGGAGGTAGTATGTACAGTGGGTTTGGAAACATTTTGAGCAGTAGTAGAAAATGCAGAGGTTGAAAAATTGTACTTACTTGTAAAACACTTGTAACAACTTCTATGATATTGGATTTTATCTGTGTGTATATTTTCAATTGTCTTCAACTCGTCAACTAATCTCTTATAAACCTCATATTTATACTTATCTATGACAGAGATAAGTGTAAAACGGCCTTTACTCGTTGAACTACACAATTGTTCTGATGAAAACACCAAGACTGGGTTTAGAAATGCCTGTACCAAGTCAGGGTCATTACGGTTTTCACAGTTTTCCGGTTGTTGATTGACTTTGTCTGTTTATATACTTATGAGTTTTGACTTTCCTTTTGTAAGATTGTTCGGAGTTCGGTAATTTTGTTATTACCCTTATTTGCACAAACTTCAATTCAATTTAAGTGTCGCTTAAAACTTAATTGACACTTAAATTTACTTGGAATGTAAATGAAATTAATTTACACTTAAGGTTTAATGGAGATTTAAATTTAATTGAAGTTTGTGCAACCCAGTCCTGGCATATAACACAACGTTGCCAATTAATAAACGGCCTTCCCCTTTCCTACTATTTTAACAGGATTTGGGCGATCAGACATATCCTAAAAAGAACTTTAATTTCAACGAAATACGTGATCTATTTCATGGTACATGTAACATAGTCTAACTAGTATGATTAAATGTCAACACAAATACAGTATTCGCTCACAACGTTGCCTTCATTAACTCATCTCATCGCAGTAATCGAGTAATATACAGAGTGATTCGGGGTGATTAGTATGCGGAATAAACTTCGGTAGAAGATCAGCAATCAATTCCGGAACAAAATAGCAATTTAAATAAAAAGCAAAAAATACCCTTTCCGCTGTTTCCGCGAATCGATCTTAATGTGAAATACAATTGACATTGTCAATACTATTTAAAACATTTAAAATCGGAATATAATTTGCAAACTATTTAACACTAAGTACAAAGTTTACGCTCAATGTAGAGAAAAATTTCACAAAACCGTACAAAATCACAAATTATATAAGAAAACTGCATTATTATTAAACATACAGGTATTTGCCGTGTTGTCCGATTAATATTGCGTAAATAAAACGCATGCATTTATTTTCAAAAGTACATTTACAAAGAATATATGGTTTTCTGCAGTAGTACATGTATCAGTTAATTAGAATGAAATTTTAAAATTAATGTCAAATTAACAAAAATTGTACCGTACGATTTCGTGACGACAGCTTAAAACATGAAATATAATCATTTTACTTTCATTTAAAACAAAAATTAGCTGCATGTCAGGTGGGTGCATTAAACCCCAAAACTAAGCGTCTTTTTTAAAATTGTCACTGTACTATATGAAATCTGTGTTTAATATTTATAAACGAAAGGATGAAAATGACCTTGGAATGGTAAACAATACAAAGCTGTATTTGAAAGGTACGTAATTGTAGTCTAGGTGAACTCGACCAAGCGGAAAAACGTGCTAAACTAGATTGATCATTTAAATGTACATCGTTAACATGATATAACAGAGTTGTATATGTATACAATACACAATAAGTTATTTATATACACAACATTGAATATTGGTAAACAAAAGCACGTGTTTCTGTATGAAGATAGTTGCAATAAATATATTTAAGGTAAACAATTTTCAATTGCTAATAACAATTTCACTCGCAAAATATGTAATCTTGAGAAAGCAGGTATTTAATCAAATTTTTGGAGTGACTCTTATGCAATCTATGTTAAATATTTATAAACGAAAGGATCAAAAAGACCTTGGAATAGTATACAATACAAAGCTATATTTGTATACAATACACAATAAGTTATTGAATATTTGTAAACAAAAGCACGTGTTTCTGTATGAAGATAGTATCAATAAAACAAAGTAAGGTAACAACGAATATGAATTGTTTGTAGAAGTATTCAAAAGAATTTATTAACAAAGCAGTAATAATACAAGTGCAGGTATTATACATCATTGTTTTCATCTTCTTCTAGAATTTCACCTCCACGTTCGTATGCATCTTTCCTGTTTTTGATGTTGATTGTACGTGATTGTTTCGTCTTTTTAACCAGTACTGAATAAGGGTAATAACAAAATTACCGAACTCCGAACAATCTTACAAAGGGAAAGTCAAAACTCATAATTATATAAACAGACAAAATCAGCCAACAACCGGAAAACTGTGAAAACCGTAATGACCCTGACTTGGTACAGGTATTTCCATCGTGTGTCCAATATGAGTGTATTTTCCCATTTTTCCGCAAAACACATTTTATTGTTATAGAATGCTACATAAATACACATATATTGTATATCCACACCGTATCATTTATAAGATAAGAACAACAAACACTTAGAAATCTTTAATAATTGTTATATTTCGATACAATAGGTCTGTCTATTAACTATAATATACCTCTATGAAGTCACAATAAAGCATAATATTTATACTGATTAACCCCCCCCCCCCTTTTTTTTCGCATGTAGATATTGTCAAAAATGTTGTCTTATTTGTATATTAAAATACAACTAACACAATATTATAAATATCTATTTCATGATCCGTACCACGATCCGAGGGCAGTCTGCATATACTGATATTGTCCTCTATATCAGTAACTATTGTGTTTATTGAATTGAAGACACACAAAATATAAATTTGTCAAGGAATCAAGAAACCTTAACAGAAACTGCAATTTTAGGAATAAATAAAACCTTACGTACAGACAAATGAACATGTTTAATGTACTTTTAATCAGGATCATTGAAGGTGTTTTAAAATTTCTATTAATACTGATATACTATATCAGCAACCCAGTCTGTATCGTGGAATAGTGAAGGTCACATGGAGAGTGTTCAACCAATTAAATGCATGCTTTTTATTCTGATATTCAATGGCAAAAAATATTTAACGAATGGTTGTCTTACAGGAGACAGGAACTGCTACCCTTCACGGGCACCTTGGTCCACCCCAGTTTTTTTGGTGCTTATCTTTTTGATTGAGGTGTGTTTTGTTTTATGTTTGTCTTCGTTCTGTGTCTTGTGTGCCCAATATTTCCATTGTCGTTGGATTTTCCATTCATTATTATCCCTTCGTTTTTTTAAGGTTTATTACCAAAGCACATTTTATTGTTATAAAATGATATATAAATACACACATAATTAAGTAACCAAACGTATTTGATAGTAATAAAAATGCTACATAATTAAGTAACCAAGCACATTTTATTGTAAGACAATGCTATATTAATACACATAAAATTAAGGAAACGAGCACATTTTATTGTTATAGAATGGTACATAAATACACATATATTGTATATCCACACCGTATCATTTATAAGATAAGAACAACAAACACTTAGAAATCTTTAATAATTTTTATATTTCGATACAATAGATCTATTAATTATAATAGACCTCTATGAAGTCAAAATAAAACATAATGTTTATACTGATTAACCCCCCCCCCCCCTTTTTTTTTCGTATGTGGATATTGCAACAATGTTGTCTTATTTGTATATTAAAATACAACACATTCTATTATAAATATAATTAGATGTACAGTTGTGTTGTGTTTGTTTTGCTTATAAAATAACATGGTATTGTCTGTAATAAATTATTACGATAACATCAGATCACAATATCCCAAAAAACCAAAAAAAACACGTACTTCAATACTATCCTTAATTTTTCATACCTTTGTCGGTATTCGGTTCTAATTTTAAAGTTCTCACCTATATAGATTACACATATTGACCTGTTGACTACACTATCATGGCTCAATCCGCATTGAACACTTGTGAGATATGTATGGGTGGTTCCAGTACGGACTTTTGTCAAGACTGTGAACAGTATTTTTGTATGAACTGCAAATATTTACATAAACGACAAAAAGGCACACAAAATCATGAGTTTCAAAGCGCTGAAAATGTCGTCCTGGAAGTAAAATTGAGATGTAATGACCACAAAGAGGACTATGTACTTGTTTGTGACAGCTGTGCTATTTCCATTTGCATGCGATGTGTCACTGGTAAGCACAACGGCCATAAAGTGTCCACTATGGAGGAGTATATATCTGAACTAAGAACAACCTTCAGAAAGGAAATGGACACCAAACTGGATGTAATCCAAACAAGCCAAAAGCGGGTAGAAACAGGTCTCACTACTTTTGATCCGAGTGTTACCTCTGTTATAAATGAAATAAAAGAAGAGGGCTCAAGAATAAAAGAAATGGTTGATTGCCATATTGAGACGATGATCGCGATATTGCGACAGAAGGCACAACATGAAAAAGAATCGCGTACGAAGACGTTGGTGGATTACAAACAACAGTTGGAGAAAGCAAGGGAGATCGAAAAAAGGGAAAATAAAATAAGCCAATCCACAGACGATGCTTCTACGATTCAACATCTGAAGACATTAAATGATGAACTATCAATGCTGTCAGTTGTACCTTTACCTGGTTTACCTATTATTAAATACTGCCACAAGAAAGTTGCTGATTCTGATATTGATCAGCTGTTTGGAACATACAGTCTTAGGTATGTACATGTCATTGAAATAATTACTATAAATCTGTATTATGAATATTGATTAATTGACAGGATTAATCAATAGTTTAACATTTAATATATGTGATATGATTGATTCATGGAGTGATGTTAAACATCAGATCATCAGTGTTTCTAAACACCTAGCATTACTGCAATAACAGTTGAGGGTACAAGTATGTTTGAATTTACATGTTAAATAACATATATATACAGTCAAACCTGTATTAAGAGGTCACCTTTAGGACAAAGAAAAGGTGGCCTTATAAGACAGGTGACCTCTTAAAAGAGGTTAAATTCATATGAAAATTTCTATGACAGGTAAAGAAAAAGGTGACCTTTTAATACATGTGACTGCTTAATAGAGGTGACCGCATGGCAGGTTTGACTGTAAATAACTGACTTACAAGGGACACTACACTGAATTATTTCCCTTTTTCTCGGTTATTCCTTTCGGAGCAAGTGTTTGCAATTTTCTTATCCCAAAACCTTTTCTATCCTGTATGGACCTCTCATCCCACTTAGGCTTGTATTCAATTATTATGAAGTTGTTTTGGCACAACTCCTGCCATATTGTAGCTTGATAAAAAGACACATCGACTGCATGGTAAATTAGGGCTTGTATTTCATGTCACTCATATAACCATTAGTACGTTAATTAAACGGCTGTGCTGTTTCGTCGATGTATTGGATACCACATTCCAAAAGGTTAATTGTGTTGTTAGACTTGAAGTTGACATTGTATAATATGGTATATTCTTCCCCATTGACCTTGCTGTTGAACTTCTATGTGTTGTTTCTATGTTTTTTCAAGTCGTGCAGCATCTGTCTCTACACCTTTGTATAGCATAATCACTGGTTTGCTTGTGGATATTTCAGCTCTATCCAAGAGGCCTGTAAAACTTTGGGTTTTCTGAAGGCCACAACGGTGGTTCTGGGAAGATTTAATATAACTTTTAGCATCATCGGCCAATGTTCATGGAAAGTCTTAGTTACATAGTCAAACGAAGGGTGGTCAAGAACAAATGTAACTCGGGTGTTCACTTTCGTTTAATTGTATAACCTCATTTTGATGTTTTCATTCCTGTATCCCCTCTTTCTAAGATAATACCACAGTTCACTAAGCCTTGTCTTGTTTTAAGATAATACCACAGTTCACTAAGCCTTGTCTTGTTTTCGCCTCTGTTGAGTAAATATGCTTCACTCAGACAGCCTGACTATAGGGAATGCATTTGTTGCAGTGTCTGGGATGACAGTTTTCTGGTGAGAGATATTGATGTCTGTCAAATTCCTGTACCAAGTCAGGGTCATTACGGTTTTCACAGTTTTCCGGTTGTTGACTGATTTTGTCTGTTTATATACTTATGAGTTTTGACTTTCCCTTTGTTAGATTGTTCGGAGTTCGGTAATTTTGTTATTACCCTTTTTGACGAATATAACTTGACATTTCTCCATTTTGTGCAGTGATAGCTGTGTCCAAAAACGATATATTGTTTGAGATATTTCATTAATCAAATCTTATGGACGAGTGTGCATTATTTGCATGTATGGAAGCAACGATGGAAATTTTCTTCAGTGTCCCTCCATATCATGTCAATGTCGTCCATGAATCTAAACCAAGAGAGAGGGGAGGATTCTAAAATTTATTTCTCAAGTTTTTCCTTCAATATATATATATATCAAGAACATTGAGATATAAATAAAAATTGATAACAACTGATAATCGTCAGTTTTATTACTTTAATGTTTGATATAGCTTTTAATATTTGTGAGAGTAACATAGGTGATATACCTCTGATATATATGATATAAACAACTGCATGATGGCACAGAATGAATGATACTCCTCAAAACATATAGGTGGTATACCTCTGTTATATATGATCTATACATTCACGTGGTGGTACAGGACGAATGCTACTCCTCAAAATGTAAAGGTGAAGCCATTTGTAGTCTGTGCGTGTTTTTGGAGGCTTAATTTATAGACATCACGTAAACAGTTAATGTTAGCAAATCTATGTGACATATTACACAATGATTGAAATTCTTGAATGCTATACAAAGCCTTTGTTTATGCTTGCCTACATTTTTATTTTCAGTACAACACGGACCAAGAAGGCTAACAGAGCACCGGCTAGGTAAGATTAGTAATATAATATATTAATATTAGTTAGTGTATTGCGGTTTTCTTGATAGAATATTTATAACATTATAGTGGTAACAGTAAGAAGGATGTCTAATAATAATTATAATTGTATTATATAAATGTGTGGAGTTATAGGAGAAATATTTATAACATTATAGTGGTAACAGTAAGAAGGATGTCTAATAATAATTATAATTATATTATATAAATGTCAGGAATTATAGGATAAATGTTTATAACATTATAGTGTTAACAGTAAGAAGGATGTCTAATAATAATTATAATTGTATTATATAAATGTCAGGAGTTATAGGATAAATATTTATAACATTATAGTGGTAACAGTAAGAAGGATGTCTAATGATAATTATAATTGTATTATATAAATGTGTCGAGTTAAGAAGAAATATTTATTACATTATACAGTCATTCTACTGAAATGGGACCAACTGATGGAAAACGAAACAGAAAAAAATATTGTTCAGAATTCGTTTGATTTTGTTATTTTCTTGAAGTACACATATTAGACAAGCATTTTATAGATAATCATTCACAAATATCGATTCATTGTGATTTTATGACCTAATCTTAGTTGGGTGTTTACATGTCGTTACGGAAGTTAGTTTGGAAAATATTTTGCTTAAAAAAATGGTAGTGTATGATTCCCAATGATAATTATCGTTACATTTTTCGATATGAAGCTAGACATTCACAAAAATATAGAATCTTGACTCATCAAGAGCAGCACTAAGGAAAAACTGCAAAATAATCCATGTATACCCTCAAAACGAAAATAAGGACCAATATTTCAACTTCTTCCTTGGGTGATACGAATGTGATATATAATATATTAAAGGGATTTCTCAAATGTTCATTCATGTACAATGCCCACGAAATTAAGTAGCAAAGATATTAGGTTTGTTATTTGTTTAGACTGTGATCAGGTAGGGACGTTACGGAAGTTATTTGATGTTACGGAAGTTAAATTTTCATATTTATTTGGAACGATAAGAACATCAATCTGTCATTTTTAAACAGTAATTTGGAGACAAAATATCTATTTTAGTTGATTGAATGTTTTATCAACATTTTCAATGTCTTTCTGATCCATTTGATACATTCGTAGGAGACAAAATGTCTATTTTAGTTGATCGAATATTTTTTCAACATTTTCAATGTCTGTCTGATCCATTTGATACATGCGTTTTGTTTTCCCAACTGGTCGTGGCTCTTGCAATACAGTTAGAATGTCTGTTTTCGGTATCCAAATTTTGTCAGGACGAGTAGGCCATTTATACGCTTTCCCATACTTTCCTGATTTTCCAAGAAAATTTGCTTCAACTTCGTTGTCATCATTGTCAACGTTCTCTACCTGTCCGATATACCAATTATGTTCGTAAACGCAAGAAACCCAGGTATTTGGTTGAATGTCAAGTTCAATCTGATTTACTGTCTCAACCTGGTTCAGTGTCTCCAGTTCTTCAGTAACTAGACCAGTTTGGTCATAGTTATCATCATTTCCATTTCCTCTTTTACAAAGAGTGTGTTCTTTCCAGGCATGCGGACTGGTTCCGACATCCTTGAGACATTCCTCGCAAGAGCATGACATATCTCTCGTCATGATTGTGTACTTACTGGTCGGCACTACAGCGTGTAACCTGAATGTTCCTGTAATCGACAGAGGGTTTTCTTTTTCTTGCAGTATTTTGTCGCCATTGTCAACGTCTTCTTGATTATAAAATAAATACTTGATCTTGCTTCCATTTTCCTCTGTTTGTTTGGCCCAGGCGTAAAAGTCTTCTGCATTCTGAATCAATACTTTCCCCTGTCGAAACGCCATGTCCGCATTAAAAAATCCATTCAATTTTTTGTTGTTTTTTTAATGTGTTGTCTTTTTTTTTTCTTTTTTTTTCATAGTTCAGGTAAGAGTTTCGCAGATATATTTACTCCTTCTGTTCAGGATTTGGTCATGATGCATCTCAAAACGTTGCTAAAAGTGTTTTAACTGAAGAAAACTTCTGTTCCATGCTCAAATGGAAGACATACATTTATTGGCTAACTTCCGTAACGGCCCGGTCAAAATTTTCCCGGGACTAAATAAGTTCACATTTCACCGGTAACTGAGCAGACGAAACGTGGTACGTTTTGGTAACTGTATGAATTTATTAAAACTAAATACTTTTTATACTACGGTATATTAATAATGAAAATATTATATATATTCCATCATCAAATAAAACTTACCTTGGTTTTCTTTCTAATGTCTCCGTTTTCATTGAGGATTATCTAAAAAGCTGTCTGCTTTTCCAGAGAACAACATCCGGTGATGTATGAAAAACTAATAAGATGAGGAATTCCGCGAAAAAACTGTTACGGAAGTTAGTATAGGCAATAAAAAGAAACTGTAGTTTGCAATTCCCGTAATATGTACTCACCCCTAATTCAAATATTTAAAGATTTTATTCTGCTTTATTTGTAGTTCTAGGACGTGAGCGGTAGATCGGACCAAAATGGCTAAATATTGCGTTACGGAAGTTAGTCTCTTAAACGAGACATTCGAAAATTTTAAGATTTGCATGTCTTGTTCGAAAACGTTTGGTGTAATTAATTCGATAAATGTTTAGTCAGGGAATTGAGCTATTCTGTTTCCATTGCTATAAATGTTTAAATTCAGCTGCTTGGGATGATTTCTCAACAATTAATTTTGAAAGTGTTACGGAAGTTAGGAGCATTTTTGCGACAGTTAAGTTATATTGTGATATCAAGCCTATTTAGTAACTCATACAAAAATAATTTTGCAATACATTCCTAACACCTTTGTGCATAAAATGTTGTTGAATGTTTATCGTCTTCATCACAAGGCAAATTAAAATAAAGCATCTAATAGTGACATCTTTGCAAGCGATATGACATTTTCGTACACAACTGAAATTTAACATCCTGAAAATTAGCCCTTAACAATGTCGTAGGGTAGTCCAATTTTTTTTAAATTGTCAATTGAACATCCCATTGAAGAGCAAATATAATTTTCGCCACCTGGTACACTCAAGATCGTTTTTAATCGCCCATCATTATATGCGACACGAAAAACACTACTTTGGCCACATTTCATTAGAATGAGTGTATAGTGGTAACAGTAAGAAGGATGTCTAATAATAATTATAATTGTATTATATAAATGTGTAGAGTTATAGGAGAAATATTTATAACATTATAGTGGTAACAGTAAGAAGGATGTCTAATGATAATTATAATTGTATTATATAAATGTGTGGAGTTATAGGAGAAATATTTATAACATTATAGTGGTAACAGTAAGAAGGATGTCTAATGATAATTATAATTGTATTATATAAATGTGTAGAGTTATAGGAGAAATATTTATAACATTATAGTGGTAACAGTAAGAAGGATGTCTAATAATAATTATAATTGTATTATATAAATGTGTGGAGCTATAGGAGAAATATTTATAACATTATAGTGGTAACAGTAAGAAGGATGTCTAATAATAATTATAATTGTATTATATAAATGTGTGGAGTTATAGGAGAAATATTTATAACATTATAGTGGTAACAGTAAGAAGGATGTCTAATAATAATTATAATTGTATTATATAAATGTGTGGAGCTATAGGAGAAATATTTATAACATTATAGTGGTAACAGTAAGAAGGATGTCTAATAATAATTATAATTATATTATATAAATGTGTGGAGTTATAGTAGAAATATTTATAAGGATATAGTGGTACACCCCTTATTGAAAAGTACAGTTCAAAGTTATGAGAAAGATTCTTCATTGTTGATGGAAAATACAATGAATATAGTGGATTTGTACAATGTAAATTAGTAAAATAGAAAATGTATTCTGATTTTAAAATTTTCTTTAAGCATGGCAGAATTTAATCCACTAGATCTGGAGACTAACTTGACAATTTAGTCCATTCTCTTTTTCTTTCAATTCAATCATGCTTACAAATGTATGTGCCATGGAAATACATATCTGGCATTGCTGTCAGTTATTTTTGTGTTGCCTACGATGTCAAGGTTTGTTTTTATTAGGTCTGTTTCTCAGCAGCCTTGACACCGTATTAGTCGAACACAATCTGTGACTTTAGCACTGGTCCTATTGCCTCTGGCCAGTAAAAATATTATTGGGACAGTAAGGTTAATTGATTTTCATTGCAATTGTACTTAAAATTTCCTTCTTTTTTTAAGTTCGGACCAGTAACTTCTGAAATCTAAAATCCTAGACTATTTTAATATTGTGATCAATTAACTTTTTATTGGAAGGTATCAATACATATTAATTGATAGATCATGAAATAAGAACTTTTGGTTCTCACCATTGTTGGTAAAGCCTCCAAGGTAATTACATGATCTTCTATCTGATAGATTACATATTCATTACATTGTTAGATGTCAAGCATCTTATATCCCAGACCAATGTTATAAAACAGTTGACTCCAACAGTTTCTAGTATATATACATTTTACTTTAACATTGCAAATGTTGCAGAATAGAATATTGTCCACCTACCTTAAACATCAATCAGGGTCTGCCCTTGTCATATATATGATGGTCATTGTCCTTACATGTACATTTATCAATATTTATTTCATATTTTCTCAAGTATTGGTTGCATTATTTAGCCATTTCTACTTTTATTTTTTTCAGAGAAGTGCGCATTGTGTCAGCCAAGGCTCGGGTTATGCCACTTGACTCTAGTAGGATAATCATTCCTGCTGGAAATGCCGAGCAGCAAGGTCTATCAATAATACATATATACAGACACACTGGCAATAATACATTCAGAGTGATCGGCTGGAAAATGGCTGAAGATGATGTTAGTAGCACCTTTTATTCACCTTTATTTATTTCTAATGACCCTAGGGCCATTGGCCATAATATTCAATATAGCCAACCTTAACAATATGGATAACTCCTGGTATAACCCTTATTTAGCTCTAGTTAATTATTTGGAGCTTAGCCTCCAAACCGTATAACAAGATCTCCGTCACAGAGTCAAAACTTGCTTACACAATGGACGTGTAGATTAATATGCAGTTAATGTGAGCCAACTCCTGGTGAAGGACAAGTAAGTAAATACCGATGCTATGGAAGGCGATAAATCCAATGTCATCAAATATAGATTGTTCTTTTGACAATAACACTTAATGATTGCACATCGTTTTTATTCTTCAAGATCTTGAGAAATAAAAATGACATGCAATGAATCTTTGAAAGTGTTATTGTCAAAAGAACAATCTACATATACATGTACAGTCGAACCTGTATTAAGAGGTCACATTTAAGACAAAGAAAAAGTGGCCTTATAAGACAGGTAACCTCTTAGAAGAGGTTCAATTCATATCGAACTTTCTATAACAGGACAAGAAAAATACGATCTTTTAATACAGGTAACGGCTTAATAGAGGTGACCGCATTGGCAGGTTTCACCGTAGTTTAACTGAAACATACCACAGAGTTTCACAAAAATTACAACAATGTGTACAAGTATATATGTGGTAATATCATGTGTCATCATCAGCAATTTACAGTTGTTTTAACCCAGCTATGAACCCTGCAGTTTCCAACGAAAGGCTCAAATTTCTAATGTTGTAAGGGCATTCTATTGGAAAGTAGAAATTAAATATAAGTTGAAGAGTTCTAGCCTTAGCCGATGTGGTATGTGTAAGAAGATAGAGTGTTAACCTGGTAAATCATTAGACTTGTTTTAAAATCAATGACTATCGTTATAATGTAAATGAAATCAGTTGTCAGTTGAATGTGGCCTGACATAAGACTATTGCAGTGTATGTAGCATTTTTAGTTTTACTGTACATGCTGTATCTAAGGTGTGCAGGGCTTTCAATATTTTTCAAATATACCAGTACTTCACTATTAACTGGCGGTCTTTTTATTGAAATGTGAACAATTTTCATGAATATCTTATACAACACTCTTTAAAATCAGGAGATACCAAAGATCATTTTAGGCAGGTAAAATGACCTGGTACCGCCCCTTATTGAAATGCCTGGGTGTACTTAATTAATACTTCAAAACAAGCCTTATGACCAAATATTCCTAAAAGTAGGTTACCAGACCTGTTAATCAAAGCATACCTATATATTGGACCCTTGTGTGTAACTTATGATCGTTGGTGAAAAAAGAAATGATTAATTGAATGTATACTGAGGTTAATTTTATGATATGGCCAGAACATACAAGTAGTTTTGTCTTTCGAAATAATAAGTAAGTCATTGTGTTGTCAGAGTAGACATAGGTTTGGGATACATATATATCATGCCAAGTAAAATTATGAATATTGCTAAAGTAAGATAAGTTTACCTGATAAGCTAGTATTGACTTTGAACTTCTGGCATTAACTGATTTTATGGCAGCTCTCGATTTTGTTAGTTTTTAGCTGAAGTATACTAAGGTGAAAAAATGGGCGTTTTAGTTTCTTTGTACATAGCTCCTATTATTTCTGAGATAAAAGGGGACAAAGGGAGCCAGAAATGGACCAAAATGATTAAAGTCCTGTATTGAGTGTTCCAACAGATTTGTTGTAGCTCTTACTGTTTGAGATATTAAGGAGTAAAAAAAGACCAACTCTGATTATTTTTTTTATTTTAACTAAATCAATAGGGTTATTTTCCCTCTAAATTCCTAATGAAATTCTTTTCTGCACTTTTCGCACATATTCTAACTAGTGATCACTTCTGCTAGACATACATAGTTTTTCAATAAAACTTATGCAGTGCTGATCAGCATACTCCTTTATTGTGAAACTGTTAATTGTACTTTTCCAATAAACTCGTATCATTAATGTAATTAAGTAGACAAATACCTTTACCTACACTTTACCTTACTGCTAACCATATAATACACAACCATGAACCTACTCGTAATTCATCCATCACTAGTCAGTATTCTTGAAGCATTTTTTTACTTTTGTGGACCTTTTCTTGTAATTTGACATGGCAATATTTTTGTTTTCTTTAATAACAATTTGTATTTACAGGTATTTATAAATTGCAATATACAAAAGACGTCGAAGTACAAGCAGACTACCACAACATTCCATCAATGGAGAGATCAAAGAAAGGCTTATGGTTTACATTTTGCAAACAGAGATGATGCAGAACGTTTTGCTCAAGCCATGAAATCAGCAATCGATACTTTGAATCGTACAGGGTAACTTTTATAAAGTAAATATGATGCCAAATATTTGCTTAGACTGGAATCAGTTAGTGAAATGACATATAATGGAACGTTAAATTAAGCGATCTGGTTATGCAGTAAACCTCGCATGTGTCTTTGTGACGGCCCATCTATCTGACCACTTTGCATAGCATTGACACAACTGATTATTGCTTACAAAATATTAATAAATATTGACCAAGCATAATATACATGTTGTTTTGATTCTTCACGTCAGTTGTGGTACAGGTACAGTGTGTGACTGTTTGAACAAGTTACTAAATAAAAACTAAACATAGATTACAGACCATGAACAACATCATATAATATTCATGAATATACTACACCATTCAAACAAACACAATTTTTGTCATACAAAATGTTATTTATAGTGTGTAGTATGCTGTATGTACAGACAATGGACATACCGATACCGTTGAAATATAAGGTCATGGTCTTACAAAAGATTAGCAAGTTAATTTAGCATTTAAGCATGGACGACAGAAGTCGGTTGATATCTAGGTCCTAGATTGGAACAGGAAAGTTTGAAGATACTAAAGGGGTAATTAGAAATTGAAGATGGACAGACAACACAATGGCCAAATGAAATAGGACAAAATGACAAACAACTATCTACAAAAATCTAAACAGAAAACTAAGGATCGAGCAATGTGAACGTCACTAAACATCAGGAACGTGAACTCATGTACAACAACTCCGATTTAAATAAAGACGACAGATTGAAATCAAGGTCCTCGACTGGAACAGAAGAGTGTGATGATACTAAAGGGGTAATCAGAAATCGAAGATGGACAGTTAAAAAGACCCAGAAATCGAAGATGGACAGTTAAAAAGACCCAGACATCGAAGATGGACAGTTAAAAAGACCCAGAAATCGAAGATGGACAGTTAAAAAGACCCAGAAATCGAAGATGGACAGTTAAAAAGACCCAGAAATCGAAGATGGACAGTTAAAAAGACCCAGAAATCGAAGATGGACAATTAAAAAGACCAAGAAATCGAAGATGGACAGTTAAAAAGACCCAGAAATCGAAGATGGACAGATAAAAAGACCCAGAAATCGAAGATGGACAGTTAAAAAGACCCAGAAATCGAAGATGGACAGTTAAAAAGACCCAGAAATCGAAGATGGACAGTTAAAAAGACCCAGAAATCGAAGATGGACAGTTAAAAAGACCCAGAAATCGAAGATGGACAGTTAAAAAGACCCAGAAATCGAAGATGGACAGTTAAAAAGACCCAGAAATCGAAGATGGACAGTTAAAAAGACCCAGAAATCGAAGATGGACAGTTAAAAAGACCCAGAAATCGAAGATGGACAGTTAAAAAGACCCAGAAATCGAAGATGGACAGTTAAAAAGACCCAGAAATCGAAGATTGACAGTTAAAAAGACCCAGAAATAGAAGATGGACAGTTAAAAAGACCCAGAAATCGTAGATGGACAGTTAAAAAGACCCAGAAATCGAAGATGGACAGTTAAAAAGACCCAGAAATCGAAGATGGACAGTTAAAAAGACCCAGAAATCGAAGATGGACATTTAAAAAGACCCAGAAATCGAAGATGGACAGTTAAAAAGACCCAGAAATCGAAGATGGACAGTTAAAAAGACCCAGAAATAGAAGATGGACAGTTAAAAAGACCCAGAAATAGAAGATGGACAGTTAAAATGACCCAGAAATCGAAGATGGACAGTTAAAAAGACCCAGAAATAGAAGATGGACAGTTAAAAAGACCCAGAAATAGAAGATGGACAGTTAAAAAGACCCAGAAATCGAAGATGGACAGTTAGAAAGACCCAGAAATAGAAGATGGACAGTTAAAAAGACCCAGAAATAGAAGATGGACAGTTAAAAAGATCCAGAAATAGAAGATGGACAGTTAAAAAGACCCAGAAATAGAAGATGGACAGTTTAAAAGACCCAGAAATCGCAGATGGACAGTTAAAAAGACCCAGAAATCGAAGATGGACAGTTAAAAAGACCCAGAAATCGAAGATGGACAGTTAAAAAGACCCAGAAATCGAAGATGGACAGTTAAAAAGACCCAGAAATCGAAGATGGACAGTTAAAAAGACCCAGAAATCGCAGATGGACAGTTAAAAAGACCCAGAAATCGAAGATGGACAGTTAAAAAGACCCAGAAATCGAAGATGGACAGTTAAAAAGACCCAGAAATCGAAGATGGACAGTTTAAAAGACCCAGAAATTGAAGATGGACAGTTAAAAAGACCCAGAAATCGAAGATGGACAGTTTAAAAGACCCAGAAATCGAAGATGGACAGTTAAAAAGACCCAGAAATCGAAGATGGACAGTTAAAAAGACCCAGAAATCGAAGATGGACAGTTAAAAAGACCCAGAAATCGAAGATGGACAGTTTAAAAGACCCAGAAATTGAAGATGGACAGTTAAAAAGACCCAGAAATCGAAGATGGACAGTTAAAAAGACCCAGAAATCGAAGATGGACAGTTAAAAAGACCCAGAAATCGAAGATGGACAGTTAAAAAGACCCAGAAATCGAAGATGGACAGTTAAAAAGACCCAGAAATCGAAGATGGACAGTTAAAAAGACCCAGAAATCGAAGATGGACAGTTTAAAAGACCCAGAAATTGAAGATGGACAGTTAAAAAGACCCAGAAATCGAAGATGGACAGTTAAAAAGACCCAGAAATCGAAGATGGACAGTTAAAAAGACCCAGAAATCGAAGATGGACAGTTAAAAAGACCCAGAAATCGAAGATGGACAGTTAAAAAGACCCAGAAATCGAAGATGGACAGTTTAAAAGACCCAGAAATCGAAGATGGACAGTTAAAAAGACCCAGAAATCGAAGATGGACAGTTAAAAAGACCCAGAAATCGAAGATGGACATTTAAAAAGACCCAGAAATCGAAGATGGACAGTTAAAAAGACCCAGAAATCGAAGATGGACAGTTAAAAAGACCCAGAAATAGAAGATGGACAGTTAAAAAGACCCAGAAATAGAAGATGGACAGTTAAAAAGACCCAGAAATAGAAGATGGACAGTTAAAAAGACCCAGAAATCGCAGATGGACAGTTAAAAAGACCCAGAAATCGAAGATGGACAGTTAAAAAGACCCAGAAATCGAAGATGGACAGTTAAAAAGACCCAGAAATCGAAGATGGACAGTTAAAAAGACCCAGAAATCGAAGATGGACAGTTAAACAGACCCAGAAATCGAAGATGGACAGTTAAAAAGACATGGAAATCGCAGATGGACAGTTAAAAAGACCCAGAAATCGAAGATGGACAGTTAAAAAGACCCAGAAATCGAAGATGGACAGTTTAAAAGACCCAGAAATTGAAGATGGACAGTTAAAAAGACCCAGAAATCGAAGATGGACAGTTAAAAAGACCCAGAAATCGAAGATGGACAGTTAAAAAGACCCAGAAATCGAAGATGGACAGTTAAAAAGACCCAGAAATCGAAGATGGACAGTTAAAAAGACCCAGAAATCGAAGATGGACAGTTAAAAAGACCCAGAAATCGAAGATGGACAGTTTAAAAGACCCAGAAATCGAAGATGGACAGTTAAAAAGACCCAGAAATCGAAGATGGACAGTTAAAAAGACCCAGAAATCGAAGATGGACAGTTAAAAAGACCCAGAAATCGAAGATGGACAGTTAAAAAGACCCAGAAATCGAAGATGGACAGTTAAAAAGACCCAGAAATCGAAGATGGACAGTTTAAAAGACCCAGAAATTGAAGATGGACAGTTAAAAAGACCCAGAAATCGAAGATGGACAGTTAAAAAGACCCAGAAATCGAAGATGGACAGTTAAAAAGACCCAGAAATCGAAGATGGACAGTTAAAAAGACCCAGAAATCGAAGATGGACAGTTTAAAAGACCCAGAAATTGAAGATGGACAGTTAAAAAGACCCAGAAATCGAAGATGGACAGTTTAAAAGACCCAGAAATCGAAGATGGACAGTTAAAAAGACCCAGAAATCGAAGATGGACAGTTAAAAAGACCCAGAAATCGAAGATGGACATTTAAAAAGACCCAGAAATCGAAGATGGACAGTTAAAAAGACCCAGAAATCGAAGATGGACAGTTAAAAAGACCCAGAAATAGAAGATGGACAGTTAAAAAGACCCAGAAATAGAAGATGGACAGTTAAAAAGACCCAGAAATAGAAGATGGACAGTTAAAAAGACCCAGAAATCGCAGATGGACAGTTAAAAAGACCCAGAAATCGAAGATGGACAGTTAAAAAGACCCAGAAATCGAAGATGGACAGTTAAAAAGACCCAGAAATCGAAGATGGACAGTTAAAAAGACCCAGAAATCGAAGATGGACAGTTAAACAGACCCAGAAATCGAAGATGGACAGTTAAAAAGACATGGAAATCGCAGATGGACAGTTAAAAAGACCCAGAAATCGAAGATGGACAGTTAAAAAGACCCAGAAATCGAAGATGGACAGTTAAAAAGACCCAGAAATCGAAGATGGACAGTTTAAAAGACCCAGAAATTGAAGATGGACAGTTAAAAAGACCCAGAAATCGAAGATGGACAGTTAAAAAGACCCAGAAATCGAAGATGGACAGTTAAAAAGACCCAGAAATCGAAGATGGACAGTTAAAAAGACCCAGAAATCGAAGATGGACAGTTAAAAAGACCCAGAAATCGAAGATGGACAGTTAAAAAGACCCAGAAATCGAAGATGGACAGTTTAAAAGACCCAGAAATTGAAGATGGACAGTTAAAAAGACACAGAAATCGAAGATGGACAGTTAAAAAGACCCAGAAATCGAAGATGGACAGTTAAAAAGACCCAGAAATCGAAGATGGACAGTTAAAAAGACCCAGAAATCGAAGATGGACAGTTAAAAAGACCCAGAAATCGAAGATGGACAGTTAAAAAGACCCAGAAATCGAAGATGGACAGTTAAACAGACCCAGAAATCGAAGATGGACAGTTAAAAAGACATGGAAATCGCAGATGGACAGTTAAAAAGACCCAGAAATCGAAGATGGACAGTTAAAAAGACCCAGAAATCGAAGATGGACAGTTAAAAAGACCCAGAAATCGAAGATGGACAGTTTAAAAGACCCAGAAATTGAAGATGGACAGTTAAAAAGACCCAGAAATCGAAGATGGACAGTTAAAAAGACCCAGAAATCGAAGATGGACAGTTAAAAAGACCCAGAAATCGAAGATGGACAGTTAAAAAGACCCAGAAATCGAAGATGGACAGTTAAAAAGACCCAGAAATCGAAGATGGACAGTTAAAAAGACCCAGAAATCGAAGATGGACAGTTTAAAAGACCCAGAAATTGAAGATGGACAGTTAAAAAGACCCAGAAATCGAAGATGGACAGTTAAAAAGACCCAGAAATCGAAGATGGACAGTTAAAAAGACCCAGAAATCGAAGATGGACAGTTAAAAAGACCCAGAAATCGAAGATGGACAGTTAAAAAGACCCAGAAATCGAAGATGGACAGTTAAAACGACAAACAACGATCTACAAAACACTCAACATAAAACTAAAGATCGAGGAACACTAACTCAACTTAAAATCAGGGAAGTGAACTCGTGTACAACTCCTCCGTTTTTTATACAGTATAATTCGCCTGTAGTAAGGCATTGACAATCTAGCCCAACTACAGTAATGCTAGGTAAACGTGCTGCGAACAAGATAGAAGTATTCTGTAAAATACCATTGTTTCTGTTACATCATCATCCAGATAAATAGCTTAGACAAAGGATAAAGTTAGTCAAACATGAGAAGATGTTAACAACTATAGTGTACTGTATCATAAAACATGTACAATCAAATAGTAGATTGTACATAAGGCCATTGTAAGTCATCTAAGGGACCGACCATTTAACTTGAAGGGGGGGGTTATGGTTTTTTGTTTCGTTCAGAATTTTTTTTCGGACAATACCAGTTAGAATATTTATTTTTTTTGTCGCGCAAAGCGCGAAATTTTGTTTGCAGAAATTTATCATTAGGTTTTATGACAAAACTCTGAATTAGATTAATTTTTTTCCTCCTCCAAAATCAGAATATTTTTTTCAGCAAGATTGGGAATCAGAATATTTTTTTAGAAAAAAACCATAGCCCCCCCCCCCCCCCCCCTTCAAGTTAAATGGTCGTTTCCTAATTGTCAATACCATCTTTAGTCATCGATACACAACATAATATATGTCAACAAGGCGTTGTTATCTTACGAAGACATGCGGAAGATGAGAGGATTATCTAATGATCCTTGATTTAATAGTTTAATACTCAGAAGACGGTGACATTGTAAAAAGTCTGAGTACAAACTACAAACTCGAGCGTAACATTAGTGAAATATAAATTACAGTTGTGGTTGGTATATTACTATCAAGGTGTGGATTAGTTTTAGTCGCAAAATAAATTCGTCTCGTTTTGGTAGAAAATTAACTGTCGATTAATTAACTTTTATGTATCATAAGCGCTTTGAGTAATTTTAATATTAGATAATGCGCTATATAAAAACTATGTAATAAAATAAAATAATTTAGAGACAATGTTGTCAATGCTGTATAATCTTTGTTAATCTCTGATTGGTTCTCAATAGATTATGTCTGTCTTTTCATCGGTATTTCACGGATTATGTCTGTTTTTTCATCGGTATTTCACGGATTATGTCTGTCTTTTCATCGGTATTTCACGGATTATGTCTGTCTTTTCATCGGTATTTCACGGATTATGTCTGTCTTTTCATCGGTATTTCACGGATTATGTCTGTCTTTCATCGGTATTTCACGGATTATGTCTGTCTTTTCATCGGTATTTCACGGATTATGTCTGTCTTTTCATCGGTATTTCACGGATTATGTCTGTCTTTTCATCGGTATTTCACGGATTATGTCTGTCTTTTCATCGGTATTTCACGGATTATGTCTGTCTTTTCATCGGTATTTCACGGATTATGTCTGTCTTTTCATCGGTATTTCACGGATTATGTCTGTCTATCCATCGGTATTTCACGGATTATGTCTGTCTTTTTATCGGTATTTCACGGATTATGTCTGTCTTTTCATCGGTATTTCACGGATTATGTCTGTCTTTTCATCGGTATTTCACGGATTATGTCTGTCTTTTCATTGGTATTTCACGGATTATGTCTGTCTTTTCATCGGTATTTCACGGATTATGTCTGTTTTTTCATCGGTATTTCACGGATTATGTCTGTCTTTTCATCGGTATTTCACGGATTATGTCTGTCTTTTCATCGGTATTTCACGAATTATGTCTGTCTTTTCATCGGTATTTCACGGATTATGTCTGTTTTTTCATCGGTATTTCACGGATTATGTCTGTCTTTTCATCGGTATTTCACGGATTATGTCTGTATTTTCATTGGTATTTCACGGATTATGTCTGTCTTTTCATCGGTATTTCACGGATTATGTCTGTCTTTTCATTGGTATTTCACGGATTATGTTGAACCTCGGCAACATTACATTCAGTAGTAATTGTGTTACAACAAAGGTTTGAGGATGTCAAATGGCAGAATCCGTAGATAGAATAACTTCATCTAGATAAGAGTGTTCCTTAATGTTAAATTAATATTTGGCTACACTTGGTTAAGAAGGATATAATAAAAAGTCTCATTCGTTCAGATTTGGTATGACCACGTTGGAAAGAGTTTCAAATGAACAAATAATCAAATGAAATAAAATTCGTAAAAAGAAAGTAAAATATGTATCCCTTAAGACACAAATGCAAGACCACTCTCTTTCCTGTCTTGCACTTCAGTAAAAATTGGCGGGGTTAAGCTTGTTTATTTGGCCCAAACCTCCTCTCTTAGTGAAATGATGCAATCGTGCAAGTGATGTCCACATGTGTGTAAAATGCCAATCCTCACATATAAGTAACCGAAGAGCGTTATCATAAAGATCGCTACTATCTTGAACGTTATACATACAATTGTTAGATCATTGAAATTTTAATTCCAGATTAAGGTAGAAAAGTTTGAAGATACCAAAGTTGTAATGAGAAGCCATAAATCTACGTAGAAGAGTTACATACGAATAGTAGTTTCCAGTTCCTTGTATTGTTATTTGTATTTACTGTGATTTATCAAGGCAATGTATATCCCAATCAAGAATGCTCTGATCTAACTAAGACGTGTTCGAATAATTAAAAAAAAAAAATATAAAGCAAATACCACACTGTTGGAATAATTCCAATATCAAATATCAAAATCGAGGCACAAAAAAGATGCAAATTTGATACCCCTAACAAGTAAATATATCACCCTTACGTTCCTGAATTGGTACAGGCAATTCAATGAAAATTGGTCGATATATATATATAATTTGGGAGCAAACAAATCAAAAGACAGGATAGCTAAAATCGGGTAAGGTCACCTATGACATAGGGAGGAGAACGATCTTATTCTAAATTATTTTAGGAACTGTAAATTTAAATAATTGTTCTCCTCCCTGTTATAGGTGACCATAACCGAGTTTGACTATCCTGTTTAGGACTTTTGATTTTCTTGCTCAGAAAGAAGTTTTAGTTATTTGGCTATTAAATATTTTCGATTTGAGGGTACTTGATGAATGTCATTCCAGAAGCGCCCTATGCGCACTAAATTTGATATCTATGTTTTATTGGTCCATACATTTCAATAAAAACTGGCGATGTTCAACTAGTTTTATGTGACAACATCTCACTTCTTAGTGATATAATACGGTCTGGATTTTACTTATTTCAAGAAATTCAAACATTTAAAACAAGGAAATAAAAATTAAATTGTGTATTAACCGAATGTATGTATAAAACTGTCTTTTATAGAAGACTTCGTTTGTTTCTCCCTCAGACAAAGGTAACCTCAGTTTATTTTGCATGTCGTGTTGAGGCCCTTTTGGTATTCTTGCTACCAAAAAATAATTTGGCCTTTCAATCCTTTGCATTTGAGCGGACATGAAGAAGGTTGCTATAGAAACGCAGTTGTGCGGACTTAATTAAATACTTACGTTTTTATTTATAAATTTATATATAGATGACATTTTGACAAACAAACTGGCTTTGTAACCTTTGTTTTAAGCGAAGAAAAATATTTGGTCTACACAGACATGCACAAGAAAAGAAAAGGAGCACATGTAAATTAATGTTAGAGAAAAGCGAACTGGCAATCAATAAACGGTCAATCAAGAGAAACTGGCAAGATAGGATACACAAGACATACAGGGAAAACACAACACATCATGTATTGGACAGCACTAAACGTAAAGAAACACAAATGACGTAATTAAGACATAAGTCCTCCTACAAACAACTGTGAAAATCGTAACATACATAACAACACGAAACTCAGAGCGTAAAGACACATAATAGGACAACTTAAAAAAATTATAAAAGTATGAGCGAAACGGACCCCACTAATACAACCGGGGGCGAACTCTCGTGCTCGCAAAGGGTAAAAATTGAGAATTGTTCAGCGGAAGAACATCTTCTAAATACCGGAAGCTGGAATTAAAAGTTTTTAGTGAGGTCCGTGTTTCGATTTATGTGTAATGTTTTATAGATTGTTGTTTGTCCTTTTGTCCTTTTTCTTTTGGCCATTGTTTTGTCTGTCCCCCATTGATTTAGGGATTCTTGTTACCCATTTGGTATTTCCAAACTCTTCTTGCATATCATGACGATGTACAGTTTTTTCATCAAGATAACCCTGGGATGTCAATAGACTATCTGCCTGCACAATACTTTACTTTCATGAATTGGGGATTGATCCCCGACATATCACTAAATGAACATGTTTCTGAAGAGTTGGGTAGAATGTTGACTACAGTGGATGTAATGTGATATCTAAAGATTTGTCGCCATTGTGTTGCCAACATTCATACAAGAATGGGTCATGCAAAAACTGTCTGTTATATTTAACGATTTCAGATCTGCCATGTGTTCTATGGCATCAACATGATAAATGTTTTGTTATGTCATTATATATATTCAGTATGGGCTTTAGTTCACTGTGTATAGCTAAAGTTTATTATCTCCCCACAAATGTTTGTGGTTTGGATGCTTCTCTGTAAATTTATATCACTTCACCATCGTGTAGCCATCTTGACTTGGCTAGCCATTGCCGAATGTTACCGATGACCATGGACATTTTCCGTTTGTCAAAATCACGTCTACTTTTCTGTGACTGTACCAAGCCAGAAGAGTGGACAGTCACATAATTTTGCATAGTGGGGTATCGAGTGTACCCCCTTGTGCGATTTTGGTTTTGGATTTTGTGACTGGTCCGACAGTGTGTTATTTGCTGTTTTTTCATTTTATTCATCGATCGTGATTTACCACCAAGTATATCTACTCACAAGCATTTTAGCATACGTAACACGACGGATGTTATTAGTTGAGTAGGAAATACTTTCTCTGTCGGATTAAACTTTTTTATGATATACTTGCAAATAATATATTGGAAATCTTTTTTTTTTTTTTTTTTTTTTTTATTTTTTTTTTTTTTTTTTTTTAACAACGTAATATATTTTATTCAAATGCTTGCTACAATTAACACGCCAAAAGTCCAAGCTCCTTTTGGTGCTTCCCTGTTACATCTTGTTCTGATTATCCAAGGCTATAATCAGAATTACATGAAATATATATACAACCTAAATACAATTTCTATTTAATACCTTTTGAAAACATTTATTTATTTTGCATTTATTATATAATTTTTTACTTTCATTAAAAAAGAACACTTTTGAAGTGTTTTATTTTCATTTATTCTTTTAATATATTCATTGGCAAATATTCTATAAACATCAATATACTTTGTTTTCTGTTCAGATATATAGTACGATTTGTAGATGGAAAACCCTACAACTGTTATCAAAAAATTTAATGCAAGATAGTTTTTATCATCTATCTTGTATCCAAGTACTATATGATTCAAAGTAATTTTGTTTTCGATACCCAAACCCTTCATTAAATTCTGAAATTTTGTCCAAAACTCTTTTAGAAAGGTACAAGTAATAAAATAATGAGAGTAATCTTCATCTAATTTACAGAAATTACATAAACTATTCTCAACAATTTTCCATTTGGAAAGTAAAACTTTATTTGGTATAATAAAATGAAAAAGTTTCCATCTGAACATTTTAAGTTTGTTTTCGTCAAGAAATTTGAAAATGAAAAAATATAGACTACTTGTATTTGCTTTTTCAGACAACACTAAATAATTAATCCAATAATGTGTACCAATAGGGTTTGAAAATTTAACATTCACCAGTTTATTATATAATAACTTATTAGACAATGTAGATAAATTAATAAACTGATTGTTCCAGATGAAATAATCTTTTTTGATATTTACAATGCTTTTAACTGAGCTTTCTGTTTTTAAAATGTCTATCCAATTCTTTGGAAAAGCTTTTTTGAGAATACTAAATTCAGATATCCAATTAGATTTATTTTTTAACTTGTGAAGAATAAATTCTTGCGTAATTTTACCATTATTATCTGTTATATCATTAACAAAAAATATTCCACTATTAATCCATTCTTTAAAAAATAAATATTTTTTTTCAAATGTAATAAATCTATTTCCCCATAAAATTTGCTTTCTTACATTACTGAATGTTAATGGTGAACTTAATTGACCACAACCTGTTTTTATCCAACTGGTCAAAACATTTTTGTAAAATTCGGGGATATTATTCAGAAACTGTTTATGTTTTTTCACATCTATGTTCATTTTAAAAATAAGCCATATTTTCCCAAATACATTTAAATATTTTAGTGGTATCAATTTCCAATTCGAAAATTTTGAGTCAGCTAATCTACTTACCCATGATGCCTTCAAAGATATAAAATAACTTTCTATATCTATCATTTTCAGTCCACCCTTCTCAAAATATCCTATCAATGTATTTCTTTTTACCTTATCTGGTTTCCCATTCCATATAAATTTAAAACACTTACTCTCTATCTCTTTTTTGTATTTTTCTGGAATAACACAGGAACTAACAATAAAAGTAAAAATAGGTATAATCAATATATTGGAAATCTTAGAATATTAAAGTTTTATCGTGGAGTGCACGAGAATCACGTGATAAAGTTTAATTTTCAGGGATTTACTGATAGAGGGATTTCATTGTCTATGCTACAAAAAGAAAATGTTACATACTAAACATGTGACACAAACACACATTTTAACAAAGACGTAGCACACATAGTATTAAAGGTATAACTTCCTGGACGTCGTGGGTTGATCACGTGGTAATTGAACAGTTAACCATTCTAAACGTGATAACGATATGTTAATAATGTTGATCACATGCCAGGTTATAATATCTTACAACACGATTAACGCAGATAACATCATGAGATGTAATTAATACTACTTCTGTACACCTATAGGGAAAATAAAAAATAGTATAGTAACTTAATATAGTAAGTGATATTACACAGTGAAAATGTGAAACCTATGATGTATCATTCCGAATATAAGGTACACATCCGGAGAACACTGAATGTATTTGACAAATATCATTATACACAGAAACGTATCATTCAATACCACATTCGGGAAACGTTGAATGTATGATCCTACTATCCTTGTTATTTTCACGGAAAGTAGAATGTTAATTAGCGGACAGCCGCCTTCTAACAGCCAATGGATGGCACTTCGATTGCAAAATCCATAACGATGGCCTTAACGAAAAAAACAGACGACGTTTCCCTGTATCACATTGTTACAGAAGCCAATGATAGCACATGGATGAGTGAAACCAGAATTGTGAAAAGAGTGCTCTCTGTTTTTTATCAACAATGCATTCGAATCAGAAGACCAATATCTCCCTCCTTTATATATCTCTTAAGAGTACGAATGCGGTAAGACAAACCTGTTATATCCAATACGGACATCTTCTTTTGTTTCAATAATAATGTATCTATTTTGTACAATAATAGTGTTTTTGAAGAAGAAAAAAAAACACCAAATGTTATGGCATTTAATTCAACTACAACAACAACTTTATAAAATTGATTAATATATCACCAATCGATTGTGCATTTAAAGAAATGTCAAGTATTATATCCCTATGTACCTATCAACCCGATATATTGTGTTAATTGCTATAGTAAAATATAATACGGTAATTTACGGTTTTGTGTTATGTAGTGTTGTATTATATCTAGTAGTGTCTTAAGTGTAGTGTTGTATTATATCTAGTAGTGTCTTAAGTGTAGTGTTGTGATTTGTTGTCTTCTGCGTAGTGTTGTCTTCTATCTAGTGGTGTCTTCAGTGTAGTGTTGTCTTTAGTATAGTGTTGCATTCTGCGTAGTGTTGTCTTCTATCTAGTGGTGTCTTCAGTTGTGTAGTGTTGTGTTTTGTGTAGCGTTGTCTTCTATCTAGTGTTGTCTTCTATGTAGTGCTGTCATCTATGTAGTGTTGTCTTCTATCTAGTGGTGTCTTCAGTGTAGTGTTGTCTTCAGTATAGTGTTGCATTCTGCGTAGTGTTGTCTTCTATCTAGTGGTGTCTTCAGTGTAGTGTTGTCTTCAGTATAGTGTTGCATTCTGCGTAGTGTTGTCTTCTATCTAGTGGTGTCTTCAGTGTAGTGTTGTCTTCAGTATAGTGTTGCATTCTGCGTAGTGTTGTCTTCTATCTAGTGGTGTCTTCAGTGTAGTGTTGTCTTCAGTATAGTGTTGCATTCTGCGTAGTGTTGTCTTCTATCTAGTGGTGTCTTCAGTTGTGTAGTGTTGTGTTTTGTGTAGCGTTGTCTTCTATCTAGTGTTGTCTTCTATGTAGTGCTGTCATCTATGTAGTGTTGTCATCTATCTAGTGTTGTCTTCTGTGTTGTGTTGTCTTCTGTGTAGTGTTGTCTTCTATCTAGTGGTGTCTTCAGTAGTGTAGTGTTGTGTTTTGTGTAGCGTTGTCTTCTATCTAGTGTTGTCTTCTATGTAGTGCTGTCATCTATGTAGTGTTGTCTTCTATCTAGTGGTGTCTTCAGTGTAGTGTTGTCTTCAGTATAGTGTTGCATTCTGCGTAGTGTTGTCTTCTATCTAGTGGTGTCTTCAGTAGTGTAGTGTTGTGTTTTGTGTAGCGTTGTCTTCTATCTAGTGTTGTCTTCTATGTAGTGCTGTCATCTATGTAGTGTTGTCTTCTATCTAGTGTTGTCTTCTGTGTTGTGTTGTCTTCTGTGTAGTGTTGTCTTCTGTGTAGTGTTGTCTTCTATCTAGAGCTGTCTTCTGTGTAGTGTTGTCTTCTGTGTAGCGTTGTCTTCTGTGTAGTGTTGTCATCTATGTAGTGTTGTCTTCTGTGTTGTGTTGTCTTCTATCTAGTGTTGTCTTCTGTGTAGTGTTGTCTTCTATCTAGTGTTGTCTTCTGTGTTGTGTTGTCTTCTGTGTAGTGTTGTCTTCTATCTAGTGGTGTCTTCAGTAGTGTAGTGTTGTGTTTTGTGTAGCGTTGTCTTCTATCTAGTGTTGTCTTCTATGTAGTGCTGTCATCTATGTAGTGTTGTCTTCTATCTAGTGGTGTCTTCAGTGTAGTGTTGTCTTCAGTATAGTGTTGCATTCTGCGTAGTGTTGTCTTCTATCTAGTGGTGTCTTCAGTAGTGTAGTGTTGTGTTTTGTGTAGCGTTGTCTTCTATCTAGTGTTGTCTTCTATGTAGTGCTGTCATCTATGTAGTGTTGTCTTCTATCTAGTGTTGTCTTCTGTGTTGTGTTGTCTTCTGTGTAGTGTTGTCTTCTGTGTAGTGTTGTCTTCTATCTAGAGCTGTCTTCTGTGTAGTGTTGTCTTCTGTGTAGCGTTGTCTTCTGTGTAGTGTTGTCATCTATGTAGTGTTGTCTTCTGTGTTGTGTTGTCTTCTATCTAGTGTTGTCTTCTGTGTAGTGTTGTCTTCTATCTAGTGTTGTCTTCTGTGTAGTGTTGTCTTCTGTGTAGTGTTGTCTTCTATCTAGTGTTGTTTTCTGTGTTGTGTTGTCTTCTATCTAGTGTTGTCTTCTGTGTAGTGTTGTCTTCTATCTAGTGCTGTCTTCTGTGTAGTGTTGTCTTCTATCTAGTGTTGTCTTCTGTGTTGTGTTGTCTTCTATCTAGTGTTGTCTTCTGTGTAGTGTTGTCTTCTGTGTTGTGTTGTCTTCTATCTAGAGCTGTCTTCTGTGTAGTGTTGTCATCTATGTAGTGTTGTCTTATATCTAGTGTTGTTTTCTGTGTAGTGTTGTCTTCTGTGTAGTGTTGTCATCTATGTAGTGTTGTCTTATATCTAGTGTTGTTTTCTGTGTAGTGTTGTCTTCTGTGTTGTGTTGTCTTCTATCTAGTGTTGTTTTCTGTGTAGTGTTGTCATATATGTAGTGTTGTCTTATATCTAGTGTTGTCTTCTGTGTAGTGTTGTCATCTATCTAGTGTTGTCTTATATCTAGTGCTGTTTTCTGTGTTGTGTTGTCTTCTGTGTAGTGTTGTCTTTTATGTAGTGCTGGCCCAAATGTTTTAACTGCCCTTCTTTGAAATACTGCTTCTGATTACCAAATTGGTATTTCCAAACTCACCACACTGTGCCGGTCAGTCGTGCATGAACAAACTAGACAATAGCAGATGGTATGGCTCTATTATATTCTGGCCAGGAAGTTTTCTGGTATTGTCATAATCAATGTTGTCCTTCATTACCACAAGTCTGTCAGCAACGTTTGATATAGTTGTTACTCATCGTTCATATACAGGTCTACAAGACATTGTAGAAGAGTAAGTCTTATAAACTCTTAGTACTACTGGAGTTATATTAAAAATCAGTTAGAATTTAAAAACTTGATGGGTCTATTAGCACTTGCACAGCATCGAGCTTCGAAGACACACATGTTGTAAAACAGATGTCATCTCCACGACAAACATGTTGTTGTCCCTGTAGACAAGGCATCTAACATTATCATTTTCGTATGTAAATCATATCGCATGATTTCAATTGCCCCACTGTGCACTTTCCATTTATATGTACAACAACAAAAAAATGGAATTTGTGGCGGTCGAATTAAAAATAGTGGATCATACATATTTCTTTTATTAATAATTTACTGTAAAAATTAAACTTTTCACAAGATGAGTAGCATCATAATCGTCCCGAGTGGCAAAAAGGGGTGGGTGGGCATAACTACAAAGATCATCGCAGCTTGCGATACTGTATTGGAATAGATTGAATATTGACATGAATTGATCAACTGCAATCTAATTAAATATTGGATTGGATAAACATCTAATATTCTTTAATTTCAGATGGAATTCCTAGATCACTGAAAGGAGATATATCAACGCACATTAAATCTGAAAACAAGTGCCCCTCCCATGTCAAGGTATACTGGTATGACTTAGGACCCGGAGAAGTGTATCAAACTAAGACATACGTTATACACCCATGGTCAGCCAGAGATTCCAACACTGGGGTGTCACAGCTTATCGACAACAAAGCCATCTTCTATTCTCGGAAAACCAGACAACCTGAGACATAGTCCGAGATTCCTCTGCCGTCCGACTTGCTGGAGCCGTGGGACGTCAGAGAGCTCTATATACAGAAAACAGCGGATTTGCTGCTGCAACTCTGCGTTGGTACATTTCCACGTTTCGTGGCTATCGGATTTTATTTTCTATCCGAAACCCTTATATAAATCGCTTCACCAATCATTTTTCTATTCATTCATAACCATCTTACCCTCAGAAAGTGGTGTTACAATCCATTACAGCACGATGTTGCCTCACAACTACTGATGTCATACACAAAGAAGTCAGACTATATGATGTAAATTCTGCTGTTACACGATCAAGACCATGACGACCGACCCCTCTCCCAATAGCTCAGCACATTATATATAACTGATCAGTCGTTTTATTTGATATCTCGAAATACTCATTGATTTCGCTCAGATGAATGTGCCCCATATATCTCTAAGTATTTTCATATTTTGATGCAAATTGGTTTTCAGTGCAACTACAATAAGTTTCTATTTAATGCATTCTCAGGTTTTGGCTATGTGAACGACCGATGTGAAGGCAACACAACTATTACTAAAACACTGAATTAATAGGATATGTCAGTAAGGTATGCACGGCTTATCTAGAGATTTATAGTAAGCCAAAATTGTTTTAATAGCATAAAGAATAATATTTTCCAATATATCATTCACAGTTATATGTCAAAGTGATGTCTATATTTATGATGCACAAGACTTGCATTCTTCTTCAGATTTCACTGATCGTGTTTTTATAATAAAAAAAATTAATTAAATAAGTGCATTATATACTTATGAGTTTTGACTTTCCCTTTGTAAGATTGTTCGGAGTTCGGTAATTTTGTTATTACCCTTATTTATGTCATGGGGATACCCATATTATTGGAAGATCCTCGTGTGAACTATATTTAGTAACGAATACATCCCTTGTGTTTTATTAATATAACAAAACAAAAGACCATGGTAAACAAAAGTCCATAAACTTTATGATTTAGTTTCCATATATATATATATATCTTTAATTAAATATTAATAGTCCAGAAACGCTATGATTTTGTATCTGTTTAAATATTTAAAACATTGATGTCGACACCAACCTGTTACTGTTGTTATAGTTGATGTACTTAATATATAATAATGTAAACAAAACAACAACACATATGTTAATGCCACATTAATCTGTCAGACTATGGAAGATGTATTGACTCTACACTGCCGTGTAACTCACAACTATTGATGTCATACACAAAGAAGTCAGATTATATGAGATTTATAGTATCTACTCTGCCGGGTAACTCACAACTATTGATGTCATACACAAAGAAGCCAGACTATAGGAGATTTATAGAATCTACTCTGCCGGGTAACTCACAACTATTGATGTCATACACAAAGAAGTCAGACTATTGGAGATTTATAGTATCTACTCTGCCGGGTAACTCACAACTATGGGTGTCATACACAAAGAAGTCAGACTATAGGAGATTTATAGAATCTACTCTGCCGGGTAACTCACAACTATTGATGTCATACACAAAGAAGTCAGACTATAGGAGATTTATAGTATCTACACTGCCGGGTAACTCACAACTATTGGTGTCATACACAAAGAAGTCAGATTATAGCAGATTTATAGAATCTACTCTGCCGGGTAACTCACAACTATTGATGTCATACACAAAGAAGTCAGACTATTGGAGATTTATAGTATCTACTCTGCCGGGTAACTCACAAGTACTGATGTCATACACAAATAAGTCAGACTATAGGAGATGCATAGTATCTACTCTGCCGGGTAACTCACAACTATTGATGTCATACACAGAGAAGTCAGACTATAGGAGATTTATAGTATCTACTCTGCCGGGTAACTCTCAACTATTGATGTCATACACAAAGAAGTCAGACTATAGGAGATTTATAGTATCTACTCTGCCGGGTAACTCACAAGTACTGATGTCATACACAAATATGTCAGACTATAGGAGATGCATAGTATCTACTCTGCCGGGTAACTCACAACTATTGATGTCATACACAAAGAAGTCAGACTATAGGAGATTTATAGTATCTACTCTGCCGGGTAACTCACAAGTACTGATGTCATACACAAATAAGTCAGACTATAGGAGATTTATAGTATCTACTCTGCCGGGTAACTCACAACTATTGATGTCATACACAAAGAAGTCAGACTATAGGAGATTTATAGTATCTACACTGCCGGGTAACTCACAACTATTGATGTCATACACAAAGAAGTCAGACTATAGGAGATTTATAGTATCTAGTCTGCCAGGTAACTCACAACTATTGATGTCATACACAAAGAAGTCAGACTATAGGAGATTTATAGTATGTAGTCTGCCAGGTAACTCACAACTATTGATGTCATACACAAAAAAGTCAGACTATAGGAGATTTATAGTGTCTACTCTGCCGGGTAACTCACAAGTACTGATGTCATACACAAAGAAATCAGACTATAGGAGAGTTATAGTATCTAGTCTGCCAGGTAACTCACAACTATTGATGTCATACACAAAAAATTCAGATTATAGGAGATTTATAGTATCTAGTCTGCCAGGTAACTCACAACTATTGATGTCATACACAAAGAAGTCAGACTATAGGAGATTTATAGTATCTACACTGCCGGGTAACTCACAACTATTGATGTCATACACAAAGAAGTCAGACTATAGGAGATTTATAGTATCTAGTCTGCCAGGTAACTCACAACTATTGATGTCATACACAAAGAAGTCAGACTATAGGAGATTTATAGTATATAGTCTGCCAGGTAACTCACAACTATTGATGTCATACACAAAAAAGTCAGACAATAGGAGATTTATAGTATCTACTCTCCCGGGTAACTAACAAGTACTGATGTCATACACAAAGAAGTCAGACTATAGGAGATTTATAGTATCTAGTCTGCCAGGTAACTCACAACTATTGATGTCATACACAAAGAAGTCAGACTATAGGAGATTTATAGTATCTACACTGCCGGTTACCTCACAACTATTGATGTCATACACATAGAAGTCAGACTATAGGAGATTTATAGAATCTACTCTGCCGGGTAACTCACAACTATTGATGTCATACACAAAGAAGTCAGACTATAGGAGATTTATAGTATCTACACTGCCGGGTAACTCACAACTATTGGTGTCATACACAAAGAAGTCAGATTATAGCAGATTTATAGAATCTACTCTGCCGGGTAACTCACAACTATTGATGTCATACACAAAGAAGTCAGACTATTGGAGATTTATAATATCTACTCTGCCGGGTAACTCACAAGTACTGATGTCATACACAAATAAGTCAGACTATAGGAGATGCATAGTATCTACTCTGCCGGGTAACTCACAACTATTGATGTCATACACAGAGAAGTCAGACTATAGGAGATTTATAGTATCTACTCTGCCGGGTAACTCACAACTATTGATGTCATACACAAAGAAGTCAGACTATAGGAGATTTATAGTATCTACTCTGCCGGGTAACTCACAAGTACTGATGTCATGCACAAATATGTCAGACTATAGGAGATGCATAGTATCTACTCTGCCGGGTAACTCACAACTATTGATGTCATACACAAAGAAGTCAGACTATAGGAGATTTATAGTATCTACTCTGCCGGGTAACTCACAAGTACTGATGTCATACACAAATAAGTCAGACTATAGGAGATTTATAGTATCTACTCTGCCGGGTAACTCACAACTATTGATGTCATACACAAAGAAGTCAGACTATAGGAGATTTATAGTATCTAGTCTGCCGGGTAACTCACAACTATTGGTGTCATACACAAAGAAGTCAGACAATAGGAGATTTATAGTATCTACTCTGCCGGGTAACTCACAACTATTGATGTCATACACAAAGAAGTCAGACTATAGGAGATTTATAGTATCTACTCTGCCGGGTAACTCACAACTATTGGTGTCATACACAAAGAAGTCAGACTATAGGAGATTTATAGTATCTACTCTGCCAGGTAACTCACAACTATTGATGTCATACACAAAGAAGTCAGACTATAGGAGATTTGTAGTATCTACTCTGCCGAGTAACTCACAACTATTGATGTCATACACAAAGAAGTCAGACTATAGGAGATTTATAGTATCTGGTCTGCCAGGTAACTCACAACTATTGATGTCATACACAAAAAAGTCAGACTATAGGAGATTTATAGTGTCTACTCTGCCGGGTAACTCACAAGTACTGATGTCATACACAAAGAAGTCAGACTATAGGAGAGTTATAGTATCTAGTCTGCTAGGTAACTCACAACTATTGATGTCATACACAAAAAATTCAGATTATAGGAGATTTATAGTATCTAGTCTGCCAGGTAACTCACAACTATTGATGTCATACACAAAGAAGTCAGACTATAGGAGATTTATAGTATCTACACTGCCGGGTAACTCACAACTATTGATGTCATACACAAAGAAGTCAGACTATAGGAGATTTATAGTATCTAGTCTGCCAGGTAACTCACAACTATTGATGTCATACACAAAGAAGTCAGACTATAGGAGATTTATAGTATATAGTCTGCCAGGTAACTCACAACTATTGATGTCATACACAAAAAAGTCAGACAATAGGAGATTTATAGTATCTACTCTCCCGGGTAACTAACAAGTACTGATGTCATACACAAAGAAGTCAGACTATAGGAGATTTATAGTATCTAGTCTGCCAGGTAACTCACAACTATTGATGTCATACACAAAGAAGTCAGACTATAGGAGATTTATAGTATCTACACTGCCGGTTACCTCACAACTATTGATGTCATACACATAGAAGTCAGACTATAAGAGATTTATAGTATCTAGTCTGCCAGGTAACTCACAACTATTGATGTCATACACAAAGAAGTCAGACTATAGGAGATTTATAGTATCTAGTCTGCAAGGAAACTCACAACTATTGATGTCATACACAAAAAAATCAGACTATTGGAGATTTATAGTATCTACACTGCCGGGTAACTCACAACTATTGATGTCATACACAAAGAAGTCAGACTATAGGAGATTTATAGAATCTACTCTGCCGGGTTACTCACAACTATTGATGTCATACACAAAGAAGTCAGACTATAGGAGATTTATAGTATCTAGTCTGCCGGGTAACTCACAACTATTGATGTCATACACAGAGAAGTCAGACTATAGGAGATTTATAGTATCTACACTGCCGGGTAACTCACAACTATTGATGTCATACACAGAGAGGTCAGACTATAGGAGATTTATAGTATCTACTCTGCCGGGTAACTCACAACTATTGATGTCATACACAAAAAAGTCAGTCTATAGGAGATTTATAGTATCTACTCTGCCGGGTAACTCACAACTATTGATGTCATACACAAAGAAGTCAGACTATTGGAGATTTATAGTATCTACTCTGCCGGGTAACTCACAAGTACTGATGTCATACACAAAGAAGTCAGACTATAGGAGATGCATAGTATCTACTCTGCCGGGTAACTCACAACTATTGATGTCATACACAGAGAAGTCAGACTATAGGAGATTTATAGTATCTACTCTGCCGGGTAACTCACAAGTACTGATGTCATACACAAATATGTCAGACTATAGGAGATGCATAGTATCTACTCTGCCGGGTAACTCACAACTATTGATGTCATACACAAAGAAGTCAGACTATAGGAGATTTATAGTATCTACTCTGCCGGGTAACTCACAAGTACTGATGTCATACACAAATAAGTCAGACTATAGGAGATTTATAGTATCTACTCTGCCGGGTAACTCACAACTATTGATGTCATACACAAAGAAGTCAGACTATAGGAGATTTATAGTATCTAGTCTGCCGGGTAACTCACAACTATTGGTGTCATACACAAAGAAGTCAGACAATAGGAGATTTATAGTATCTACTCTGCCGGGTAACTCACAACTATTGATGTCATACACAAAGAAGTCAGACTATAGGAGATTTATAGTATCTACTCTGCCGGGTAACTCACAACTATTGGTGTCATACACAAAGAAGTCAGACTATAGGAGATTTATAGTATCTACTCTGCCAGGTAACTCACAACTATTGATGTCATACACAAAGAAGTCAGACTATAGGAGATTTGTAGTATCTACTCTGCCGGGTAACTCACAACTATTGATGTCATACACAAAGAAGTCAGACTATAGGAGATTTATAGTATCTAGTCTGCCAGGTAACTCACAACTATTGATGTCATACACAAAAAAGTCAGACTATAGGAGATTTATAGTGTCTACTCTGCCGGGTAACTCACAAGTACTGATGTCATACACAAAGAAGTCAGACTATAGGAGAGTTATAGTATCTAGTCTGCCAGGTAACTCACAACTATTGATGTCATACACAAAAAATTCAGATTATAGGAGATTTATAGTATCTAGTCTGCCAGGTAACTCACAACTATTGATGTCATACACAAAGAAGTCAGACTAAAGGAGATTTATAGTATCTACACTGCCGGGTAACTCACAACTATTGATGTCATACACAAAGAAGTCAGACTATAGGAGATTTATAGTATCTAGTCTGCCAGGTAACTCACAACTATTGATGTCATACACAAAGAAGTCAGACTATAGGAGATTTATAGTATATAGTCTGCCAGGTAACTCACAACTATTGATGTCATACACAAAAAAGTCAGACAATAGGAGATTTATAGTATCTACTCTCCCGGGTAACTAACAAGTACTGATGTCATACACAAAGAAGTCAGACTATAGGAGATTTATAGTATCTAGTCTGCCAGGTAACTCACAACTATTGATGTCATACACAAAGAAGTCAGACTATAGGAGATTTATAGTATCTACACTGCCGGTTACCTCACAACTATTGATGTCATACACATAGAAGTCAGACTATAAGAGATTTATAGTATCTAGTCTGCCAGGTAACTCACAACTATTGATGTCATACACAAAGAAGTCAGACTATAGGAGATTTATAGTATCTAGTCTGCAAGGAAACTCACAACTATTGATGTCATACACAAAAAAATCAGACTATTGGAGATTTATAGTATCTACACTGCCGGGTAACTCACAACTATTGATGTCATACACAAAGAAGTCAGACTATAGGAGATTTATAGAATCTACTCTGCCGGGTTACTCACAACTATTGATGTCATACACAAAGAAGTCAGACTATAGGAGATTTATAGTATCTAGTCTGCCGGGTAACTCACAACTATTGATGTCATACACAGAGAGGTCAGACTATAGGAGATTTATAGTATCTACTCTGCCGGGTAACTCACAACTATTGATGTCATACACAAAAAAGTCAGTCTATAGGAGATTTATAGTATCTACTCTGCCGGGTAACTCACAACTATTGATGTCATACACAAAGAAGTCAGACTATAGGAGATTTATAGTATCTACACTGCCGGGTAACTCACAACTATTGATGTCATACACAGAGAGGTCAGACTATAGGAGATTTATAGTATCTACTCTGCCGGGTAACTCACAACTATTGATGTCATACACAGAGAAGTCAGACTATAGGAGATTTATAGTATCTACACTGCCGGGTAACTCACAACTATTGATGTCATACACAGAGAGGTCAGACTATAGGAGATTTATAGTATCTACTCTGCCGGGTAACACACAAGTACTGATGTCATACACAAAGAAGTCAGACTATAGGAGATTTATAGTATCTAGTCTGCCATGTAACTCACAACTATTGATGTCATACACAAAGAAGTCAGACTATAGGAGATTTATAGTATCTACTCTGTCGGGTAACTCACAACTATTGATGTCATACACAAAGAAGTCAGACTATAGGAGATTTATAGTATCTACTCTGCCGGGTAACTCACAACTATTGATGTCATACACAAAGAAGTCAGATTATATGAGATTTATAGTATCTACTCTGCCGGGTAACTCACAACTATTGATGTCATACACAAAGAAGTCAGACTATAGGAGATTTATAGAATCTACTCTGCCGGGTAACTCACAATTATTGATGTCATACACAAAGAAGTCAGACTATTGGAGATTTATAGTATCTACTCTGCCAGGTAACTCACAACTATGGGTGTCATACACAAAGAAGTCAGACTATAGGAGATTTATAGAATCTACTCTGCCGGGTAACTCACAACTATTGATGTCATACACAAAGAAGTCAGACTATTGGAGATTTATAATATCTACTCTGCCGGGTAACTCACAAGTACTGATGTCATACACAAATAAGTCAGACTATAGGAGATGCATAGTATCTACTCTGCCGGGTAACTCACAACTATTGATGTCATACACAGAGAAGTCAGACTATAGGAGATTTATAGTATCTACTCTGCCGGGTAACTCACAACTATTGATGTCATACACAAAGAAGTCAGACTATAGGAGATTTATAGTATCTACTCTGCCGGGTAACTCACAAGTACTGATGTCATGCACAAATATGTCAGACTATAGGAGATGCATAGTATCTACTCTGCCGGGTAACTCACAACTATTGATGTCATACACAAAGAAGTCAGACTATAGGAGATTTATAGTATCTACTCTGCCGGGTAACTCACAAGTACTGATGTCATACACAAATAAGTCAGACTATAGGAGATTTATAGTATCTACTCTGCCGGGTAACTCACAACTATTGATGTCATACACAAAGAAGTCAGACTATAGGAGATTTATAGTATCTAGTCTGCCGGGTAACTCACAACTATTGGTGTCATACACAAAGAAGTCAGACAATAGGAGATTTATAGTATCTACTCTGCCGGGTAACTCACAACTATTGATGTCATACACAAAGAAGTCAGACTATAGGAGATTTATAGTATCTACTCTGCCGGGTAACTCACAACTATTGGTGTCATACACAAAGAAGTCAGACTATAGGAGATTTATAGTATCTACTCTGCCAGGTAACTCACAACTATTGATGTCATACACAAAGAAGTCAGACTATAGGAGATTTGTAGTATCTACTCTGCCGAGTAACTCACAACTATTGATGTCATACACAAAGAAGTCAGACTATAGGAGATTTATAGTATCTGGTCTGCCAGGTAACTCACAACTATTGATGTCATACACAAAAAAGTCAGACTATAGGAGATTTATAGTGTCTACTCTGCCGGGTAACTCACAAGTACTGATGTCATACACAAAGAAGTCAGACTATAGGAGAGTTATAGTATCTAGTCTGCTAGGTAACTCACAACTATTGATGTCATACACAAAAAATTCAGATTATAGGAGATTTATAGTATCTAGTCTGCCAGGTAACTCACAACTATTGATGTCATACACAAAGAAGTCAGACTATAGGAGATTTATAGTATCTACACTGCCGGGTAACTCACAACTATTGATGTCATACACAAAGAAGTCAGACTATAGGAGATTTATAGTATCTAGTCTGCCAGGTAACTCACAACTATTGATGTCATACACAAAGAAGTCAGACTATAGGAGATTTATAGTATATAGTCTGCCAGGTAACTCACAACTATTGATGTCATACACAAAAAAGTCAGACAATAGGAGATTTATAGTATCTACTCTCCCGGGTAACTAACAAGTACTGATGTCATACACAAAGAAGTCAGACTATAGGAGATTTATAGTATCTAGTCTGCCAGGTAACTCACAACTATTGATGTCATACACAAAGAAGTCAGACTATAGGAGATTTATAGTATCTACACTGCCGGTTACCTCACAACTATTGATGTCATACACATAGAAGTCAGACTATAAGAGATTTATAGTATCTAGTCTGCCAGGTAACTCACAACTATTGATGTCATACACAAAGAAGTCAGACTATAGGAGATTTATAGTATCTAGTCTGCAAGGAAACTCACAACTATTGATGTCATACACAAAAAAATCAGACTATTGGAGATTTATAGTATCTACACTGCCGGGTAACTCACAACTATTGATGTCATACACAAAGAAGTCAGACTATAGGAGATTTATAGAATCTACTCTGCCGGGTTACTCACAACTATTGATGTCATACACAAAGAAGTCAGACTATAGGAGATTTATAGTATCTAGTCTGCCGGGTAACTCACAACTATTGATGTCATACACAGAGAAGTCAGACTATAGGAGATTTATAGTATCTACACTGCCGGGTAACTCACAACTATTGATGTCATACACAGAGAGGTCAGACTATAGGAGATTTATAGTATCTACTCTGCCGGGTAACTCACAACTATTGATGTCATACACAAAAAAGTCAGTCTATAGGAGATTTATAGTATCTACTCTGCCGGGTAACTCACAACTATTGATGTCATACACAAAGAAGTCAGACTATTGGAGATTTATAGTATCTACTCTGCCGGGTAACTCACAAGTACTGATGTCATACACAAATAAGTCAGACTATAGGAGATGCATAGTATCTACTCTGCCGGGTAACTCACAACTATTGATGTCATACACAGAGAAGTCAGACTATAGGAGATTTATAGTATCTACTCTGCCGGGTAACTCACAAGTACTGATGTCATACACAAATATGTCAGACTATAGGAGATGCATAGTATCTACTCTGCCGGGTAACTCACAACTATTGATGTCATACACAAAGAAGTCAGACTATAGGAGATTTATAGTATCTACTCTGCCGGGTAACTCACAAGTACTGATGTCATACACAAATAAGTCAGACTATAGGAGATTTATAGTATCTACTCTGCCGGGTAACTCACAACTATTGATGTCATACACAAAGAAGTCAGACTATAGGAGATTTATAGTATCTAGTCTGCCGGGTAACTCACAACTATTGGTGTCATACACAAAGAAGTCAGACAATAGGAGATTTATAGTATCTACTCTGCCGGGTAACTCACAACTATTGATGTCATACACAAAGAAGTCAGACTATAGGAGATTTATAGTATCTACTCTGCCGGGTAACTCACAACTATTGGTGTCATACACAAAGAAGTCAGACTATAGGAGATTTATAGTATCTACTCTGCCAGGTAACTCACAACTATTGATGTCATACACAAAGAAGTCAGACTATAGGAGATTTGTAGTATCTACTCTGCCGGGTAACTCACAACTATTGATGTCATACACAAAGAAGTCAGACTATAGGAGATTTATAGTATCTAGTCTGCCAGGTAACTCACAACTATTGATGTCATACACAAAAAAGTCAGACTATAGGAGATTTATAGTGTCTACTCTGCCGGGTAACTCACAAGTACTGATGTCATACACAAAGAAGTCAGACTATAGGAGAGTTATAGTATCTAGTCTGCCAGGTAACTCACAACTATTGATGTCATACACAAAAAATTCAGATTATAGGAGATTTATAGTATCTAGTCTGCCAGGTAACTCACAACTATTGATGTCATACACAAAGAAGTCAGACTAAAGGAGATTTATAGTATCTACACTGCCGGGTAACTCACAACTATTGATGTCATACACAAAGAAGTCAGACTATAGGAGATTTATAGTATCTAGTCTGCCAGGTAACTCACAACTATTGATGTCATACACAAAGAAGTCAGACTATAGGAGATTTATAGTATATAGTCTGCCAGGTAACTCACAACTATTGATGTCATACACAAAAAAGTCAGACAATAGGAGATTTATAGTATCTACTCTCCCGGGTAACTAACAAGTACTGATGTCATACACAAAGAAGTCAGACTATAGGAGATTTATAGTATCTAGTCTGCCAGGTAACTCACAACTATTGATGTCATACACAAAGAAGTCAGACTATAGGAGATTTATAGTATCTACACTGCCGGTTACCTCACAACTATTGATGTCATACACATAGAAGTCAGACTATAAGAGATTTATAGTATCTAGTCTGCCAGGTAACTCACAACTATTGATGTCATACACAAAGAAGTCAGACTATAGGAGATTTATAGTATCTAGTCTGCAAGGAAACTCACAACTATTGATGTCATACACAAAAAAATCAGACTATTGGAGATTTATAGTATCTACACTGCCGGGTAACTCACAACTATTGATGTCATACACAAAGAAGTCAGACTATAGGAGATTTATAGAATCTACTCTGCCGGGTTACTCACAACTATTGATGTCATACACAAAGAAGTCAGACTATAGGAGATTTATAGTATCTAGTCTGCCGGGTAACTCACAACTATTGATGTCATACACAGAGAAGTCAGACTATAGGAGATTTATAGTATCTACACTGCCGGGTAACTCACAACTATTGATGTCATACACAGAGAGGTCAGACTATAGGAGATTTATAGTATCTACTCTGCCGGGTAACTCACAACTATTGATGTCATACACAAAAAAGTCAGTCTATAGGAGATTTATAGTATCTACTCTGCCGGGTAACTCACAACTATTGATGTCATACACAAAGAAGTCAGACTATAGGAGATTTATAGTATCTACTCTGCCGGGTAACTCACAAGTACTGATGTCATACACAAAGAAGTCAGACTATAGGAGATGCATAGTATCTACTCTGCCGGGTAACTCACAACTATTGATGTCATACACAGAGAAGTCAGACTATAGGAGATTTATAGTATCTACTCTGCCGGGTAACTCACAAGTACTGATGTCATACACAAATATGTCAGACTATAGGAGATGCATAGTATCTACTCTGCCGGGTAACTCACAACTATTGATGTCATACACAAAGAAGTCAGACTATAGGAGATTTATAGTATCTACTCTGCCGGGTAACTCACAAGTACTGATGTCATACACAAATAAGTCAGACTATAGGAGATTTATAGTATCTACTCTGCCGGGTAACTCACAACTATTGATGTCATACACAAAGAAGTCAGACTATAGGAGATTTATAGTATCTAGTCTGCCGGGTAACTCACAACTATTGGTGTCATACACAAAGAAGTCAGACAATAGGAGATTTATAGTATCTACTCTGCCGGGTAACTCACAACTATTGATGTCATACACAAAGAAGTCAGACTATAGGAGATTTATAGTATCTACTCTGCCGGGTAACTCACAACTATTGGTGTCATACACAAAGAAGTCAGACTATAGGAGATTTATAGTATCTACTCTGCCAGGTAACTCACAACTATTGATGTCATACACAAAGAAGTCAGACTATAGGAGATTTGTAGTATCTACTCTGCCGGGTAACTCACAACTATTGATGTCATACACAAAGAAGTCAGACTATAGGAGATTTATAGTATCTAGTCTGCCAGGTAACTCACAACTATTGATGTCATACACAAAAAAGTCAGACTATAGGAGATTTATAGTGTCTACTCTGCCGGGTAACTCACAAGTACTGATGTCATACACAAAGAAGTCAGACTATAGGAGAGTTATAGTATCTAGTCTGCCAGGTAACTCACAACTATTGATGTCATACACAAAAAATTCAGATTATAGGAGATTTATAGTATCTAGTCTGCCAGGTAACTCACAACTATTGATGTCATACACAAAGAAGTCAGACTAAAGGAGATTTATAGTATCTACACTGCCGGGTAACTCACAACTATTGATGTCATACACAAAGAAGTCAGACTATAGGAGATTTATAGTATCTAGTCTGCCAGGTAACTCACAACTATTGATGTCATACACAAAGAAGTCAGACTATAGGAGATTTATAGTATATAGTCTGCCAGGTAACTCACAACTATTGATGTCATACACAAAAAAGTCAGACAATAGGAGATTTATAGTATCTACTCTCCCGGGTAACTAACAAGTACTGATGTCATACACAAAGAAGTCAGACTATAGGAGATTTATAGTATCTAGTCTGCCAGGTAACTCACAACTATTGATGTCATACACAAAGAAGTCAGACTATAGGAGATTTATAGTATCTACACTGCCGGTTACCTCACAACTATTGATGTCATACACATAGAAGTCAGACTATAAGAGATTTATAGTATCTAGTCTGCCAGGTAACTCACAACTATTGATGTCATACACAAAGAAGTCAGACTATAGGAGATTTATAGTATCTAGTCTGCAAGGAAACTCACAACTATTGATGTCATACACAAAAAAATCAGACTATTGGAGATTTATAGTATCTACACTGCCGGGTAACTCACAACTATTGATGTCATACACAAAGAAGTCAGACTATAGGAGATTTATAGAATCTACTCTGCCGGGTTACTCACAACTATTGATGTCATACACAAAGAAGTCAGACTATAGGAGATTTATAGTATCTAGTCTGCCGGGTAACTCACAACTATTGATGTCATACACAGAGAGGTCAGACTATAGGAGATTTATAGTATCTACTCTGCCGGGTAACTCACAACTATTGATGTCATACACAAAAAAGTCAGTCTATAGGAGATTTATAGTATCTACTCTGCCGGGTAACTCACAACTATTGATGTCATACACAAAGAAGTCAGACTATAGGAGATTTATAGTATCTACACTGCCGGGTAACTCACAACTATTGATGTCATACACAGAGAGGTCAGACTATAGGAGATTTATAGTATCTACTCTGCCGGGTAACTCACAACTATTGATGTCATACACAGAGAAGTCAGACTATAGGAGATTTATAGTATCTACACTGCCGGGTAACTCACAACTATTGATGTCATACACAGAGAGGTCAGACTATAGGAGATTTATAGTATCTACTCTGCCGGGTAACACACAAGTACTGATGTCATACACAAAGAAGTCAGACTATAGGAGATTTATAGTATCTAGTCTGCCATGTAACTCACAACTATTGATGTCATACACAAAGAAGTCAGACTATAGGAGATTTATAGTATCTACTCTGTCGGGTAACTCACAACTATTGATGTCATACACAAAGAAGTCAGACTATAGGAGATTTATAGTATCTACTCTGCCGGGTAACTCACAACTATTGATGTCATACACAAAGAAGTCAGATTATATGAGATTTATAGTATCTACTCTGCCGGGTAACTCACAACTATTGATGTCATACACAAAGAAGTCAGACTATAGGAGATTTATAGAATCTACTCTGCCGGGTAACTCACAATTATTGATGTCATACACAAAGAAGTCAGACTATTGGAGATTTATAGTATCTACTCTGCCAGGTAACTCACAACTATGGGTGTCATACACAAAGAAGTCAGACTATAGGAGATTTATAGAATCTACTCTGCCGGGTAACTCACAACTATTGATGTCATACACAAAGAAGTCAGACTATTGGAGATTTATAATATCTACTCTGCCGGGTAACTCACAAGTACTGATGTCATACACAAATAAGTCAGACTATAGGAGATGCATAGTATCTACTCTGCCGGGTAACTCACAACTATTGATGTCATACACAGAGAAGTCAGACTATAGGAGATTTATAGTATCTACTCTGCCGGGTAACTCACAACTATTGATGTCATACACAAAGAAGTCAGACTATAGGAGATTTATAGTATCTACTCTGCCGGGTAACTCACAAGTACTGATGTCATGCACAAATATGTCAGACTATAGGAGATGCATAGTATCTACTCTGCCGGGTAACTCACAACTATTGATGTCATACACAAAGAAGTCAGACTATAGGAGATTTATAGTATCTACTCTGCCGGGTAACTCACAAGTACTGATGTCATACACAAATAAGTCAGACTATAGGAGATTTATAGTATCTACTCTGCCGGGTAACTCACAACTATTGATGTCATACACAAAGAAGTCAGACTATAGGAGATTTATAGTATCTAGTCTGCCGGGTAACTCACAACTATTGGTGTCATACACAAAGAAGTCAGACAATAGGAGATTTATAGTATCTACTCTGCCGGGTAACTCACAACTATTGATGTCATACACAAAGAAGTCAGACTATAGGAGATTTATAGTATCTACTCTGCCGGGTAACTCACAACTATTGGTGTCATACACAAAGAAGTCAGACTATAGGAGATTTATAGTATCTACTCTGCCAGGTAACTCACAACTATTGATGTCATACACAAAGAAGTCAGACTATAGGAGATTTGTAGTATCTACTCTGCCGAGTAACTCACAACTATTGATGTCATACACAAAGAAGTCAGACTATAGGAGATTTATAGTATCTGGTCTGCCAGGTAACTCACAACTATTGATGTCATACACAAAAAAGTCAGACTATAGGAGATTTATAGTGTCTACTCTGCCGGGTAACTCACAAGTACTGATGTCATACACAAAGAAGTCAGACTATAGGAGAGTTATAGTATCTAGTCTGCTAGGTAACTCACAACTATTGATGTCATACACAAAAAATTCAGATTATAGGAGATTTATAGTATCTAGTCTGCCAGGTAACTCACAACTATTGATGTCATACACAAAGAAGTCAGACTATAGGAGATTTATAGTATCTACACTGCCGGGTAACTCACAACTATTGATGTCATACACAAAGAAGTCAGACTATAGGAGATTTATAGTATCTAGTCTGCCAGGTAACTCACAACTATTGATGTCATACACAAAGAAGTCAGACTATAGGAGATTTATAGTATATAGTCTGCCAGGTAACTCACAACTATTGATGTCATACACAAAAAAGTCAGACAATAGGAGATTTATAGTATCTACTCTCCCGGGTAACTAACAAGTACTGATGTCATACACAAAGAAGTCAGACTATAGGAGATTTATAGTATCTAGTCTGCCAGGTAACTCACAACTATTGATGTCATACACAAAGAAGTCAGACTATAGGAGATTTATAGTATCTACACTGCCGGTTACCTCACAACTATTGATGTCATACACATAGAAGTCAGACTATAAGAGATTTATAGTATCTAGTCTGCCAGGTAACTCACAACTATTGATGTCATACACAAAGAAGTCAGACTATAGGAGATTTATAGTATCTAGTCTGCAAGGAAACTCACAACTATTGATGTCATACACAAAAAAATCAGACTATTGGAGATTTATAGTATCTACACTGCCGGGTAACTCACAACTATTGATGTCATACACAAAGAAGTCAGACTATAGGAGATTTATAGAATCTACTCTGCCGGGTTACTCACAACTATTGATGTCATACACAAAGAAGTCAGACTATAGGAGATTTATAGTATCTAGTCTGCCGGGTAACTCACAACTATTGATGTCATACACAGAGAAGTCAGACTATAGGAGATTTATAGTATCTACACTGCCGGGTAACTCACAACTATTGATGTCATACACAGAGAGGTCAGACTATAGGAGATTTATAGTATCTACTCTGCCGGGTAACTCACAACTATTGATGTCATACACAAAAAAGTCAGTCTATAGGAGATTTATAGTATCTACTCTGCCGGGTAACTCACAACTATTGATGTCATACACAAAGAAGTCAGACTATTGGAGATTTATAGTATCTACTCTGCCGGGTAACTCACAAGTACTGATGTCATACACAAATAAGTCAGACTATAGGAGATGCATAGTATCTACTCTGCCGGGTAACTCACAACTATTGATGTCATACACAGAGAAGTCAGACTATAGGAGATTTATAGTATCTACTCTGCCGGGTAACTCACAAGTACTGATGTCATACACAAATATGTCAGACTATAGGAGATGCATAGTATCTACTCTGCCGGGTAACTCACAACTATTGATGTCATACACAAAGAAGTCAGACTATAGGAGATTTATAGTATCTACTCTGCCGGGTAACTCACAAGTACTGATGTCATACACAAATAAGTCAGACTATAGGAGATTTATAGTATCTACTCTGCCGGGTAACTCACAACTATTGATGTCATACACAAAGAAGTCAGACTATAGGAGATTTATAGTATCTAGTCTGCCGGGTAACTCACAACTATTGGTGTCATACACAAAGAAGTCAGACAATAGGAGATTTATAGTATCTACTCTGCCGGGTAACTCACAACTATTGATGTCATACACAAAGAAGTCAGACTATAGGAGATTTATAGTATCTACTCTGCCGGGTAACTCACAACTATTGGTGTCATACACAAAGAAGTCAGACTATAGGAGATTTATAGTATCTACTCTGCCAGGTAACTCACAACTATTGATGTCATACACAAAGAAGTCAGACTATAGGAGATTTGTAGTATCTACTCTGCCGGGTAACTCACAACTATTGATGTCATACACAAAGAAGTCAGACTATAGGAGATTTATAGTATCTAGTCTGCCAGGTAACTCACAACTATTGATGTCATACACAAAAAAGTCAGACTATAGGAGATTTATAGTGTCTACTCTGCCGGGTAACTCACAAGTACTGATGTCATACACAAAGAAGTCAGACTATAGGAGAGTTATAGTATCTAGTCTGCCAGGTAACTCACAACTATTGATGTCATACACAAAAAATTCAGATTATAGGAGATTTATAGTATCTAGTCTGCCAGGTAACTCACAACTATTGATGTCATACACAAAGAAGTCAGACTAAAGGAGATTTATAGTATCTACACTGCCGGGTAACTCACAACTATTGATGTCATACACAAAGAAGTCAGACTATAGGAGATTTATAGTATCTAGTCTGCCAGGTAACTCACAACTATTGATGTCATACACAAAGAAGTCAGACTATAGGAGATTTATAGTATATAGTCTGCCAGGTAACTCACAACTATTGATGTCATACACAAAAAAGTCAGACAATAGGAGATTTATAGTATCTACTCTCCCGGGTAACTAACAAGTACTGATGTCATACACAAAGAAGTCAGACTATAGGAGATTTATAGTATCTAGTCTGCCAGGTAACTCACAACTATTGATGTCATACACAAAGAAGTCAGACTATAGGAGATTTATAGTATCTACACTGCCGGTTACCTCACAACTATTGATGTCATACACATAGAAGTCAGACTATAAGAGATTTATAGTATCTAGTCTGCCAGGTAACTCACAACTATTGATGTCATACACAAAGAAGTCAGACTATAGGAGATTTATAGTATCTAGTCTGCAAGGAAACTCACAACTATTGATGTCATACACAAAAAAATCAGACTATTGGAGATTTATAGTATCTACACTGCCGGGTAACTCACAACTATTGATGTCATACACAAAGAAGTCAGACTATAGGAGATTTATAGAATCTACTCTGCCGGGTTACTCACAACTATTGATGTCATACACAAAGAAGTCAGACTATAGGAGATTTATAGTATCTAGTCTGCCGGGTAACTCACAACTATTGATGTCATACACAGAGAAGTCAGACTATAGGAGATTTATAGTATCTACACTGCCGGGTAACTCACAACTATTGATGTCATACACAGAGAGGTCAGACTATAGGAGATTTATAGTATCTACTCTGCCGGGTAACTCACAACTATTGATGTCATACACAAAAAAGTCAGTCTATAGGAGATTTATAGTATCTACTCTGCCGGGTAACTCACAACTATTGATGTCATACACAAAGAAGTCAGACTATAGGAGATTTATAGTATCTACACTGCCGGGTAACTCACAACTATTGATGTCATACACAGAGAGGTCAGACTATAGGAGATTTATAGTATCTACTCTGCCGGGTAACTCACAACTATTGATGTCATACACAGAGAAGTCAGACTATAGGAGATTTATAGTATCTACACTGCCGGGTAACTCACAACTATTGATGTCATACACAGAGAGGTCAGACTATAGGAGATTTATAGTATCTACTCTGCCGGGTAACACACAAGTACTGATGTCATACACAAAGAAGTCAGACTATAGGAGATTTATAGTATCTAGTCTGCCATGTAACTCACAACTATTGATGTCATACACAAAGAAGTCAGACTATAGGAGATTTATAGTATCTACTCTGTCGGGTAACTCACAACTATTGATGTCATACACAAAGAAGTCAGACTATAGGAGATTTATAGTATCTACTCTGCCGGGTAACTCACAACTATTGATGTCATACACAAAGAAGTCAGATTATATGAGATTTATAGTATCTACTCTGCCGGGTAACTCACAACTATTGATGTCATACACAAAGAAGTCAGACTATAGGAGATTTATAGAATCTACTCTGCCGGGTAACTCACAATTATTGATGTCATACACAAAGAAGTCAGACTATTGGAGATTTATAGTATCTACTCTGCCAGGTAACTCACAACTATGGGTGTCATACACAAAGAAGTCAGACTATAGGAGATTTATAGAATCTACTCTGCCGGGTAACTCACAACTATTGATGTCATACACAAAGAAGTCAGACTATAGGAGATTTATAGTATCTACACTGCCGGGTAACTCACAACTATTGGTGTCATACACAAAGAAGTCAGATTATAGGAGATTTATAGAATCTACTCTGCCGGGTAACTCACAACTATTGATGTCATACACAAAGAAGTCAGACTATAGGAGATTTATAGTATCTAGTCTGCCAGGTAACTCACAACTATTGATGTCATACACAAAGAAGTCAGACTATAGGAGATTTATAGTATCTACACTGCCGGGTAACTCACAACTATTGATGTCATACACAAAGAAGTCAGACTATAGGAGATTTATAGTATCTAGTCTGCCAGGTAACTCACAACTATTGATGTCATACACAAAGAAGTCAGACTATAGGAGATTTATAGTATATAGTCTGCCAGGTAACTCACAACTATTGATGTCATACACAAAAAAGTCAGACAATAGGAGATTTATAGTATCTACTCTCCCGGGTAACTAACAAGTACTGATGTCATACACAAAGAAGTCAGACTATAGGAGATTTATAGTATCTAGTCTGCCAGGTAACTCACAACTATTGATGTCATACACAAAGAAGTCAGACTATAGGAGATTTATAGTATCTACACTGCCGGTTACCTCACAACTATTGATGTCATACACATAGAAGTCAGACTATAGGAGATTTATAGAATCTACTCTGCCGGGTAACTCACAACTATTGATGTCATACACAAAGAAGTCAGACTATAGGAGATTTATAGTATCTACACTGCCGGGTAACTCACAACTATTGGTGTCATACACAAAGAAGTCAGATTATAGCAGATTTATAGAATCTACTCTGCCGGGTAACTAACAACTATTGATGTCATACACAAAGAAGTCAGACTATTGGAGATTTATAGTATCTACTCTGCCGGGTAACTCACAAGTACTGATGTCATACACAAATAAGTCAGACTATAGGAGATGCATAGTATCTACTCTGCCGGGTAACTCACAACTATTGATGTCATACACAGAGAAGTCAGACTATAGGAGATTTATAGTATCTACTCTGCCGGGTAAGTCACAACTATTGATGTCATACACAAAGAAGTCAGACTATAGGAGATTTATAGTATCTACTCTGCCGGGTAACTCACAAGTACTGATGTCATACACAAATATGTCAGACTATAGGAGATGCATAGTATCTACTCTGCCGGGTAACTCACAACTATTGATGTCATACACAAAGAAGTCAGACTATAGGAGATTTATAGTATCTACTCTGCCGGGTAACTCACAAGTACTGATGTCATACACAAATAAGTCAGACTATAGGAGATTTATAGTATCTACTCTGCCGGGTAACTCACAACTATTGATGTCATACACAAAGAAGTCAGACTATAGGAGATTTATAGTATCTAGTCTGCCGGGTAACTCACAACTATTGGTGTCATACACAAAGAAGTCAGACAATAGGAGATTTATAGTATCTACTCTGCCGGGTAACTCACAACTATTGATGTCATACACAAAGAAGTCAGACTATAGGAGATTTATAGTATCTACTCTGCCGGGTAACTCACAACTATTGGTGTCATACACAAAGAAGTCAGACTATAGGAGATTTATAGTATCTACTCTGCCAGGTAACTCACAACTATTGATGTCATACACAAAGAAGTCAGACTATAGGAGATTTGTAGTATCTACTCTGCCGGGTAACTCACAATTATTGATGTCATACACAAAGAAGTCAGACTATAGGAGATTTATAGTATTTAGTCTGCAAGGAAACTCACAACTATTGATGTCATACACAAAAAAATCAGACTATTGGAGATTTATAGTATCTACACTGCCGGGTAACTCACAACTATTGATGTCATACACAAAGAAGTCAGACTATAGGAGATTTATAGAATCTACTTTGCCGGGTTACTCACAACTATTGATGTCATACACAAAGAAGTCAGACTATAGGAGATTTATAGTAACTAGTCTGCCGGGTAACTCACAACTATTGATGTCATACACAGAGAAGTCAGACTATAGGAGATTTATAGTATCTAGTCTGCCAGGTAACTCACAACTATTGATGTCATACACAAAGAAGTCAGACTATAGGAGATTTATAGAATCTACTCTGCCGGGTAACTCACAATTATTGATGTCATACACAAAGAAGTCAGACTATTGGAGATTTATAGTATCTACTCTGCCAGGTAACTCACAACTATGGGTGTCATACACAAAGAAGTCAGACTATAGGAGATTTATAGAATCTACTCTGCCGGGTAACTCACAACTATTGATGTCATACACAAAGAAGTCAGACTATAGGAGATTTATAGTATCTACACTGCCGGGTAACTCACAACTATTGGTGTCATACACAAAGAAGTCAGATTATAGGAGATTTATAGAATCTACTCTGCCGGGTAACTCACAACTATTGATGTCATACACAAAGAAGTCAGACTATAGGAGATTTATAGTATCTAGTCTGCCAGGTAACTCACAACTATTGATGTCATACACAAAGAAGTCAGACTATAGGAGATTTATAGTATCTACACTGCCGGGTAACTCACAACTATTGATGTCATACACAAAGAAGTCAGACTATAGGAGATTTATAGTATCTAGTCTGCCAGGTAACTCACAACTATTGATGTCATACACAAAGAAGTCAGACTATAGGAGATTTATAGTATATAGTCTGCCAGGTAACTCACAACTATTGATGTCATACACAAAAAAGTCAGACAATAGGAGATTTATAGTATCTACTCTCCCGGGTAACTAACAAGTACTGATGTCATACACAAAGAAGTCAGACTATAGGAGATTTATAGTATCTAGTCTGCCAGGTAACTCACAACTATTGATGTCATACACAAAGAAGTCAGACTATAGGAGATTTATAGTATCTACACTGCCGGTTACCTCACAACTATTGATGTCATACACATAGAAGTCAGACTATAGGAGATTTATAGAATCTACTCTGCCGGGTAACTCACAACTATTGATGTCATACACAAAGAAGTCAGACTATAGGAGATTTATAGTATCTACACTGCCGGGTAACTCACAACTATTGGTGTCATACACAAAGAAGTCAGATTATAGCAGATTTATAGAATCTACTCTGCCGGGTAACTAACAACTATTGATGTCATACACAAAGAAGTCAGACTATTGGAGATTTATAGTATCTACTCTGCCGGGTAACTCACAAGTACTGATGTCATACACAAATAAGTCAGACTATAGGAGATGCATAGTATCTACTCTGCCGGGTAACTCACAACTATTGATGTCATACACAGAGAATTCAGACTATAGGAGATTTATAGTATCTACTCTGCCGGGTAAGTCACAACTATTGATGTCATACACAAAGAAGTCAGACTATAGGAGATTTATAGTATCTACTCTGCCGGGTAACTCACAAGTACTGATGTCATACACAAATATGTCAGACTATAGGAGATGCATAGTATCTACTCTGCCGGGTAACTCACAACTATTGATGTCATACACAAAGAAGTCAGACTATAGGAGATTTATAGTATCTACTCTGCCGGGTAACTCACAAGTACTGATGTCATACACAAATAAGTCAGACTATAGGAGATTTATAGTATCTACTCTGCCGGGTAACACACAACTATTGATGTCATACACAAAGAAGTCAGACTATAGGAGATTTATAGTATCTAGTCTGCCGGGTAACTCACAACTATTGGTGTCATACACAAAGAAGTCAGACAATAGGAGATTTATAGTATCTACTCTGCCGGGTAACTCACAACTATTGATGTCATACACAAAGAAGTCAGACTATAGGAGATTTATAGTATCTACTCTGCCGGGTAACTCACAACTATTGGTGTCATACACAAAGAAGTCAGACTATAGGAGATTTATAGTATCTACTCTGCCAGGTAACTCACAACTATTGATGTCATACACAAAGAAGTCAGACTATAGGAGATTTGTAGTATCTACTCTGCCGGGTAACTCACAATTATTGATGTCATACACAAAGAAGTCAGACTATAGGAGATTTATAGTATCTAGTCTGCAAGGAAACTCACAACTATTGATGTCATACACAAAAAAATCAGACTATTGGAGATTTATAGTATCTACACTGCCGGGTAACTCACAACTATTGATGTCATACACAAAGAAGTCAGACTATAGGAGATTTATAGAATCTACTTTGCCGGGTTACTCACAACTATTGATGTCATACACAAAGAAGTCAGACTATAGGAGATTTATAGTATCTAGTCTGCCGGGTAACTCACAACTATTGATGTCATACACAGAGAAGTCAGACTATAGGAGATTTATAGTATCTACTCTGCCGGGTAACTCACAACTATTGATGTCATACACAAAAAAGTCAGTCTATAGGAGATTTATAGTATCTACTCTGCCATGTAACTCACAACTATTGATGTCATACACAAAGAAGTCAGACTATAGGAGATTTATAGTATCTACTCTGTCGGGTAACTCACAACTATTGATGTCATACACAAAGAAGTCAGACTATAGGAGATTTATAGTATCTATTCTGCCGGGTAACTCACAACTATTGATGTCATACACAAAGAAGTCAGATTATATGAGATTTATAGTATCTACTCTGCCGGGTAACTCACAACTATTGATGTCATACACAAAGAAGTCAGACTATAGGAGATTTATAGAATCTACTCTGCCGGGTAACTCACAATTATTGATGTCATACACAAAGAAGTCAGACTATTGGAGATTAATAGTATCTACTCTGCCAGGTAACTCACAACTATGGGTGTCATACACAAAGAAGTCAGACTATAGGAGATTTATAGAATCTACTCTGCCGGGTAACTCACAACTATTGATGTCATACACAAAGAAGTCAGACTATAGGAGATTTATAGTATCTACACTGCCGGGTAACTCACAACTATTGGTGTCATACACAAAGAAGTCAGATTATAGGAGATTTATAGAATCTACTCTGCCGGGTAACTCACAACTATTGATGTCATACACAAAGAAGTCAGACTATAGGAGATTTATAGTATCTAGTCTGCCAGGTAACTCACAACTATTGATGTCATACACAAAGAAGTCAGACTATAGGAGATTTATAGTATCTACACTGCCGGGTAACTCACAACTATTGATTTCATACACAAAGAAGTCAGACTATAGGAGATTTATAGTATCTAGTCTGCCAGGTAACTCACAACTATTGATGTCATACACAAAGAAGTCAGACTATAGAAGATTTATAGTATATAGTCTGCCAGGTAACTCACAACTATTGATGTCATACACAAAAAAGTCAGACAATAGGAGATTTATAGTATCTACTCTCCCGGGTAACTAACAAGTACTGATGTCATACACAAAGAAGTCAGACTATAGGAGATTTATAGTATCTAGTCTGCCAGGTAACTCACAACTATTGATGTCATACACAAAGAAGTCAGACTATAGGAGATTTATAGTATCTACACTGCCGGTTACCTCACAACTATTGATGTCATACACATAGAAGTCAGACTATAGGAGATTTATAGAATCTACTCTGCCGGGTAACTCACAACTATTGATGTCATACACAAAGAAGTCAGACTATAGGAGATTTATAGTATCTACACTGCCGGGTAACTCACAACTATTGGTGACATACACAAAGAAGTCAGATTATAGCAGATTTATAGAATCTACTCTGCCGGGTAACTCACAACTATTGATGTCATACACAAAGAAGTCAGACTATTGGAGATTTATAGTATCTACTCTGCCGGGTAACTCACAAGTACTGATGTCATAAACAAATAAGTCAGACTATAGGAGATGCATAGTATCTACTCTGCCGGGTAACTCACAACTATTGATGTCATACACAGAGAAGTCAGACTATAGGAGATTTATAGTATCTACTCTGCCGGGTAACTCACAACTATTGATGTCATACACAAAGAAGTCAGACTATAGGAGATTTATAGTATCTACTCTGCCGGGTAACTCACAAGTACTGATGTCATACACAAATATGTCAGACTATAGGAGATGCATAGTATCTACTCTGCCGGGTAACTCACAACTATTGATGTCATACACAAAGAAGTCAGACTATAGGAGATTTATAGTATCTACTCTGCCGGGTAACTCACAAGTACTGATGTCATACACAAATAAGTCAGACTATAGGAGATTTATAGTATCTACTCTGCCGGGTAACTCACAACTATTGATGTCATACACAAAGAAGTCAGACTATAGGAGATTTATAGTATCTACACTGCCGGGTAACTCACAACTATTGATGTCATACACAAAGAAGTCAGACTATAGGAGATTTATAGTATCTAGTCTGCCAGGTAACTCACAACTATTGATGTCATACACAAAGAAGTCAGACTATAGAAGATTTATAGTATATAGTCTGCCAGGTAACTCACAACTATTGATGTCATACACAAAAAAGTCAGACAATAGGAGATTTATAGTATCTACTCTCCCGGGTAACTAACAAGTACTGATGTCATACACAAAGAAGTCAGACTATAGGAGATTTATAGTATCTAGTCTGCCAGGTAACTCACAACTATTGATGTCATACACAAAGAAGTCAGACTATAGGAGATTTATAGTATCTACACTGCCGGTTACCTCACAACTATTGATGTCATACACATAGAAGTCAGACTATAGGAGATTTATAGAATCTACTCTGCCGGGTAACTCACAACTATTGATGTCATACACAAAGAAGTCAGACTATAGGAGATTTATAGTATCTACACTGCCGGGTAACTCACAACTATTGGTGTCATACACAAAGAAGTCAGATTATAGCAGATTTATAGAATCTACTCTGCCGGGTAACTCACAACTATTGATGTCATACACAAAGAAGTCAGACTATTGGAGATTTATAGTATCTACTCTCCGGGTAACTCACAAGTACTGATGTCATACACAAATAAGTCAGACTATAGGAGATGCATAGTATCTACTCTGCCGGGTAACTCACAACTATTGATGTCATACACATAGAAGTCAGACTATAGGAGATTTATAGTATCTACTCTGCCGGATAACTCACAAGTACTGATGTCATGCACAAATATGTCAGACTATAGGAGATGCATAGTATCTACTCTGCCGGGTAACTCACAACTATTGATGTCATACACAAAGAAGTCAGACTATAGGAGATTTATAGTATCTACTCTGCCGGGTAACTCACAAGTACTGATGTCATACACAAATAAGTCAGACTATAGGAGATTTATAGTATCTACTCTGCCGGGTAACTCACAACTATTGATGTCATACACAAAGAAGTCAGACTATAGGAGATTTATAGTATCTAGTCTGCCGGGTAACTCACAACTATTGGTGTCATACACAAAGAAGTCAGACAATAGGAGATTTATAGTATCTACTCTGCCGGGTAACTCACAACTATTGATGTCATACACAAAGAAGTCAGACTATAGGAGATTTATAGTATCTACTCTGCCGGGTAACTCACAACTATTGGTGTCATACACAAAGAAGTCAGACTATAGGAGATTTATAGTATCTACTCTGCCAGGTAACTCACAACTATTGATGTCATACACAAAGAAGTCAGACTATAGGAGATTTGTAGTATCTACTCTGCCGGGTAACTCACAACTATTGATGTCATACACAAAGAAGTCAGATTATAGGAGATTTATAGTATCTAGTCTGCCAGGTAACTCACAACTATTGATGTCATACACAAAGAAGTCAGACTATAGGAGATTTATAGTATCTACACTGCCGGGTAACTCACAACTATTGATGTCATACACAAAGAAGTCAGACTATAGGAGATTTATAGTATCTAGTCTGCCAGGTAACTCACAACTATTGATGTCATACACAAAGAAGTCAGACTATAGGAGATTTATAGTATATAGTCTGCCAGGTAACTCACAACTATTGATGTCATACACAAAAAAGTCAGACAATAGGAGATTTATAGTATCTACTCTCCCGGGTAACTAACAAGTACTGATGTCATACACAAAGAAGTCAGACTATAGGAGATTTATAGTATCTAGTCTGCCAGGTAACTCACAACTATTGATGTCATACACAAAGAAGTCAGACTATAGGAGATTTATAGTATCTACACTGCCGGTTACCTCACAACTATTGATGTCATACACATAGAAGTCAGACTATAAGAGATTTATAGTATCTAGTCTGCCAGGTAACTCACAACTATTGATGTCATACACAAAGAAGTCAGACTATAGGAGATTTATAGTATCTAGTCTGCAAGGAAACTCACAACTATTGATGTCATACACAAAAAAATCAGACTATTGGAGATTTATAGTATCTACACTGCCGGGTAACTCACAACTATTGATGTCATACACAAAGAAGTCAGACTATAGGAGATTTATAGAATCTACTCTGCCGGGTTACTCACAACTATTGATGTCATACACAAAGAAGTCAGACTATAGGAGATTTATAGTATCTAGTCTGCCGGGTAACTCACAACTATTGATGTCATACACAGAGAAGTCAGACTATAGGAGATTTATAGTATCTACACTGCCGGGTAACTCACAACTATTGATGTCATACACAGAGAGGTCAGACTATAGGAGATTTATAGTATCTACACTGCCGGGTAACTCACAACTATTGATGTCATACACAAAAAGGTCAGTCTATAGGAGATTTATAGTATCTACTCTGCCGGGTAACTCACAACTATTGATGTCATACACAAAGAAGTCAGACTATAGGAGATTTATAGTATCTACACTGCCGGGTAACTCACAACTATTGATGTCATACACAGAGAGGTCAGACTATAGGAGATTTATAGTATCTACTCTGCCGGGTAACTCACAACTATTGATGTCATACACAGAGAAGTCAGACTATAGGAGATTTATAGTATCTACACTGCCGGGTAACTCACAACTATTGATGTCATACACAGAGAGGTCAGACTATAGGAGATTTATAGTATCTACTCTGCCGGGTAACACACAAGTACTGATGTCATACACAAAGAAGTCAGACTATAGGAGATTTATAGTATCTAGTCTGCCATGTAACTCACAACTATTGATGTCATACACAAAGAAGTCAGACTATAGGAGATTTATAGTATCTACTCTGTCGGGTAACTCACAACTATTGATGTCATACACAAAGAAGTCAGACTATAGGAGATTTATAGTATCTACTCTGCCGGGTAACTCACAACTATTGATGTCATACACAAAGAAGTCAGATTATATGAGATTTATAGTATCTACTCTGCCGGGTAACTCACAACTATTGATGTCATACACAAAGAAGTCAGACTATAGGAGATTTATAGAATCTACTCTGCCGGGTAACTCACAATTATTGATGTCATACACAAAGAAGTCAGACTATTGGAGATTTATAGTATCTACTCTGCCAGGTAACTCACAACTATGGGTGTCATACACAAAGAAGTCAGACTATAGGAGATTTATAGAATCTACTCTGCCGGGTAACTCACAACTATTGATGTCATACACAAAGAAGTCAGACTATAGGAGATTTATAGTATCTACACTGCCGGGTAACTCACAACTATTGGTGTCATACACAAAGAAGTCAGATTATAGGAGATTTATAGAATCTACTCTGCCGGGTAACTCACAACTATTGATGTCATACACAAAGAAGTCAGACTATAGGAGATTTATAGTATCTACTCTGCCGGGTAACTCACAAGTACTGATGTCATACACAAATAAGTCAGACTATAGGAGATTTATAGTATCTACTCTGCCAGGTAACTCACAAGTACTGATGTCATACACAAATAAGTCAGACTATAGGAGATGTATAGTATCTACTCTGCCGGGTAACTCACAACTATTGATGTCATACACAAAGAAATCAGACTATAGGAGATTTATAGTATCTAGTCTGCCGGGTAACTCACAACTATTGGTGTCATACACAAAGAAGTCAGACTATAGGAGATTTATAGTATCTACTCTGCCGGGTAACTCACAACTATTGATGTCATACACAAAGAAATCAGACTATAGGAGATTTATAGTATCTATTCTGCCGGGTAACTCACAACTATTGGTGTCATACACAAAGAAGTCAGACTATAGGAGATTTATAGTATCTACTCTGCCGGGTAACTCACAACTATTGATGTCATACACAAAGAAGTCAGACTAAAGGAGATTTGTAGTATCTACTCTGCCGGGTAACTCACAACTATTGATGTCATACACAAAGAAGTCAGACTATAGGAGATTTATAGTATCTACACTGCCGGGTAACTCACAACTATTGATGTCATACACAAAGAAGTCAGACTATAGGAGATTTATAGTATCTAGTCTGCCAGGTAACTCACAACTATTGATGTCATACACAAAGAAGTCAGACTATAGGAGATTTATAGTATCTAGTCTGCCAGGTAACTCACAACTATTGATGTCATACACAAAAACGTCAGACTATAGGAGATTTATAGTATCTACTCTGCCGGGTAACTCACAAGTACTGATGTCATACACAAAGAAGTCAGACTATAGGAGAGTTATAGTATCTAGTCTGCCAGGTAACTCACAACTATTGATGTCATACACAAAAAATTCAGATTATAGGAGATTTATAGTATCTAGTCTGCCAGGTAACTCACAACTATTGATGTCATACACAAAGAAGTCAGACTATAGGAGATTTATAGTATCTACACTGCCGGGTAACTCACAACTATTGATGTCATACACAAAGAAGTCAGACTATAGGAGATTTATAGTATCTAGTCTGCCAGGTAACTCACAACTATTGATGTCATACACAAAGAAGTCAGACTATAGGAGATTTATAGTATATAGTCTGCCAGGTAACTCACAACTATTGATGTCATACACAAAAAAGTCAGACAATAGGAGATTTATAGTATCTACACTGCCGGGTAACTCACAACTATTGATGTCATACACAAAAAAGTCAGACAATAGGAGATTTATAGTATCTACTCTCCCGGGTAACTAACAAGTACTGATGTCATACACAAAGAAGTCAGACTATAGGAGATTTATAGTATCTAGTCTGCCAGGTAACTCACAACTATTGATGTCATACACAAAGAAGTCAGACTATAGGAGATTTATAGTATCTACACTGCCGGTTAACTCACAACTATTGATGTCATACACATAGAAGTCAGACTATAAGAGATTTATAGTATCTAGTCTGCCAGGTAACTCACAACTATTGATGTCATACACAAAGAAGTCAGACTATAGGAGATTTATAGTATCTAGTCTGCAAGGAAACTCACAACTATTGATGTCATACACAAAAAAATCAGACTATTGGAGATTTATAGTATCTACACTGCCGGGTAACTCACAACTATTGATGTCATACACAAAGAAGTCAGACTATAGGAGATTTATAGAATCTACTCTGCCGGGTTACTCACAACTATTGATGTCATACACAAAGAAGTCAGACTATAGGAGATTTATAGTATCTAGTCTGCCGGGTAACTCACAACTATTGATGTCATACACAGAGAAGTCAGACTATAGTAGATTTATAGTATCTACACTGCCGGGTAACTCACAACTATTGATGTCATACACAGAGAGGTCAGACTATAGGAGATTTATAGTATCTACTCTGCCGGGTAACTCACAACTATTGATGTCATACACAAAAAAGTCAGTCTATAGGAGATTTATAGTATCTACTCTGCCGGGTAACTCACAACTATTGATGTCATACACAAAGAAGTCAGACTATAGGAGATTTATAGTATCTACACTGCCGGGAAACTCACAACTATTGATGTCATACACAGAGAGGTCAGACTATAGGAGATTTATAGTATCTACTCTGCCGGGTAACTCACAACTATTGATGTCATACACAGAGAAGTCAGACTATAGGAGATTTATAGTATCTACACTGCCGGGTAACTCACAACTATTGATGTCATACACAGAGAGGTCAGACTATAGGAGATTTATAGTATCTACTCTGCCGGGTAACACACAAGTACTGATGTCATACACAAAGAAGTCAGACTATAGGAGATTTATAGTATCTAGTCTGCCATGTAACTCACAACTATTGATGTCATACACAAAGAAGTCAGACTATAGGAGTTTATAGTATCTACTCTGTCGGGTAACTCACAACTATTGATGTCATACACAAAGAAGTCAGACTATAGGAGATTTATAGTATCTACTCTGCCGGGTAGCTCACAACTATTGATGTCATACACAAAGAAGTCAGATTATATGAGATTTATAGTATCTACTCTGCCGGGTAACTCACAACTATTGATGTCATACACAAAGAAGTCAGACTATAGGAGATTTATAGAATCTACTCTGCCGGGTAACTCACAACTATTGATGTCATACACAAAGAAGTCAGACTATTGGAGATTTATAGTATCTACTCTGCCGGGTAACTCACAACTATGGGTGTCATACACAAAGAAGTCAGATTATAGGAGATTTATAGAATCTACTCTGCCGGGTAACTCACAACTATTGATGTCATACACAAAGAAGTCAGACTATAGGAGATTTATAGTATCTACACTGCCGGGTAACTCACAACTATTGGTGTCATACACAAAGAAGTCAGATTATAGGAGATTTATAGAATCTACTCTGCCGGGTAACTCACAACTATTGATGTCATACACAAAGAAGTCAGACTATAGGAGATTTATAGTATCTACTCTGCCGGGTAACTCACAAGTACTGATGTCATACACAAATAAGTCAGACTATAGGAGATTTATAGTATCTACTCTGCCGGGTAACTCACAAGTACTGATGTCATACACAAATAAGTCAGACTATAGGAGATGTATAGTATCTACTCTGCCGGGTAACTCACAACTATTGATGTCATACACAAAGAAGTCAGACTATAGGAGATTTATAGTATCTAGTCTGCCGGGTAACTCACAACTATTGGTGTCATACACAAAGAAGTCAGACTATAGGAGATTTATAGTATCTACTCTGCCGGGTAACTCACAACTATTGATGTCATACACAAAGAAGTCAGACTATAGGAGATTTATAGTATCTACTCTGCCGGGTAACTCACAACTATTGATGTCATACACAGAGAAGTCAGACTATAGGAGATTTATAGTATCTACACTGCCGGGTAACTCACAACTATTGATGTCATACACAGAGAGGTCAGACTATAGGAGATTTATAGTATCTTCTCTGCCGGGTAACACACAAGTACTGATGTCATACACAAAGAAGTCAGACTATAGGAGATTTATAGTATCTAGTCTGCCATGTAACTCACAACTATTGATGTCATACACAAAGAAGTCAGACTATAGGAGATTTATAGTATCTACTCTGCCGGGTAACTCACAACTATTGATGTCATACACAAAGAAGTCAGACTATAGGAGATTTATAGTATCTACTCTGCCGGGTAACTCACAACTATTGATGTCATACACAAAGAAGTCAGATTATATGAGATTTGTAGTATCTACTCTGCCGGGTAACTCACAACTATTGATGTCATACACAAAGAAGTCAGACTATAGGAGATTTATAGAATCTACTCTGCCGGGTAACTCACAACTATTGATGTCATACACAAAGAAGTCAGACTATTGGAGATTTATAGTATCTACTCTGCCGGGTAACTCACAACTATGGGTGTCATACACAAAGAAGTCAGACTATAGGAGATTTATAGAATCTACTCTGCCGGGTAACTCACAACTATTGATGTCATACACAAAGAAGTCAGACTATAGGAGATTTATAGAATCTACTCTGCCGGGTAACTCACAACTATTGATGTCATACACAAAGAAGTCAGACTATAGGAGATCTATAGTATCTACTCTGCCGGGTAACTCACAAGTACTGATGTCATACACAAATAAGTCAGACTATAGGAGATTTATAGTATCTACTCTGCCGGGTAACTCACAAGTACTGATGTCATACACAAATAAGTCAGACTATAGGAGATGTATAGTATCTACTCTGCCGGGTAACTCACAACTATTGATGTCATACACAAAGAAGTCAGACTATAGGAGATTTATAGTATCTAGTCTGCCGGGTAACTCACAACTATTGGTGTCATACACAAAGAAGTCAGACTATAGGAGATTTATAGTATCTACTCTGCCGGGTAACTCACAACTATTGATGTCATACACAAAGAAGTCAGACTATAGGAGATTTATAGTATCTACTCTGCCGGGTAACTCACAACTATTGGTGTCATACACAAAGAAGTCAGACTATAGGAGATTTATAGTATCTACTCTGCCGGGTAACTCACAACTATTGATGTCATACACAAAGAAGTCAGACTATAGGAGATTTATAGTATCTACTCTGCCGGGTAACTCACAACTATTGATGTCATACACAAAGAAGTCAGACTATAGGAGATTTATAGTATCTACTCTGCCGGGTAACTCACAACTATTGATGTCATACACAAAGAAGTCAGACTATAGGAGATTTATAGTATCTAGTCTGCCAGGTAACTCACAACTATTGATGTCATACACAAAGAAGTCAGACTATAGGAGATTTATAGTATCTAGTCTGCCAGGTAACTCACAACTATTGATGTCATACACAAAAAAGTCAGACTATAGGAGATTTATAGTATCTACTCTGCCGGGTAACTCACAAGTACTGATGTCATACACAAAGAAGTCAGACTATAGGAGATTTATAGTATCTAGTCTGCCAGGTAACTCACAACTATTGATGTCATACACAAAAAATTCAGATTATAGGAGATTTATAGTATCTAGTCTGCCAGGTAACTCACAACTATTGATGTCATACACAAAGAAGTCAGACTATAGGAGATTTATAGTATCTACACTGCCGGGTAACTCACAACTATTGATGTCATACACAAAGAAGTCAGACTATAGGAGATTTATAGTATCTACTCTGCCGGGTAACTCACAACTATGGGTGTCATACACAAAGAAGTCAGACTATAGGAGATTTATAGAATCTACTCTGCCGGGTAACTCACAACTATTGATGTCATACACAAAGAAGTCAGACTATAGGAGATTTATAGAATCTACTCTGCCGGGTAACTCACAACTATTGATGTCATACACAAAGAAGTCAGACTATAGGAGATTTATAGTATCTACTCTGCCGGGTAACTCACAAGTACTGATGTCATACACAAATAAGTCAGACTATAGGAGATTTATAGTATCTACTCTGCCGGGTAACTCACAAGTACTGATGTCATACACAAATAAGTCAGACTATAGGAGATGTATAGTATCTACTCTGCCGGGTAACTCACAACTATTGATGTCATACACAAAGAAGTCAGACTATAGGAGATTTATAGTATCTAGTCTGCCGGGTAACTCACAACTATTGGTGTCATACACAAAGAAGTCAGACTATAGGAGATTTATAGTATCTACTCTGCCGGGTAACTCACAACTATTGATGTCATACACAAAGAAGTCAGACTATAGGAGATTTATAGTATCTACTCTGCCGGGTAACTCACAACTATTGGTGTCATACACAAAGAAGTCAGACTATAGGAGATTTATAGTATCTACTCTGCCGGGTAACTCACAACTATTGATGTCATACACAAAGAAGTCAGACTATAGGAGATTTATAGTATCTACTCTGCCGGGTAACTCACAACTATTGATGTCATACACAAAGAAGTCAGACTATAGGAGATTTATAGTATCTACTCTGCCGGGTAACTCACAACTATTGATGTCATACACAAAGAAGTCAGACTATAGGAGATTTATAGTATCTAGTCTGCCAGGTAACTCACAACTATTGATGTCATACACAAAGAAGTCAGACTATAGGAGATTTATAGTATCTAGTCTGCCAGGTAACTCACAACTATTGATGTCATACACAAAAAAGTCAGACTATAGGAGATTTATAGTATCTACTCTGCCGGGTAACTCACAAGTACTGATGTCATACACAAAGAAGTCAGACTATAGGAGATTTATAGTATCTAGTCTGCCAGGTAACTCACAACTATTGATGTCATACACAAAAAATTCAGATTATAGGAGATTCATAGTATCTAGTCTGCCAGGTAACTCACAACTATTGATGTCATACACAAAGAAGTCAGACTATAGGAGATTTATAGTATCTACACTGCCGGGTAACTCACAACTATTGATGTCATACACAAAGAAGTCAGACTATAGGAGATTTATAGTATCTAGTCTGCCAGGTAACTCACAACTATTGATGTCATACACAAAGAAGTCAGACTATAGGAGATTTATAGTATCTACACTGCCGGGTAACTCACAACTATTGATGTCATACACAAAGAAGTCAGACTATAAGAGATTTATAGTATCTAGTCTGCCAGGTAACTCACAACTATTGATGTCATACACAAAGAAGTCAGACTATAGGAGATTTATAGTATCTAGTCTGCCAGGTAACTCACAACTATTGATGTCATACACAAAAAAATCAGACTATTGGAGATTTATAGTATCTACACTGCCGGGTAACTCACAACTATTGATGTCAGACTATAGGAGATTTATAGAATCTACTCTGCCGGGTTACTCACAACTATTGATGTCATACACAAAGAAGTCAGACTATAGGAGATTTATAGTATCTAGTCTGCCGGGTAACTCACAACTATTGATGTCATACACAGAGAAGTCAGACTATAGGAGATTTATAGTATCTACACTGCCGGGTAACTCACAACTATTGATGTCATACACAAAGAAGTCAGACTATAGGAGATTTATAGTATCTACTCTGCCGGGTAACTCACAACTATTGATGTCATACACAAAGAAGTCAGATTATATGAGATTTATAGTATCTACTCTGGCGGGTAACTCACAACTATTGATGTCATACACAAAGAAGTCAGACTATAGGAGATTTATAGAATCTACTCTGCCGGGTAACTCACAACTATTGATGTCATACACAAAGAAGTCAGACTATTGGAGATTTATAGTATCTACTCTGCCGGGTAACTCACAACTATGGGTGTCATACACAAAGAAGTCAGACTATAGGAGATTTATAGAATCTACTCTGCCGGGTAACTCACAACTATTGATGTCATACACAAAGAAGTCAGACTATAGGAGATTTATAGTATCTACACTGCCGGGTAACTCACAACTATTGGTGTCATACACAAAGAAGTCAGATTATAGGAGATTTATAGAATCTACTCTGCCGGGTAACTCACAACTATTGATGTCATACACAAAGAAGTCAGACTATAGGAGATTTATAGTATCTACTCTGCCAGGTAACTCACAAGTACTGATGTCATACACAAATAAGTCAGACTATAGGAGATGCATAGTATCTACTCTGCCGGGTAACTCACAACTATTGATGTCATACACAGAGAAGTCAGACTATAGGAGATTTATAGTATCTACTCTGCCGGGTAACTCACAACTATTGATGTCATACACAAAGAAGTCAGACTATAGGAGATTTATAGTATCTACTCTGCCGGGTAACTCACAAGTACTGATGTCATACACAAATATGTCAGACTATAGGAGATGCATAGTATTTACTCTGCCGGGTAACTCACAACTATTGATGTCATACACAAAGAAGTCAGACTATAGGAGATTTATAGTATCTACTCTGCCGGGTAACTCACAACTATTGATGTCATACACAAAGAAGTCAGACTATAGGAGATTTATAGTATCTACTCTGCCGGGTAACTCACAACTATTGATGTCATACACAAAGAAGTCAGACTATAGGAGATTTATAGTATCTAGTCTGCCAGGTAACTCACAACTATTGATGTCATACACAAAGAAGTCAGACTATAGGAGATTTATAGTATCTAGTCTGCCAGGTAACTCACAACTATTGATGTCATACACAAAAAAGTCAGACTATAGGAGATTTATAGTATCTACTCTGCCGGGTAACTCACAAGTACTGATGTCATACACAAAGAAGTCAGACTATAGGAGATTTATAGTATCTAGTCTGCCAGGTAACTCACAACTATTGATGTCATACACAAAAAATTCAGATTATAGGAGATTTATAGTATCTAGTCTGCCGGGTAACTCACAACTATTGATGTCATACACAAAGAAGTCAGACTATAGGAGATTTATAGTATCTACTCTGCCGGGTAACTCACAAGTACTGATGTCATACACAAATATGTCAGACTATAGGAGATGCATAGTATTTACTCTGCCGGGTAACTCACAACTATTGATGTCATACACAGAGAAGTCAGACTATAGGAGATTTATAGTATCTACTCTGCCGGGTAACTCACAACTATTGATGTCATACACAAAGAAGTCAGACTATAGGAGATTTATAGTATCTACTCTGCCGGGTAACTCACAACTATTGATGTCATACACAAAAAAGTCAGTCTATAGGAGATTTATAGTATCTACTCTGCCGGGTAACTCACAACTATTGATGTCATACACAAAGAAGTCAGACTATAGGAGATTTATAGTATCTACACTGCCGGGTAACTCACAACTATTGATGTCATACACAGAGAGGTCAGACTATAGGAGATTTATAGTATCTACTCTGCCGGGTAACTCACAACTATTGATGTCATACACAGAGAAGTCAGACTATAGGAGATTTATAGTATCTACACTGCCGGGTAACTCACAACTATTGATGTCATACACAGAGAGGTCAGACTATAGGAGATTTATAGTATCTACTCTGCCGGGTAACACACAAGTACTGATGTCATACACAAAGAAGTCAGACTATAGGAGATTTATAGTATCTAGTCTGCCATGTAACTCACAACTATTGGTGTCATACACAAAGAAGTCAGACTATAGGAGATTTATAGTATCTACTCTGTCGGGTAACTCACAACTATTGATGTCATACACAAAGAAGTCAGACTATAGGAGATTTATAGTATCTACTCTGCCGGGTAACTCACAACTATTGATGTCATACACAAAGAAGTCAGATTATATGAGATTTATAGTATCTACTCTGCCGGGTAACTCACAACTATTGATGTCATACACAAAGAAGTCAGACTATAGGAGATTTATAGAATCTACTCTGCCGGGTAACTCACAACTATTGATGTCATACACAAAGAAGTCAGACTATTGGAGATTTATAGTATCTACTCTGCCGGGTAACTCACAACTATGGGTGTCATACACAAAGAAGTCAGACTATAGGAGATTTATAGAATCTACTCTGCCGGGTAACTCACAACTATTGATGTCATACACAAAGAAGTCAGACTATAGGAGATTTATAGTATCTACACTGCCGGGTAACTCACAACTATTGGTGTCATACACAAAGAAGTCAGATTATAGGAGATTTATAGAATCTACTCTGCCGGGTAACTCACAACTATTGATGTCATACACAAAGAAGTCAGACTATAGGAGATTTATAGTATCTACTCTGCCGGGTAACTCACAAGTACTGATGTCATACACAAATAAGTCAGACTATAGGAGATTTATAGTATCTACTCTGCCGGGTAACTCACAAGTACTGATGTCATACACAAATAAGTCAGACTATAGGAGATGTATAGTATCTACTCTGCCGGGTAACTCACAACTATTGATGTCATACACAAAGAAGTCAGACTATAGGAGATTTATAGTATCTAGTCTGCCGGGTAACTCACAACTATTGGTGTCATACACAAAGAAGTCAGACTATAGGAGATTTATAGTATCTACTCTGCCGGGTAACTCACAACTATTGATGTCATACACAAAGAAGTCAGACTATAGGAGATTTATAGTATCTACTCTGCCGGGTAACTCACAACTATTGATGTCATACACAGAGAAGTCAGACTATAGGAGATTTATAGTATCTACACTGCCGGGTAACTCACAACTATTGATGTCATACACAGAGAGGTCAGACTATAGGAGATTTATAGTATCTACTCTGCCGGGTAACACACAAGTACTGATGTCATACACAAAGAAGTCAGACTATAGGAGATTTATAGTATCTAGTCTGCCATGTAACTCACAACTATTGATGTCATACACAAAGAAGTCAGACTATAGGAGATTTATAGTATCTACTCTGTCGGGTAACTCACAACTATTGATGTCATACACAAAGAAGTCAGACTATAGGAGATTTACAGTATCTACTCTGCCGGGTAACTCACAACTATTGATGTCATACACAAAGAAGTCAGATTATATGAGATTTATAGTATCTACTCTGCCGGGTAACTCACAACTATTGATGTCATACACAAAGAAGTCAGACTATAGGAGATTTATAGAATCTACTCTGCCGGGTAACTCACAACTATTGATGTCATACACAAAGAAGTCAGACTATTGGAGATTTATAGTATCTACTCTGCCGGGTAACTCACAACTATGGGTGTCATACACAAAGAAGTCAGACTATAGGAGATTTATAGAATCTACTCTGCCGGGTAACTCACAACTATTGATGTCATACACAAAGAAGTCAGACTATAGGAGATTTATAGTATCTACACTGCCGGGTAACTCACAACTATTGGTGTCATACACAAAGAAGTCAGATTAAAGGAGATTTATAGAATCTACTCTGCCGGGTAACTCACAACTATTGATGTCATACACAAAGAAGTCAGACTATAGGAGATTTATAGTATCTACTCTGCCAGGTAACTCACAAGTACTGATGTCATACACAAATAAGTCAGACTATAGGAGATTTATAGTATCTACTCTGCCGGGTAACTCACAAGTACTGATGTCATACACAAATAAGTCAGACTATAGGAGATGTATAGTATCTACTCTGCCGGGTAACTCACAACTATTGATGTCATACACAAAGAAGTCAGACTATAGGAGATTTATAGTATCTAGTCTGCCGGGTAACTCACAACTATTGGTGTCATACACAAAGAAGTCAGACTATAGGAGATTTATAGTATCTACTCTGCCGGGTAACTCACAACTATTGATGTCATACACAAAGAAGTCAGACTATAGGAGATTTATAGTATCTACTCTGCCGGGTAACTCACAACTATTGATGTCATACACAAAGAAGTCAGACTATAGGAGATTTATAGTATCTAGTCTGCCAGGTAACTCACAACTATTGATGTCATACACAATGAAGTCAGACTATAGGAGATTTATAGTATCTAGTCTGCCAGGTAACTCACAACTATTGATGTCATACACAAAAAAGTCAGACTATAGGAGATTTATAGTATCTACTCTGCCGGGTAACTCACAAGTACTGATGTCATACACAAAGAAGTCAGACTATAGGAGATTTATAGTATCTAGTCTGCCAGGTAACTCACAACTATTGATGTCATACACAAAAAATTCAGATTATAGGAGATTTATAGTATCTAGTCTGCCAGGTAACTCACAACTATTGATGTCATACACAAAGAAGTCAGACTATAGGAGATTTATAGTATCTACACTGCCGGGTAACTCACAACTATTGATGTCATACACAAAGAAGTCAGACTATAGGAGATTTATAGTATCTAGTCTGCCAGGTAACTCACAACTATTGATGTCATACACAAAGAAGTCAGACTATAGGAGATTTATAGTATCTACACTGCCGGGTAACTCACAACTATTGATGTCATACACAAAGAAGTCAGACTATAAGAGATTTATAGTATCTAGTCTGCCAGGTAACTCACAACTATTGATGTCATACACAGAGAAGTCAGACTATAGGAGATTTATAGTATCTAGTCTGCCAGGTAACTCACAACTATTGATGTCATACACAAAAAAATCAGACTATTGGAGATTTATAGTATCTACACTGCCGGGTAACTCACAACTATTGATGTCAGACTATAGGAGATTTATAGAATCTACTCTGCCGGGTTACTCACAACTATTGATGTCATACACAAAGAAGTCAGACTATAGGAGATTTATAGTATCTAGTCTGCCGGGTAACTCACAACTATTGATGTCATACACAGAGAAGTCAGACTATAGGAGATTTATAGTATCTACACTGCCGGGTAACTCACAACTATTGATGTCATACACAAAGAAGTCAGACTATAGGAGATTTATAGTATCTACTCTGCCGGGTAACTCACAACTATTGATGTCATACACAAAGAAGTCAGATTATATGAGATTTATAGTATCTACTCTGCCGGGTAACTCACAACTATTGATGTCATACACAAAGAAGTCAGACTATAGGAGATTTATAGAATCTACTCTGCCGGGTAACTCACAACTATTGATGTCATACACAAAGAGTCAGACTATTGGAGATTTATAGTATCTACTCTGCCGGGTAACTCACAACTATGGGTGTCATACACAAAGAAGTCAGACTATAGGAGATTTATAGAATCTACTCTGCCGGGTAACTCACAACTATTGATGTCATACACAAAGAAGTCAGACTATAGGAGATTTATAGTATCTACACTGCCGGGTAACTCACAACTATTGGTGTCATACACAAAGAAGTCAGATTATAGGAGATTTATAGAATCTACTCTGCCGGGTAACTCACAACTATTGATGTCATACACATAGAAGTCAGACTATAGGAGATTTATAGTATCTACTCTGCCGGGTAACTCACAAGTACTGATGTCATACACAAATAAGTCAGACTATAGGAGATGCATAGTATCTACTCTGCCGGGTAACTCACAACTATTGATGTCATACACAGAGAAGTCAGACTATAGGAGATTTATAGTATCTACTCTGCCGGGTAACTCACAACTATTGATGTCATACACAAAGAAGTCAGACTATAGGAGATTTATAGTATCTACTCTGCCGGGTAACTCACAAGTACTGATGTCATACACAAATATGTCAGACTATAGGAGATGCATAGTATTTACTCTGCCGGGTAACTCACAACTATTGATGTCATACACAGAGAAGTCAGACTATAGGAGATTTATAGTATCTACTCTGCCGGGTAACTCACAACTATTGATGTCATACACAAAGAAGTCAGACTATAGGAGATTTATAGTATCTACTCTGCCGGGTAACTCACAAGTACTGATGTCATACACAAATAAGTCAGACTATAGGAGATGTATAGTATCTACTCTGCCGGGTAACTCACAACTATTGATGTCATACACAAAGAAGTCAGACTATAGGAGATTTATAGTATCTAGTCTGCCGGGTAACTCACAACTATTGGTGTCATACACAAAGAAGTCAGACTATAGGAGATTTATAGTATCTACTCTGCCGGGTAACTCACAACTATTGATGTCATACACAAAGAAGTCAGACTATAGGAGATTTATAGTATCTACTCTGCCGGGTAACTCACAACTATTGGTGTCATACACAAAGAAGTCAGACTATAGGAGATTTATAGTATCTACTCTGCCGGGTAACTCACAACTATTGATGTCATACACAAAGAAGTCAGACTATAGGAGATTTATAGTATCTACTCTGCCGGGTAACTCACAACTATTGATGTCATACACAAAGAAGTCAGACTATAGGAGATTTATAGTATCTACTCTGCCGGGTAACTCACAACTATTGATGTCATACACAAAGAAGTCAGACTATAGGAGATTTATAGTATCTAGTCTGCCAGGTAACTCACAACTATTGATGTCATACACAAAGAAGTCAGACTATAGGAGATTTATAGTATCTAGTCTGCCAGGTAACTCACAACTATTGATGTCATACACAAAAAAGTCAGACTATAGGAGATTTATAGTATCTACTCTGCCGGGTAACTCACAAGTACTGATGTCATACACAAAGAAGTCAGACTATAGGAGATTTATAGTATCTACACTGCCGGGTAACTCACAACTATTGATGTCAGACTATAGGAGATTTATAGAATCTACTCTGCCGGGTTACTCACAACTATTGATGTCATACACAAAGAAGTCAGACTATAGGAGATTTATAGTATCTAGTCTGCCGGGTAACTCACAACTATTGATGTCATACACAGAGAAGTCAGACTATAGGAGATTTATAGTATCTACACTGCCGGGTAACTCACAACTATTGATGTCATACACAGAGAGGTCAGACTATAGGAGATTTATAGTATCTACTCTGCCGGGTAACTCACAACTATTGATGTCATACACAAAGAAGTCAGACTATAGGAGATTTATAGTATCTACACTGCCGGGTAACTCACAACTATTGATGTCATACACAAAGAAGTCAGACTATAGGAGATTTATAGTATCTACTCTGCCGGGTAACTCACAACTATTGATGTCATACACAAAAAAGTCAGTATATAGGAGATTTATAGTATCTACTCTGCCGGGTAACTCACAACTATTGATGTCATACACAGAGAGGTCAGACTATAGGAGATTTATAGTATCTACTCTGCCGGGTAACTCACAACTATTGATGTCATACACAGAGAAGTCAGACTATAGGAGATTTATAGTATCTACACTGCCGGGTAACTCACAACTATTGATGTCATACACAGAGAGGTCAGACTATAGGAGATTTATAGTATCTACTCTGCCGGGTAACACACAAGTACTGATGTCATACACAAAGAAGTCAGACTATAGGAGATTTATAGTATCTAGTCTGCCAGGTAACTCACAACTATTGATGTCATACACAAAGAAGTCAGACTATTGGAGATTTATAGTATCTACTCTGTCGGGTAACTCACAACTATTGATGTCATACACAAAAAAGTCAGACTATAGGAGATTTATAGTATCTACTCTGCCGGGTAACTCACAACTATTGATGTCATACACAAAGAAGTCAGACTATAGGAGATTTATTGTCTCTACACTGCCGGGTAACTCACAACTATTGATGTCATACACAAATAAGTCAGACTATTGGAGGTTCATAGTATCTACTCTGCCGGATAACTCACAACTATTGATGTCATACACAACGAAGTCAGATTATAGGGGGTTTATAGTATCTACTCTGCGGGTAACTCACAACTATTGATGTCATACACAAATAAGTCAGACTATTGGAGGTTCATAGTATCTACTCTGCCGGGTAACACACAAGTACTGATGTCATACACAAAGAAGTCAGTCTATTGGAGGTTCATAGTATCTACTCTGCCGGGTAACACACAAGTACTGATGTCATACACAGAGAAGTCAGACTATAGGAGATTTATAGTATCTACACTGACGGGTAACACACAAGTACTGATGTCATACACAAAGAAGTCAGAGTATAGGAGATTTATAGTATCTACTCTGCCGGGTAACTCACAACTATTGATGTCATACACAAAGAAGTCAGACTATTGGAGGTTCATAGTATCTACGCTACCGGGTAACTCACAAGTATTGATGTCATGCACAAAGAATCATTCGTTATAACTTCAAAAGAGTTTGACGATACATGTACCAAAGTGGGTAATCAGAACCCGTACATCAAAGAAGGACAGACAACACAATGGCGGACGGAAAAAGTACAAAGAGACAAACAACGATAGACAAGACATAAAATCAAAGATCGAGTTACAGGAACCCCACTAAAAATGGGAGTGAAATCAGGTGTTCTGGAAGGGTTTGCAGTTCCTTCTCCACTAGTGGCACCCGTCGTGTTAATCTAGTTACAAACCAGCTGGTAAATCATGCTAAGTTTGTTTTGTCAGTTCGTGTTATTGTTTTGGTGGGACTATTGGTATTGTGATGTGTTTGTAATGTCCCCTTATCCTTGACATTCAGTTTTCTGTCAGAATGTGAATTTTGTTATGTTACCTCTAATGATAAATTCTCAAGAATAAAGATAGAACAAAATGTTAACTAATGGACGTATTTCTAACTTTATTAAGAAAGTTACATGTATTCCTAATGTCATATCACATGTGTTTAGTGTCTTCTAATAATGAACAATTACGATGTTTGTTCATTTCATTTTAATATCAGTAAAATCTCGATCTTATCTAACATTCTAACATAACATCTTCAAAATGAATTAAGAACATCCAACATCTATGTGGCTTGTACGTATATGCTATCGTTTAATCAGTTAATAGTACATGTGTACTGTATGAACTTAATTTGTCATATCAACGTTATCGACCAATAGCGTTTGTTCGTATATGATAAGAATTTGAAGAGATGTTTTTTTTTCCATTCATCGATTTTTTGTTCTTGTAGTTAGCACTTGTCTTTGTAGATATTACATCAATTAACCTTTTCGTTACCATTTACATATAGATAACATCTAGTTGACCGTTCCCAGATGGCAATGTATTATTTTCCTTGTACATATATCTGTTTCTTTCCTCTATAAATGACAAAACTTTTACCGGATTTACCTATATGAGTTACACAGTGGGTGTAGCTGATGAAACATGAACTACTTACCATTGACAACCTCCTAGATTATTACTACTGATGTCGCCATCTTTTATCAGAGTTAACTATATAAGTAACACAATGGGTGTCTTAGTAGGAACAAGAACTACTTACCATTGACAACCACCTAGATTATTACTACTGATGTCACCATCTTTTATCAGAGTTAACTATATAAGTAACACAATGGGTGTCTTAGTAGGAACAAGAACTACTTACCATTGACAACCACCTAGATTATTACTACTGATGTCGCCATCTTTTATCAGACTTAACTATATAAGTAGCAAAGTGGGTGTCTTAGTAGGAACAGGAGCTACTTACCATTGACAACCACCTAGATTATTACTACTGATGTCGCCATCTTTTATCAGAGTTAACTATATAAGTAACACAATGGGTGTCTTAGTAGGAACAAGGACTACTTACCATTGACAACCACCTAGATTATTACTACTGATGTCACCATCTTTTATCAGACTTAACTATATAAGTAACACAATGGGTGTCTTAGTAGGAACAAGGACTACTTACCATTGACAACCACCTAGATTATTACTACTGATGTCGCCATCTTTTATCAGAGTTAACTATATAAGTAACACAATGGGTGTCTTAGTAGGAACAAGAACTACTTACCATTGACAACCACCTAGATTATTACTACTGATGTCACCATCTTTTATCAGACTTAACTATATAAGTAACACAATGGGTGTCTTAGTAGGAGCAAGAACTACTTACCATTGACAACCACCTAGATTATTACTACTGATGTCACCATCTTTTATCAGAGTTAACTATATAAGTAACACAATGAGTGTCTTAGTAGGAACAAGAACTACTTACCATTGACAACCACCTAGATTATTACTACTGATGTCACCATCTTTTATCAGAGTTAACTATATAAGTAACACAATGGGTGTCTTAGTAGGAACAAGAACTACTTACTATTGACAACCACCTAGATTATTACTACTGATGTCACCATCTTTTATCAGACTTAACTATATAAGTAACACAATGGATGTCTTAGTAGGAAGAAGAACTACTTACCATTGACAACCACCTAGATTATTACTACTGATGTCGCCATCTTTTATCAGACTTAACTATATAAGTAGCAAAGTGGGTGTCTTAGTAGGAACAGGAACTACTTACCATTGACAACCACCTAGATTATTACTACTGATGTCGCCATCTTTTATCAGAGTTAACTATATAAGTAACACAATGGGTGTCTTAGTAGGAACAAGAACTACTTACCATTGACAACCACCTAGATTATTACTACTGATGTCGCCATCTTTTATCAGAGTTAACTATATAAGTAACACAATGGGTGTCTTAGTAGGAACAAGAACTACTTACCATTGACAACCACCTAGATTATTACTACTGATGTCACCATCTTTTATCAGAGTTAACTATATAAGTAACACAATGGGTGTCTTAGTAGGAACAAGAACTACTTACCATTGACAACCACCTAGATTATTACTACTGATGTCACCATCTTTTATCAGAGTTAACTATATAAGTAACACAATGGGTGTCTTAGTAGGAACAAGAACTACTTACTATTGACAACCACCTAGATTATTACTACTGATGTCACCATCTTTATTCAGAGTTAACTATATTAGTAACACAATGGGTGTCTTAGTAGGAACAAGAACTACTTACCATTGACAACCACCTAGATTATTACTACTGATGTCGCCATCTTTTATCAGACTTAACTATATAAGTAGCAAAGTGGGTGTCTTAGTAGGAACAGGAACTACTTACCATTGACAACCACCTAGATTATTACTACTGATGTCGCCATCTTTGATCAGAGTTAACTATATAAGTAACACAATGGGTGTCTTAGTAGGAACAAGGACTACTTACCATTGACAACCACCTAGATTATTACTACTGATGTCACCATCTTTTATCAGACTTAACTATATAAGTAACACAATGGGTGTCTTAGTAGGAACAAGGACTACTTACCATTGACAACCACCTAGATTATTACTACTGATGTCGCCATCTTTTATCAGAGTTAACTATATAAGTAACACAATGGGTGTCTTAATAGGAACAAGAACTACTTACCATTGACAACCACCTAGATTATTACTACTGATGTCACCATCTTTTATCAGACTTAACTATATAAGTAACACTATGGGTGTCTTAGTAGGAGCAAGAACTACTTACCATTGACAACCACCTAGATTATTACTACTGATGTCACCATCTTTTATCAGAGTTAACTATATAAGTAACACAATGAGTGTCTTAGTAGGAACAAGAACTACTTACCATTGACAACCACCTAGATTATTACTACTGATGTCACCATCTTTTATCAGAGTTAACTATATAAGTAACACAATGGGTGTCTTAGTAGGAACAAGAACTACTTACTATTGACAACCACCTAGATTATTACTACTGATGTCACCATCTTTTATCAGACTTAACTATATAAGTAACACAATGGATGTCTTAGTAGGAAGAAGAACTACTTACCATTGACAACCACCTAGATTATTACTACTGATGTCGCCATCTTTTATCAGACTTAACTATATAAGTAGCAAAGTGGGTGTCTTAGTAGGAACAGGAACTACTTACCATTGACAACCACCTAGATTATTACTACTGATGTCGCCATCTTTTATCAGAGTTAACTATATAAGTAACACAATGGGTGTCTTAGTAGGAACAAGAACTACTTACTATTGACAACCACCTAGATTATTACTACTGATGTCACCATCTTTATTCAGAGTTAACTATATAAGTAACACAATGGGTGTCTTAGTAGGAACAAGAACTACTTACTATTGACAACCACCTAGATTATTACTACTGATGTCGCCATCTTTTATCAGAGTTAACTATATAAGTAACACAATGGGTGTCTTAGTAGGAACAAGAACTACTTACCATTGACAACCACCTAGATTATTACTACTGATGTCACCATCTTTTATCAGAGTTAACTATATAAGTAACACAATGGGTGTCTTAGTAGGAACAAGAACTACTTACCATTGACAACCACCTAGATTATTACTACTGATGTCACCATCTTTTATCAGAGTTAACTATATAAGTATCACAATGGGTGTCTTAGTAGGAACAAGAACTACTTACTATTGACAACCACCTAGATTATTACTACTGATGTCACCATCTTTATTCAGAGTTAACTATATAAGTAACACAATGGGTGTCTTAGTAGGAACAAGGACTACTTACCATTGACAACCACCTAGATTATTACTACTGATGTCGCCATCTTTATTCAGAGTTAACTATATAAGTAACACAATGGGTGTCTTAGTAGGAACAAGAACTACTTACCATTGACAACCACCTAGATTATTACTACTGATGTCGCCATCTTTTATCAGAGTTAACTATATAAGTAACACAATGGGTGTCTTAGTAGGAACAAGAACTACTTACCATTGACAACCACCTAGATTATTACTACTGATGTCACCATCTTTTATCAGAGTTAACTATATAAGTATCACAATGGGTGTCTTAGTAGGAACAAGAACTACTTACTATTGACAACCACCTAGATTATTACTACTGATGTCACCATCTTTATTCAGAGTTAACTATATAAGTAACACAATGGGTGTCTTAGTAGGAACAAGGACTACTTACCATTGACAACCACCTAGATTATTACTACTGATGTCGCCATCTTTATTCAGAGTTAACTATATAAGTAACACAATGGGTGTCTTAGTAGGAACAAGAACTACTTACCATTGACAACCACCTAGATTATTACTACTGATGTCACCATCTTTTATCAGAGTTAACTATATAAGTAACACAATGAGTGTCTTAGTAGGAACAATAACTACTTACCATTGACAACCACCTAGATTATTACTACTGATGTCACCATCTTTTATCAGAGTTAACAATATAAGTAACACAATGGGTGTCTTAGTAGGAACAAGAACTACTTACCATTGACAACCACCTAGATTATTACTACTGATGTCACCATCTTTTATCAGACTTAACTATATAAGTAATACAATGGATGTCTTAGTAGGAAGAAGAACTACTTACCATTGACAACCACCTAGATTATTACTACTGATGTCGCCATCTTTTATCAGTGTTAACTATATAAGTAACACAATGGGTGTCTTAGTAGGAACAAGAACTACTTACCATTGACAACCACCTAGATTATTACTACTGATGTCGCCATCTTTTATCAGAGTTAACTATATAAGTAACACAATGGGTGTCTTAGTAGGAACAAGAACTACTTACCATTGACAACCACCTAGATTATTACTACTGATGTCACCATCTTTTATCAGAGTTAACTATATAAGTAACACAATGGGTGTCTTAGTAGGAACAAGAACTACTTACTATTGACAACCACCTAGATTATTACTACTGATGTCACCATCTTTTATCAGAGTTAACTATATAAGTAACACAATGGGTGTCTTAGTAGGAACAAGAACTACTTACTATTGACAACCACCTAGATTATTACTACTGATGTCACCATCTTTATTCAGAGTTAACTATATAAGTAACACAATGGGTGTCTTAGTAGGAACAAGAACTACTTACTATTGACAACCACCTAGATTATTACTACTGATGTCGCCATCTTTTATCAGAGTTAACTATATAAGTAACACAATGGGTGTCTTAGTAGGAACAAGAACTACTTACCATTGACAACCACCTAGATTATTACTACTGATGTCACCATCTTTTATCAGAGTTAACTATATAAGTAACACAATGGGTGTCTTAGTAGGAACAAGAACTACTTACCATTGACAACCACCTAGATTATTACTACTGATGTCACCATCTTTTATCAGAGTTAACTATATAAGTATCACAATGGGTGTCTTAGTAGGAACAAGAACTACTTACTATTGACAACCACCTAGATTATTACTACTGATGTCACCATCTTTATTCAGAGTTAACTATATAAGTAACACAATGGGTGTCTTAGTAGGAACAAGGACTACTTACCATTGACAACCACCTAGATTATTACTACTGATGTCGCCATCTTTATTCAGAGTTAACTATATAAGTAACACAATGGGTGTCTTAGTAGGAACAAGAACTACTTACCATTGACAACCACCTAGATTATTACTACTGATGTCGCCATCTTTTATCAGAGTTAACTATATAAGTAACACAATGGGTGTCTTAGTAGGAACAAGAACTACTTACCATTGACAACCACCTAGATTATTACTACTGATGTCGCCATCTTTTATCAGAGTTAACTATATAAGTAACACAATGGGTGTCTTAGTAGGAACAAGGACTACTTACCATTGACAACCACCTAGATTATTACTACTGATGTCACCATCTTTATTCAGAGTTAATTATATAAGTAACACAATGGGTGTCTTAGTAGGAACAAGAACTACTTACCATTGACAACCACCTAGATTATTACTACTGATGTCGCCATCTTTTATCAGAGTTAACTATATAAGTAACACAATGGGTGTCTTAGTAGGAACAAGGACTACTTACCATTGACAACCACCTAGATTATTACTACTGATGTCACCATCTTTATTCAGAGTTAACTATATAAGTAACACAATGGGTGTCTTAGTAGGAACAAGAACTACTTACCATTGACAACCACCTAGATTATTACTACTGATGTCGCCATCTTTATTCAGAGTTAACTATATAAGTAACACAATGGGTGTCTTAGTAGGAACAAGAACTACTTACCATTGACAACCACCTAGATTATTACTACTGATGTCACCATCTTTTATCAGAGTTAACTATATAAGTAACACAATGGGTGTCTTAGTAGGAACAAGAACTACTTACCATTGACAACCACCTAGATTATTACTACTGATGTCACCATCTTTTATCAGAGTTAACTATATAAGTAACACAATGGATGTCTTAGTAGGAACAAGAACTACTTACTATTGACAACCACCTAGATTATTACTACTGATGTCGCCATCTTTTATCAGGGTTATCTATATAAGTAACACAATGGGTGTCTTAGTAGGAACAAGAACTACTTACCATTGACAACCACCTAGATTGTTACTACTGATGTCGCCATCTTTTATCAGGGTTAACTATATAAGTAACACAATGGGTGTCTTAGTAGGAACAAGAACTACTTACTATTGACAACCACTTAGATTATTACTACTGATGTCACCATCTTTTATCCGAGTTAACTATATAAGTAACACAATGGGTGTCTTAGTAGGAACAAGGGCTACTTACCATTGACAACCACCTAGATTATTACTACTGATGTCACCATCTTTTATCAGAGTTAACTATATAAGTAACACAATGGGTGTCTTAGTAGGAACAAGAACTACTTACTATTGACAACCACTTAGATTATTACTACTAATGTCACCATCTTTTATCAGAGTTAACTATATAAGTAACACAATGGGTGTCTTAGTAGGAACAAGAACTACTTACCATTGACAACCACCTAGATTATTACTAGTGATGTCACCATCTTTTATCAGAGTTAACTATATAAGTAACACAATGGGTGTCTTAGTAGGAACAAGAACTACTTACTATTGACAACCACTTAGATTATTACTACTGATGTCACCATCTTTTATCAGAGTTAACTATATAAGTAACACAATGGGTGTCTTAGTAGGAACAAGAACTACTTACCATTGACAACCACCTAGATTATTACTACTGATGTCACCATCTTTATTCAGAGTTAACTATATAAGTAACACAATGGGTGTCTTAGTAGGAACAAGAACTACTTACCATTGACAACCACCTAGATTATTACTACTGATGTCACCATCTTTTATCAGAGTTAGCTATATAAGTAACACAATGGGTGTCTTAGTAGGAACAAGAACTACTTACTATTGACAACCACTTAGATTATTACTACTGATGTCACCATCTTTTATCAGAGTTAACTATATAAGTAACACAATGGGTGTCTTAGTAGGAACAAGAACTACTTACTATTGACAACCACCTAGATTATTACTACTGATGTCACCATCTTTTATCAGACTTAACTATATAAGTAACACAATGGGTGTCTTAGTAGGAACAAGAACTACTTACCATTGACAACCACCTAGATTATTACTACTGATGTCACCATCTTTTATCAGACTTAACTATATAAGTAACACAATGGGTGTCTTAGTAGGAACAAGAACTACTTACTATTGACAACCACCTAGATTATTACTACTGATGTCGCCATCTTTTATCAGAGTTAACTATATAAGTAACACAATGGATGTCTTAGTAGGAACAAGAACTACTTACCATTGACAACCACCTAGATTATTACTACTGATGTCACCATCTTTTATCAGAGTTAACTATATAAGTAACACAATGGGTGTCTTAGTAGGAACAAGAACTACTTACTATTGACAACCACTTAGATTATTACTACTGATGTCACCATCTTTTATCAGAGTTAACTATATAAGTAACACAATGGGTGTCTTAGTAGGAACAAGAACTACTTACTATTGACAACCACCTAGATTATTACTACTGATGTCACCATCTTTTATCAGACTTAACTATATAAGTAACACAATGGGTGTCTTAGTAGGAACAAGAACTACTTACCATTGACAACCACCTAGATTATTACTACTGATGTCACCATCTTTTATCAGAGTTAACTATATAAGTAACACAATGGGTGTCTTAGTAGGAACAAGAACTACTTACCATTGACAACCACCTAGATTATTACTACTGATGTCACCATCTTTTATCAGACGTAACTATATAAGTAACACAATGGGTGTCTTAGTAGGAACAAGAACTACTTACCATTGACAACCACCTAGATTATTACTACTGATGTCGCCATCTTTTATCAGAGTTAACTATATAAGTAACACAATGGGTGTCTTAGTAGGAACAAGGACTACTTACCATTGACAACCACCTAGATTATTACTACTGATGTCACCATCTTTATTCAGAGTTAACTATATAAGTAACACAATGGGTGTCTTAGTAGGAACAAGAACTACTTACCATTGACAACCACCTAGATTATTACTACTGATGTCGCCATCTTTATTCAGAGTTAACTATATAAGTAACACAATGGGTGTCTTAGTAGGAACAAGAACTACTTACCATTGACAACCACCTAGATTATTACTACTGATGTCACCATCTTTTATCAGAGTTAACTATATAAGTAACACAATGGGTGTCTTAGTAGGAACAAGAACTACTTACCATTGACAACCACCTAGATTATTACTACTGATGTCACCATCTTTTATCAGAGTTAACTATATAAGTAACACAATGGATGTCTTAGTAGGAACAAGAACTACTTACTATTGACAACCACCTAGATTATTACTACTGATGTTGCCATCTTTTATCAGGGTTAACTATATAAGTAACACAATGGGTGTCTTAGTAGGAACAAGAACTACTTACCATTGACAACCACCTAGATTGTTACTACTGATGTCGCCATCTTTTATCAGGGTTAACTATATAAGTAACACAATGGGTGTCTTAGTAGGAACAAGAACTACTTACTATTGACAACCACTTAGATTATTACTACTGATGTCACCATCTTTTATCAGAGTTAACTATATAAGTAACACAATGGGTGTCTTAGTAGGAACAAGGGCTACTTACCATTGACAACCACCTAGATTATTACTACTGATGTCACCATCTTTTATCAGAGTTAACTATATAAGTAACACAATGGGTGTCTTAGTAGGAACAAGAACTACTTACTATTGACAACCACTTAGATTATTACTACTAATGTCACCATCTTTTATCAGAGTTAACTATATAAGTAACACAATGGGTGTCTTAGTAGGAACAAGAACTACTTACCATTGACAACCACCTAGATTATTACTAGTGATGTCACCATCTTTTATCAGAGTTAACTATATAAGTAACACAATGGGTGTCTTAGTAGGAACAAGAACTACTTACCATTGACAACCACCTAGATTATTACTACTGATGTCACCATCTTTTATCAGAGTTAGCTATATAAGTAACACAATGGGTGTCTTAGTAGGAACAAGAACTACTTACTATTGACAACCACTTAGATTATTACTACTGATGTCACCATCTTTTATCAGAGTTAACTATATAAGTAACACAATGGGTGTCTTAGTAGGAACAAGAACTACTTACTATTGACAACCACCTAGATTATTACTACTGATGTCACCATCTTTTATCAGACTTAACTATATAAGTAACACAATGGGTGTCTTAGTAGGAACAAGAACTACTTACCATTGACAACCACCTAGATTATTACTACTGATGTCACCATCTTTTATCAGACTTAACTATATAAGTAACACAATGGGTGTCTTAGTAGGAACAAGAACTACTTACTATTGACAACCACCTAGATTATTACTACTGATGTCACCATCTTTTATCAGACTTAACTATATAAGTAACACAATGGGTGTCTTAGTAGGAACAAGGGCTACTTACCATTGACAACCACCTAGATTATTACTACTGATGTCGCCATCTTTTATCAGAGTTAACTATATAAGTAACACAATGGATGTCTTAGTAGGAACAAGAACTACTTACCATTGACAACCACCTAGATTATTACTACTGATGTCACCATCTTTTATCAGAGTTAACTATATAAGTAACACAATGGGTGTCTTAGTAGGAACAAGAACTACTTACTATTGACAACCACTTAGATTATTACTACTGATGTCACCATCTTTTATCAGAGTTAACTATATAAGTAACACAATGGGTGTCTTAGTAGGAACAAGAACTACTTACTATTGACAACCACCTAGATTATTACTACTGATGTCACCATCTTTTATCAGACTTAACTATATAAGTAACACAATGGGTGTCTTAGTAGGAACAAGAACTACTTACCATTGACAACCACCTAGATTATTACTACTGATGTCACCATCTTTTATCAGACTTAACTATATAAGTAACACAATGGGTGTCTTAGTAGGAACAAGAACTACTTACCATTGACAACCACCTTGATTATTACTACTGATGTCACCATCTTTTATCAGACTTAACTATATAAGTAACACAATGGGTGTCTTAGTAGGAACAAGAACTACTTACCATTGACAACCACCTAGATTATTACTACTGATGTCACCATCTTTTATCAGACTTAACTATATAAGTAACACAATGGGTGTCTTAGTAGGAACAAGAACTACTTACCATTGACAACCACCTAGATTATTACTACTGATGTCACCATCTTTTATCAGAGTTAACTATATAAGTAACACAATGGGTGTCTTAGTAGGAACAAGAACTACTTACTATTGACAACCACTTAGATTATTACTACTGATGTCACCATCTTTTATCAGAGTTAACTATATAAGTAACACAATGGGTGTCTTAGTAGGAACAAGAACTACTTACTATTGACAACCACCTAGATTATTACTACTGATGTCACCATCTTTTATCAGACTTAACTATATAAGTAACACAATGGGTGTCTTAGTAGGAACAAGAACTACTTACCATTGACAACCACCTAGATTATTACTACTGATGTCACCATCTTTTATCAGAGTTAACTATATAAGTAACACAATGGGTGTCTTAGTAGGAACAAGAACTACTTACCATTGACAACCACCTAGATTATTACTACTGATGTCACCATCTTTTATCAGACGTAACTATATAAGTAACACAATGGGTGTCTTAGTAGGAACAAGAACTACTTACCATTGACAACCACCTAGATTATTACTACTGATGTCGCCATCTTTTATCAGAGTTAACTATATAAGTAACACAATGGGTGTCTTAGTAGGAACAAGGACTACTTACCATTGACAACCACCTAGATTATTACTACTGATGTCACCATCTTTATTCAGAGTTAACTATATAAGTAACACAATGGGTGTCTTAGTAGGAACAAGAACTACTTACCATTGACAACCACCTAGATTATTACTACTGATGTCGCCATCTTTATTCAGAGTTAACTATATAAGTAACACAATGGGTGTCTTAGTAGGAACAAGAACTACTTACCATTGACAACCACCTAGATTATTACTACTGATGTCACCATCTTTTATCAGAGTTAACTATATAAGTAACACAATGGGTGTCTTAGTAGGAACAAGAACTACTTACCATTGACAACCACCTAGATTATTACTACTGATGTCGCCATCTTTTATCAGAGTTAACTATATAAGTAACACAATGGATGTCTTAGTAGGAACAAGAACTACTTACTATTGACAACCACCTAGATTATTACTACTGATGTCGCCATCTTTTATCAGGGTTAACTATATAAGTAACACAATGGGTGTCTTAGTAGGAACAAGAACTACTTACCATTGACAACCACCTAGATTGTTACTACTGATGTCGCCATCTTTTATCAGGGTTAACTATATAAGTAACACAATGGGTGTCTTAGTAGGAACAAGAACTACTTACTATTGACAACCACTTAGATTATTACTACTGATGTCACCATCTTTTATCAGAGTTAACTATATAAGTAACACAATGGGTGTCTTAGTAGGAACAAGGGCTACTTACCATTGACAACCACCTAGATTATTACTACTGATGTCACCATCTTTTATCAGAGTTAACTATATAAGTAACACAATGGGTGTCTTAGTAGGAACAAGAACTACTTACTATTGACAACCACTTAGATTATTACTACTAATGTCACCATCTTTTATCAGAGTTAACTATATAAGTAACACAATGGGTGTCTTAGTAGGAACAAGAACTACTTACCATTGACAACCACCTAGATTATTACTAGTGATGTCACCATCTTTTATCAGAGTTAACTATATAAGTAACACAATGGGTGTCTTAGTAGGAACAAGAACTACTTACCATTGACAACCACCTAGATTATTACTACTGATGTCACCATCTTTTATCAGAGTTAGCTATATAAGTAACACAATGGGTGTCTTAGTAGGAACAAGAACTACTTACTATTGACAACCACTTAGATTATTACTACTGATGTCACCATCTTTTATCAGAGTTAACTATATAAGTAACACAATGGGTGTCTTAGTAGGAACAAGAACTACTTACTATTGACAACCACCTAGATTATTACTACTGATGTCACCATCTTTTATCAGACTTAACTATATAAGTAACACAATGGGTGTCTTAGTAGGAAAAAGAACTACTTACCATTGACAACCACCTAGATTATTACTACTGATGTCACCATCTTTTATCAGACTTAACTATATAAGTAACACAATGGGTGTCTTAGTAGGAACAAGAACTACTTACTATTGACAACCACCTAGATTATTACTACTGATGTCACCATCTTTTATCAGACTTAACTATATAAGTAACACAATGGGTGTCTTAGTAGGAACAAGGGCTACTTACCATTGACAACCACCTAGATTATTACTACTGATGTCGCCATCTTTTATCAGAGTTAACTATATAAGTAACACAATGGATGTCTTAGTAGGAACAAGAACTACTTACCATTGACAACCACCTAGATTATTACTACTGATGTCACCATCTTTTATCAGAGTTAACTATATAAGTAACACAATGGGTGTCTTAGTAGGAACAAGAACTACTTACTATTGACAACCACTTAGATTATTACTACTGATGTCACCATCTTTTATCAGAGTTAACTATATAAGTAACACAATGGGTGTCTTAGTAGGAACAAGAACTACTTACTATTGACAACCACCTAGATTATTACTACTGATGTCACCATCTTTTATCAGACTTAACTATATAAGTAACACAATGGGTGTCTTAGTAGGAACAAGAACTACTTACCATTGACAACCACCTAGATTATTACTACTGATGTCACCATCTTTTATCAGATTTAACTATATAAGTAACACAATGGGTGTCTTAGTAGGAACAAGAACTACTTACCATTGACAACCACCTTGATTATTACTACTGATGTCACCATCTTTTATCAGACTTAATTATATAAGTAACACAATGGGTGTCTTAGTAGGAACAAGAACTACTTACCATTGACAACCACCTAGATTATTACTACTGATGTCACCATCTTTTATCAGAGTTAACTATATAAGTAACACAATGGGTGTCTTAGTAGGAACAAGAACTACTTACCATTGACAACCACCTAGATTATTACTACTGATGTCACCATCTTTTATCAGTGTTAACTATATAAGTAACACAATGGGTGTCTTAGTAGGAACAAGAACTACTTACCATTGACAACCACCTAGATTATTACTACTGATGTCACCATCTTTTATCAGACGTAACTATATAAGTAACACAATGGGTGTCTTAGTAGGAACAAGAACTACTTACCATTGACAACCACCTAGATTATTACTACTGATGTCACCATCTTTTATCAGACTTAACTATATAAGTAACACAATGGGTGTCTTAGTAGGAACAAGAACTACTTACCATTGACAACGACCTAGATTATTACTACTGATGTCACCATCTTTTATCAGAGTTAACTATATAAGTAACACAATGGGTGTCTTAGTAGGAGCACGAACTACTTACCATTGACAACCACCTAGATTATTACTACTGATGTCGCCATCTTTTATCAGAGTTAACTATATAAGTAACACAATGGGTGTCTTAGTAGGAACAAGAACTACTTACCATTGACAACCACCTAGATTATTACTACTGATGTCGCCATCTTTTATCAGAGTTAACTATATAAGTAACACAATGGATGTCTTAGTAGGAACAAGAACTACTTACTATTGACAACCACCTAGATTATTACTACTGATGTCGCCATCTTTTATCAGACGTAACTATATAAGTAACACAATGGGTGTCTTAGTAGGAAAAAGAACTACTTACCATTGACAACCACCTAGATTATTACTACTGATGTCACCATCTTTTATCAGACTTAACTATATAAGTAACACAATGGGTGTCTTAGTAGGAACAAGGGCTACTTACCATTGACAACCACCTAGATTATTACTACTGATGTCGCCATCTTTTATCAGACTTAACTATATAAGTAACACAATGGGTGTCTTAGTAGGAGCAAGAACTACTTACCATTGACAACAACCTAGATTATTACTACTGATGTCGCCATCTTTTATCAGACTTAACTATATATGTAACACAATGGGTGTCTTAGTAGCAGCAAGAACTACTTACCATTGACAACCACCTTGATTATTACTACTGATGTCACCATCTTTTATCAGAGTTAACTATATAAGTAACACAATGGGTGTCTTAGTAGGAGCAAGAACTACTTACCATTGACAACCACCTAGATTATTACTACTGATGTCGCCATCTTTTATCAGACTTAACTATATAAGTAACACAATGGGTGTCTTAGTAGGAACAAGAACTACTTACCATTGACAACCACCTAGATTATTACTACTGATGTCGCCATCTTTTATCAGACTTAACTATATAAGTAACACAATGGGTGTCTTAGTAGGAGCAAGAACTACTTACCATTGACAACCACCTAGATTATTACTACTGATGTCGCCATCTTTTATCAGAGTTAACTATATAAGTAACACAATGGGTGTCTTAGTAGGAACAAGAACTACTTACCATTGACAACCACCTAGATTATTACTACTGATGTCGCCATCTTTTATCAGACTTAACTATATAAGTAACACAATGGGTGTCTTAGTAGGAACAAGAACTACTTACCATTGACAACCACCTAGATTATTACTACTGATGTCGCCATCTTTTATCAGAGTTAACTATATAAGTAACACACTGGGTGTCTTAGTAGGAACAAGAACTACTTACCATTGACAACCACTTAGATTATTACTACTGATGTCACCATCTTTTATCAGACGTAACTATATAAGTAACACAATGGGTGTCTTAGTAGGAACAAGAACTACTTACCATTGACAACCACCTAGATTATTACTACTGATGTAGCCATCTTTTATCAGACGTAACTATATAAGTAACACAATGGGTATCTTAGTAGGAACAAGGACTACTTACCATTGACAACCACCTAGATTATTACTACTGATGTCACCATCTTTTATCAGACTTAACTATATAAGTAACACAATGGGTGTCTTAGTAGGAACAAGGACTACTTACCATTGACAACCACTTAGATTATTACTACTGATGTCACCATCTTTTATCAGAGTTAACTATATAAGTAACACAATGGGTGTCTTTGTAGGAACAAGAACTACTTAATATTGACAACCACCTAGAGTATTACTACTGATGTCACCATCTTTTATCAGAGTTAACTATACAAGTAACACAATGGGTGTCTTAGTAGGAGCACGAACTACTTACCATTGACAACCACCTAGATTATTACTACTGATGTCACCATCTTTTATCAGACTTAACTATATAAGTAACACAATGGGTGTCTTAGTAGGAACAAGGACTACTTACTATTGACAACCACCTAGATTATTACTACTGATGTCGCCATCTTTTATCAGAGTTAACTATATAAGTAACACAATGGGTGTCTAAGTAGGAACAAGAACTACTTACTATTGACAACCACCTAGATTATTACTACTGATGTCGCCTCTTTTATCAGAGTTAACTATATAAGTAACACAATGGGTGTCTTAGTAGGAACAAGAACTACTTACCATTGACAACCACCTAGATTATTACTACTGATGTCGCCATCTTTAATCAGAGTTAACTATATAAGTAACACAATGGGTGTCTTAGTAGGAACAAGAACTACTTACCATTGACAACCACCTAGATTATTACTACTGATGTCACCATCTTTTATCAGACGTACCTATATAAGTAACACAATGGGTGTCTTAGTAGGAACAAGAACTACTTACTACTGACAACCACTTAGATTATTACTACTGATGTCACCATCTTTATTCAGAGTTAACTATATAAGTAACACAATGGGTGTCTTAGTAGGAACAAGGACTACTTACCATTGACAACCACCTAGATTATTACTACTGATGTCGCCATCTTTTATCAGACTTAACTATATAAGTAACACAATGGGTGTCTTAGTAGGAACAAGGGCTACTTACCATTGACAACCACCTAGATTATTACTACTGATGTCACCATCTTTTATCAGACGTACCTATATAAGTAACACAATGGGTTTCTTAGTAGGAACAAGAACTACTTACCATTGACAACCACCTAGATTATTACTACTGATGTCACCGTCTTTTATCAGAGTTAACTATATAAGTAACACAATGGGTGTCTTAGTAGGAACAAGGACTACTTACCATTGACAACCACCTAGATTATTACTACTGATGTCGCCATCTTTTATCAGACTTAACTATATAAGTAACACAATGGGTGTCTTAGTAGGAACAAGGACTACTTACCATTGACAACCACCTAGATTATTACTACTGATGTCGCCATCTTTTATCAGACGTACCTATATAAGTAACACAATGGGTGTCGTAGTAGGAACAAGAACTACTTACCATTGACAACCACCTAGATTATTACTACTGATGTCGCCGTCTTTTATCAGAGTTAACTATATAAGTAACACAATGGGTGTCTTAGTAGGAACAAGAACTACTTACCATTGACAACCACCTAGATTATTACTACTGATGTCGCCATCTTTTATCAGACGTACCTATATAAGTAACACAATGGGTGTCTTAGTAGGAACAAGAACTACTTACTATTGACAACCACTTAGATTATTACTACTGATGTCGCCATCTTTTATCAGACGTACCTTTATAAGTAACACACAATGGGTGTCTTAGTAGGAACAAGAACTACTTACCATTGACAACCACCTAGAGTATTACTACTGATGTCACCATCTTTTATCAGAGTTAACTATATAAGTAACACAATGGGTGTCTTAGTAGGAACAAGAACTACTTACCATTGACAACCACCTAGATTATTACTACTGATGTCGCCATTTTTTATCAGACTTAACTATATAAGTAACACAATGGGTGTCTTAGTAGGAACAAGAACTACTTACCATTGACAACCACCTAGATTATTACTACTGATGTCGCCATCTTTTATCAGACGTACCTATATAAGTAACACAATGGGTGTCTTAGTAGGAACAAGAACTACTTACCATTGACAACCACCTAGATTATTACTACTGATGTCGCTATCTTTTATCAGAGTTAACTATATAAGTTACACAATGGGTGTCTTAGTAGGAGCACGAACTACTTACCATTGACAACCACCTAGATTATTACTACTGATGTCACCATCTTTTATCAGAGTTAACTATATAAGTAACACAATGGGTGTCTTAGTAGGAACAAGGGCTACTTACCATTGACAACCACCTAGATTATTACCACTGATGTCACCATCTTTTATCAGAGTTAACTATATAAGTAACACAATGGGTGTCTTAGTAGGAACAAGAACTACTTACCATTGACAACCACCTAGATTATTACTACTGATGTCACCATCTTTATTCAGAGTTAACTATATAAGTAACACAATGGGTGTCTTAGTAGGAGCACGAACTACTTACCATTGACAACCACCTAGATTATTACTACTGATGTCGCCATCTTTTATCACAGTTAACTATATAAGTAACACAATGGGTGTCTTAGTAGGAACAAGAACTACTTACCATTGACACCACCTAGATTATTACTACTGATGTCACCATCTATTATCAGAGTTAACTATATAAGTAACACAATGGGTGTCTTAGTAGGAACACGAACTACTTACCATTGACAACCACCTAGATTATTACTAATGATGTCACCATCTTTTATCAGAGTTAACTATATAAGTAACACAATGGGTGTCTTAGTAGGAACAAGAACTACTTACCATTGACAACCACCTAGATTATTACTACTGATGTCGCCATCTTGTATCAGACGTAACTATATAAGTAACACAATGGGTGTCTTAGTAGGAACAAGAACTACTTACTATTGACAACCACCTAGATTATTACTACTGATGTCGCCATCTTTTATCAGAGTTAACTATATAAGTAACACAATGGGTGTCTAAGTAGGAATAAGAACTACTTACTATTGACAACCACCTAGATTATTACTACTGATGTCGCCTCTTTTATCAGAGTTAACTATATAAGTAACACTATGGGTGTCTTAGTAGGAACAAGAACTACTTACCATTGACAACCACCTAGATTATTACTACTGATGTCGCCATCTTTAATCAGAGTTAACTATATAAGTAACACAATGGGTGTCTTAGTAGGAACAAGAACTACTTACCATTGACAACCACCTAGATTATTACTACTGATGTCACCATCTTTTATCAGACGTACCTATATAAGTAACACAATGGGTGTCTTAGTAGGAACAAGAACTACTTACTACTGACAACCACTTAGATTATTACTACTGATGTCACCATCTTTATTCAGAGTTAACTATATAAGTAACACAATGGGTGTCTTAGTAGGAACAAGGACTACTTACCATTGACAACCACCTAGATTATTACTACTGATGTCGCCATCTTTTATTAGACTTAACTATATAAGTAACACAATGGGTGTCTTAGTAGGAACAAGGGCTACTTACCATTGACAACCACCTAGATTATTACTACTGATGTCACCATCTTTTATCAGACGTACCTATATAAGTAACACAATGGGTTTCTTAGTAGGAACAAGAACTACTTACCATTGACAACCACCTAGATTATTACTACTGATGTCACCGTCTTTTATCAGAGTTAACTATATAAGTAACACAATGGGTGTCTTAGTAGGAACAAGGACTACTTACCATTGACAACCACCTAGATTATTACTACTGATGTCGCCATCTTTTATCAGACTTAACTATATAAGTAACACAATGGGTGTCTTAGTAGGAACAAGGACTACTTACCATTGACAACCACCTAGATTATTACTACTGATGTCGCCATCTTTTATCAGACGTACCTATATAAGTAACACAATGGGTGTCTTAGTAGGAACAAGAACTACTTACCATTGACAACCACCTAGATTATTACTACTGATGTCGCCGTCTTTTATCAGAGTTAACTATATAAGTAACACAATGGGTGTCTTAGTAGGAACAAGAACTACTTACCATTGACAACCACCTAGATTATTACTACTGATGTCACCATCTTTTATCAGAGTTAACTATATAAGTAACACAATGGGTGTCTTAGTAGGAACAAGAACTACTTACCATTGACAACTACCTAGATTATTACTACTGATGTCACCATCTTTTATCAGAGTTAACTATATAAGTAACACAATGGGTGTCTTAGTAGGAACAAGAACTACTTACCATTGACAACCACCTAGATTATTACTACTGATGTCGCCATCTTTTATCAGACGTACCTATATAAGTAACACAATGGGTGTCTTAGTAGGAACAAGAACTACTTACTATTGACAACCACTTAGATTATTACTACTGATGTCGCCATCTTTTATCAGACGTACCTTTATAAGTAACACACAATGGGTGTCTTAGTAGGAACAAGAACTACTTACCATTGACAACCACCTAGAGTATTACTACTGATGTCACCATCTTTTATCAGAGTTAACTATATAAGTAACACAATGGGTGTCTTAGTAGGAACAAGAACTACTTACCATTGACAACCACCTAGATTATTACTACTGATGTCGCCATCTTTTATCAGACGTACCTATATAAGTAACACAATGGGTGTCTTAGTAGGAACAAGAACTACTTACCATTGACAACCACCTAGATTATTACTACTGATGTCGCTATCTTTTATCAGAGTTAACTATATAAGTAACACAATGGGTGTCTTAGTAGGAGCACGAACTACTTACCATTGACAACCACCTAGATTATTACTACTGATGTCACCATCTTTTATCAGAGTTAACTATATAAGTAACACAATGGGTGTCTTAGTAGGAACAAGAACTACTTACCATTGACACCACCTAGATTATTACTACTGATGTCGCCATCTATTATCAGAGTTAACTATATAAGTAACACAATGGGTGTCTTAGTAGGAACACGAACTACTTACCATTGACAACCACCTAGATTATTACTAATGATGTCACCATCTTTTATCAGAGTTAACTATATAAGTAACACAATGGGTGTCTTAGTAGGAACAAGAACTACTTACCATTGACAACCACCTAGATTATTACTACTGATGTCGCCATCTTGTATCAGACGTAACTATATAAGTAACACAATGGGTGTCTTAGTAGGAACAAGGACTACTTACCATTGACAACCACCTAGATTATTACTACTGATGTCACCATCTTGTATCAGATGTAACTATATAAGTAACACAATGGGTGTCTTAGTAGGAGCACGAACTACTTACCATTGACAACCACCTAGATTATTACTACTGATGTCACCATCTTTTATCAGAGTTAACTATATAAGTAACACAATGGGTGTCTTAGTAGGAACAAGAACTACTTACCATTGACAACCACCTAGATTATTACTACTGATGTCACCATCTTTTATCAGAGTTAACTATATAAGTAACACAATGGGTGTCTTAGTAGGAACAAGAACTACTTACCATTGACAACCACCTAGATTATTACTACTGATGTCGCCATCTTTTATCAGACTTAACTATATAAGTAACACAATGGGTGTCTTAGTAGGAACAAGAACTACTTACTATTGACAACCACTTAGATTATTACTACTGATGTCGCCATCTTTTATCAGACGTACCTTTATAAGTAACACACAATGGGTGTCTTAGTAGGAACAAGAACTACTTACCATTGACAACCACCTAGAGTATTACTACTGATGTCACCATCTTTTATCAGAGTTAACTATATAAGTAACACAATGGGTGTCTTAGTAGGAACAAGAACTACTTACCATTGACAACCACCTAGATTATTACTACTGATGTCGCCATTTTTTATCAGACTTAACTATATAAGTAACACAATGGGTGTCTTAGTAGGAACAAGAACTACTTACCATTGACAACCACCTAGATTATTACTACTGATGTCGCCATCTTTTATCAGACGTACCTATATAAGTAACACAATGGGTGTCTTAGTAGGAACAAGAACTACTTACCATTGACAACCACCTAGATTATTACTACTGATGTCGCTATCTTTTATCAGAGTTAACTATATAAGTTACACAATGGGTGTCTTAGTAGGAGCACGAACTACTTACCATTGACAACCACCTAGATTATTACTACTGATGTCACCATCTTTTATCAGAGTTAACTATATAAGTAACACAATGGGTGTCTTAGTAGGAACAAGGGCTACTTACCATTGACAACCACCTAGATTATTACCACTGATGTCACCATCTTTTATCAGAGTTAACTATATAAGTAACACAATGGGTGTCTTAGTAGGAACAAGAACTACTTACCATTGACAACCACCTAGATTATTACTACTGATGTCACCATCTTTATTCAGAGTTAACTATATAAGTAACACAATGGGTGTCTTAGTAGGAGCACGAACTACTTACCATTGACAACCACCTAGATTATTACTACTGATGTCGCCATCTTTTATCACAGTTAACTATATAAGTAACACAATGGGTGTCTTAGTAGGAACAAGAACTACTTACCATTGACACCACCTAGATTATTACTACTGATGTCACCATCTATTATCAGAGTTAACTATATAAGTAACACAATGGGTGTCTTAGTAGGAACACGAACTACTTACCATTGACAACCACCTAGATTATTACTAATGATGTCACCATCTTTTATCAGAGTTAACTATATAAGTAACACAATGGGTGTCTTAGTAGGAACAAGAACTACTTACCATTGACAACCACCTAGATTATTACTACTGATGTCGCCATCTTGTATCAGACGTAACTATATAAGTAACACAATGGGTGTCTTAGTAGGAACAAGAACTACTTACTATTGACAACCACCTAGATTATTACTACTGATGTCGCCATCTTTTATCAGAGTTAACTATATAAGTAACACAATGGGTGTCTAAGTAGGAATAAGAACTACTTACTATTGACAACCACCTAGATTATTACTACTGATGTCGCCTCTTTTATCAGAGTTAACTATATAAGTAACACTATGGGTGTCTTAGTAGGAACAAGAACTACTTACCATTGACAACCACCTAGATTATTACTACTGATGTCGCCATCTTTAATCAGAGTTAACTATATAAGTAACACAATGGGTGTCTTAGTAGGAACAAGAACTACTTACCATTGACAACCACCTAGATTATTACTACTGATGTCACCATCTTTTATCAGACGTACCTATATAAGTAACACAATGGGTGTCTTAGTAGGAACAAGAACTACTTACTACTGACAACCACTTAGATTATTACTACTGATGTCACCATCTTTATTCAGAGTTAACTATATAAGTAACACAATGGGTGTCTTAGTAGGAACAAGGACTACTTACCATTGACAACCACCTAGATTATTACTACTGATGTCGCCATCTTTTATTAGACTTAACTATATAAGTAACACAATGGGTGTCTTAGTAGGAACAAGGGCTACTTACCATTGACAACCACCTAGATTATTACTACTGATGTCACCATCTTTTATCAGACGTACCTATATAAGTAACACAATGGGTTTCTTAGTAGGAACAAGAACTACTTACCATTGACAACCACCTAGATTATTACTACTGATGTCACCGTCTTTTATCAGAGTTAACTATATAAGTAACACAATGGGTGTCTTAGTAGGAACAAGGACTACTTACCATTGACAACCACCTAGATTATTACTACTGATGTCGCCATCTTTTATCAGACTTAACTATATAAGTAACACAATGGGTGTCTTAGTAGGAACAAGGACTACTTACCATTGACAACCACCTAGATTATTACTACTGATGTCGCCATCTTTTATCAGACGTACCTATATAAGTAACACAATGGGTGTCTTAGTAGGAACAAGAACTACTTACCATTGACAACCACCTAGATTATTACTACTGATGTCGCCGTCTTTTATCAGAGTTAACTATATAAGTAACACAATGGGTGTCTTAGTAGGAACAAGAACTACTTACCATTGACAACCACCTAGATTATTACTACTGATGTCACCATCTTTTATCAGAGTTAACTATATAAGTAACACAATGGGTGTCTTAGTAGGAACAAGAACTACTTACCATTGACAACTACCTAGATTATTACTACTGATGTCACCATCTTTTATCAGAGTTAACTATATAAGTAACACAATGGGTGTCTTAGTAGGAACAAGAACTACTTACCATTGACAACCACCTAGATTATTACTACTGATGTCGCCATCTTTTATCAGACGTACCTATATAAGTAACACAATGGGTGTCTTAGTAGGAACAAGAACTACTTACTATTGACAACCACTTAGATTATTACTACTGATGTCGCCATCTTTTATCAGACGTACCTTTATAAGTAACACACAATGGGTGTCTTAGTAGGAACAAGAACTACTTACCATTGACAACCACCTAGAGTATTACTACTGATGTCACCATCTTTTATCAGAGTTAACTATATAAGTAACACAATGGGTGTCTTAGTAGGAACAAGAACTACTTACCATTGACAACCACCTAGATTATTACTACTGATGTCGCCATCTTTTATCAGACGTACCTATATAAGTAACACAATGGGTGTCTTAGTAGGAACAAGAACTACTTACCATTGACAACCACCTAGATTATTACTACTGATGTCGCTATCTTTTATCAGAGTTAACTATATAAGTAACACAATGGGTGTCTTAGTAGGAGCACGAACTACTTACCATTGACAACCACCTAGATTATTACTACTGATGTCACCATCTTTTATCAGAGTTAACTATATAAGTAACACAATGGGTGTCTTAGTAGGAACAAGAACTACTTACCATTGACACCACCTAGATTATTACTACTGATGTCGCCATCTATTATCAGAGTTAACTATATAAGTAACACAATGGGTGTCTTAGTAGGAACACGAACTACTTACCATTGACAACCACCTAGATTATTACTAATGATGTCACCATCTTTTATCAGAGTTAACTATATAAGTAACACAATGGGTGTCTTAGTAGGAACAAGAACTACTTACCATTGACAACCACCTAGATTATTACTACTGATGTCGCCATCTTGTATCAGACGTAACTATATAAGTAACACAATGGGTGTCTTAGTAGGAACAAGGACTACTTACCATTGACAACCACCTAGATTATTACTACTGATGTCACCATCTTGTATCAGATGTAACTATATAAGTAACACAATGGGTGTCTTAGTAGGAGCACGAACTACTTACCATTGACAACCACCTAGATTATTACTACTGATGTCACCATCTTTTATCAGAGTTAACTATATAAGTAACACAATGGGTGTCTTAGTAGGAACAAGAACTACTTACCATTGACAACCACCTAGATTATTACTACTGATGTCACCATCTTTTATCAGAGTTAACTATATAAGTAACACAATGGGTGTCTTAGTAGGAACAAGAACTACTTACCATTGACAACCACCTAGATTATTACTACTGATGTCGCCATCTTTTATCAGACTTAACTATATAAGTAACACAATGGGTGTCTTAGTAGGAACAAGGGCTACTTACCATTGACAACCACCTAGATTATTACTACTGATGTCGCCATCTTTTATCAGAGTTAACTATATAAGTAACACAATGGGTGTCTTAGTAGGAACAAGAACTACTTACCATTGACAACCACCTAGATTATTACTACTGATGTCACCATCTTTTATCAGAGTTAACTATATAAGTAACACAATGGGTGTCTTAGTAGGAACAAGAACTACTTACCATTGACAACCACCTAGATTATTACTACTGATGTCGCCATCTATTATCAGACGTAACTATATAAGTAACACAATGGGTGTCTTAGTAGGAACAAGGGCTACTTACCATTGACAACCACCTAGATTATTACTACTGATGTCGCCATATTTATTCAGAGTTAACTATATAAGTAACACAATGGGTGTCTTAGTAGGAGCACGAACTACTTACCATTGACAACCACCTAGATTATTACTACTGATGTCGCCATCTTTATTCAGAGTTAACTATATAAGTAACACAATGGGTGTCTTAGTAGGAGCACGAACTACTTACCATTCACAACCACCTAGATTATTACTACTGATGTCGCCATCTTTTATCAGAGTTAACTATATAAGTAACACAATGGGTTTCTTAGTAGGAACAAGAACTACTTACCATTGACAACCACCTAGATTATTACTACTGATGTCACCGTCTTTTATCAGAGTTAACTATATAAGTAACACAATGGGTGTCTTAGTAGGAACAAGGACTACTTACCATTGACAACCACCTAGATTATTACTACTGATGTCGCCATCTTTTATCAGACTTAACTATATAAGTAACACAATGGGTGTCTTAGTAGGAACAAGGACTACTTACCATTGACAACCACCTAGATTATTACTACTGATGTCGCCATCTTTTATCAGACGTACCTATATAAGTAACACAATGGGTGTCTTAGTAGGAACAAGAACTACTTACCATTGACAACCACCTAGATTATTACTACTGATGTCGCCGTCTTTTATCAGAGTTAACTATATAAGTAACACAATGGGTGTCTTAGTAGGAACAAGAACTACTTACCATTGACAACCACCTAGATTATTACTACTGATGTCACCATCTTTTATCAGAGTTAACTATATAAGTAACACAATGGGTGTCTTAGTAGGAACAAGAACTACTTACCATTGACAACTACCTAGATTATTACTACTGATGTCACCATCTTTTATCAGAGTTAACTATATAAGTAACACAATGGGTGTCTTAGTAGGAACAAGAACTACTTACCATTGACAACCACCTAGATTATTACTACTGATGTCGCCATCTTTTATCAGACGTACCTATATAAGTAACACAATGGGTGTCTTAGTAGGAACAAGAACTACTTACTATTGACAACCACTTAGATTATTACTACTGATGTCGCCATCTTTTATCAGACGTACCTTTATAAGTAACACACAATGGGTGTCTTAGTAGGAACAAGAACTACTTACCATTGACAACCACCTAGAGTATTACTACTGATGTCACCATCTTTTATCAGAGTTAACTATATAAGTAACACAATGGGTGTCTTAGTAGGAACAAGAACTACTTACCATTGACAACCACCTAGATTATTACTACTGATGTCGCCATCTTTTATCAGACGTACCTATATAAGTAACACAATGGGTGTCTTAGTAGGAACAAGAACTACTTACCATTGACAACCACCTAGATTATTACTACTGATGTCGCTATCTTTTATCAGAGTTAACTATATAAGTAACACAATGGGTGTCTTAGTAGGAGCACGAACTACTTACCATTGACAACCACCTAGATTATTACTACTGATGTCACCATCTTTTATCAGAGTTAACTATATAAGTAACACAATGGGTGTCTTAGTAGGAACAAGAACTACTTACCATTGACACCACCTAGATTATTACTACTGATGTCGCCATCTATTATCAGAGTTAACTATATAAGTAACACAATGGGTGTCTTAGTAGGAACACGAACTACTTACCATTGACAACCACCTAGATTATTACTAATGATGTCACCATCTTTTATCAGAGTTAACTATATAAGTAACACAATGGGTGTCTTAGTAGGAACAAGAACTACTTACCATTGACAACCACCTAGATTATTACTACTGATGTCGCCATCTTGTATCAGACGTAACTATATAAGTAACACAATGGGTGTCTTAGTAGGAACAAGGACTACTTACCATTGACAACCACCTAGATTATTACTACTGATGTCACCATCTTGTATCAGATGTAACTATATAAGTAACACAATGGGTGTCTTAGTAGGAGCACGAACTACTTACCATTGACAACCACCTAGATTATTACTACTGATGTCACCATCTTTTATCAGAGTTAACTATATAAGTAACACAATGGGTGTCTTAGTAGGAACAAGAACTACTTACCATTGACAACCACCTAGATTATTACTACTGATGTCACCATCTTTTATCAGAGTTGACTATATAAGTAACACAATGGGTGTCTTAGTAGGAACAAGAACTACTTACCATTGACAACCACCTAGATTATTACTACTGATGTCGCCATCTTTTATCAGACTTAACTATATAAGTAACACAATGGGTGTCTTAGTAGGAACAAGGGCTACTTACCATTGACAACCACCTAGATTATTACTACTGATGTCGCCATCTTTTATCAGAGTTAACTATATAAGTAACACAATGGGTGTCTTAGTAGGAACAAGAACTACTTACCATTGACAACCACCTAGATTATTACTACTGATGTCACCATCTTTTATCAGAGTTAACTATATAAGTAACACAATGGGTGTCTTAGTAGGAACAAGAACTACTTACCATTGACAACCACCTAGATTATTACTACTGATGTCGCCATCTATTATCAGACGTAGCTATATAAGTAACACAATGGGTGTCTTAGTAGGAACAAGGGCTACTTACCATTGACAACCACCTAGATTATTACTACTGATGTCGCCATATTTATTCAGAGTTAACTATATAAGTAACACAATGGGTGTCTTAGTAGGAGCACGAACTACTTACCATTGACAACCACCTAGATTATTACTACTGATGTCGCCATCTTTATTCAGAGTTAACTATATAAGTAACACAATGGGTGTCTTAGTAGGAGCACGAACTACTTACCATTCACAACCACCTAGATTATTACTACTGATGTCGCCATCTTTTATCAGAGTTAACTATATAAGTAACACAATGGGTGTCTTAGTAGGAGCACGAACTACTTACCATTGACAACCACCTAGATCATTACTACTGATGTCACCATCTTTTATCAGAGTTAACTATATAAGTAACACAATGGGTGTCTTAGTAGGAACAAGAACTACTTACCATTGACAACCACCTAGATTATTACTACTGATGTCGCCATCTTGTATCAGACGTAACTATATAAGTAACACAATGGGTGTCTTAGTAGGAACAAGGACTACTTACCATTGACAACCACCTAGATTATTACTACTGATGTCACCATCTTGTATCAGATGTAACTATATAAGTAACACAATGGGTGTCTTTGTAGGAGCACGAACTACTTACCATTGACAACCACCTAGATTATTACTACTGATGTCACCATCTTTTATCAGAGTTAACTATATAAGTAACACAATGGGTGTCTTAGTAGGAACAAGAACTACTTACCATTGACAACCACCTAGATTATTACTACTGATGTCACCATCTTTTATCAGAGTTAACTATATAAGTAACACAATGGGTGTCTTAGTAGGAACAAGAACTACTTACCATTGACAACCACCTAGATTATTACTACTGATGTCGCCATCTTTTATCAGACTTAACTATATAAGTAACACAATGGGTGTCTTAGTAGGAACAAGGGCTACTTACCATTGACAACCACCTAGATTGTTACTACTGATGTCGCCATCTTTTATCAGAGTTAACTATATAAGTAACACAATGGTTGTCTTAGTAGGAACAAGAACTACTTACCATTGACAACCACCTAGATTATTACTACTGATGTCACCATCTTTTATCAGAGTTAACTATATAAGTAACACAATGGGTGTCTTAGTAGGAACAAGAACTACTTACCATTGACAACCACCTAGATTATTACTACTGATGTCGCCATCTATTATCAGACGTAACTATATAAGTAACACAATGGGTGTCTTAGTAGGAACAAGGGCTACTTACCATTGACAACCACCTAGATTATTACTACTGATGTCGCCATCTTTATTCAGAGTTAACTATATAAGTAACACAATGGGTGTCTTAGTAGGAACAAGGACTACTTACTATTGACAACCACCTAGATTATTACTACTGATGTCGCCATCTTTTATCAGAGTTAACTATATAAGTAACACAATGGGTGTCTAAGTAGGAACAAGAACTACTTACCATTGACAACCACCTAGATTATTACTACTGATGTCACCATCTTTTATCAGAGTTAACTATATAAGTAACACAATGGGTGTCTTAGTAGGAACAAGAACTACTTACCATTGACAACCACCTAGATTATTACTACTGATGTCGCCATCTATTATCAGACGTAACTATATAAGTAACACAATGGGTGTCTTAGTAGGAACAAGGGCTACTTACCATTGACAACCACCTAGATTATTACTACTGATGTCGCCATCTTTATTCAGAGTTAACTATATAAGTAACACAATGGGTGTCTTAGTAGGAGCACGAACTACTTACCATTCACAACCACCTAGATTATTACTACTGATGTCGCCATCTTTTATCAGAGTTAACTATATAAGTAACACAATGGGTGTCTTAGTAGGAGCACGAACTACTTACCATTGACAACCACCTAGATTATTACTACTGATGTCGCCATCTTTTATCAGAGTTAACTATATAAGTAACACAATGGGTGTCTTAGTAGGAACAAGAACTACTTACCATTGACAACCACCTAGATTATTACTACTGATGTCGCCATCTGTATCAGACGTAACTATATAAGTAACACAATGGGTGTCTTAGTAGGAACAAGAACTACTTACCATTGACAACCACCTAGATTATTACTACTGATGTCACCATCTTTTATCAGACTTAACTATATAAGTAACACAATGGGTGTCTTAGTAGGAACAAGAACTACTTACCATTGACAACCACCTAGATTATTACTACTGATGTCGCCATCTTTTATCAGAGTTAACTATATAAGTAACACACTGGGTGTCTTAGTAGGAACAAGAACTACTTACTATTGACAACCACTTAGATTATTACTACTGATGTCGCCATCTTTTATCAGACGTAACTATATAAGTAACACAATGGGTGTCTTAGTAGGAACAAGAACTACTTACCATTGACAACCACCTAGATTATTACTACTGATGTCACCATCTTTTATCAGACGTAACTATATAAGTAACACAATGGGTGTCTTAGTAGGAACAAGGACTACTTACCATTGACAACCACCTAGATTATTACTACTGATGTCGCCATCTATTATCAGACGTAACTATATAAGTAACACAATGGGTGTCTTAGTAGGAACAAGGGCTACTTACCATTGACAACCACCTAGATTATTACTACTGATGTCGCCATCTTTATTCAGAGTTAACTATATAAGTAACACAATGGGTGTCTTAGTAGGAACAAGGACTACTTACTATTGACAAACACCTAGATTATTACTACTGATGTCGCCATCTTTTATCAGAGTTAACTATATAAGTAACACAATGGGTGTCTAAGTAGGAACAAGAACTACTTACCATTGACAACCACCTAGATTATTACTACTGATGTCACCATCTTTTATCAGAGTTAACTATATAAGTAACACAATGGGTGTCTTAGTAGGAACAAGAACTACTTACCATTGACAACCACCTAGATTATTACTACTGATGTCGCCATCTATTATCAGACGTAACTATATAAGTAACACAATGGGTGTCTTAGTAGGAACAAGGGCTACTTACCATTGACAACCACCTAGATTATTACTACTGATGTCGCCATCTTTATTCAGAGTTAACTATATAAGTAACACAATGGGTGTCTTAATAGGAGCACGAACTACTTACCATTCACAATCACCTAGATTATTACTACTGATGTCGCCATCTTTTATCAGAGTTAACTATATAAGTAACACAATGGGTGTCTTAGTAGGAGCACGAACTACTTACCATTGACAACCACCTAGATTATTACTACTGATGTCGCCATCTTTTATCAGAGTTAACTATATAAGTAACACAATGGGTGTCTTAGTAGGAACAAGAACTACTTACCATTGACAACCACCTAGATTATTACTACTGATGTCGCCATCTGTATCAGACGTAACTATATAAGTAACACAATGGGTGTCTTAGTAGGAACAAGAACTACTTACCATTGACAACCACCTAGATTATTACTACTGATGTCACCATCTTTTATCAGACTTAACTATATAAGTAACACAATGGGTGTCTTAGTAGGAACAAGAACTACTTACCATTGACAACCACCTAGATTATTACTACTGATGTCGCCATCTTTTATCAGAGTTAACTATATAAGTAACACACTGGGTGTCTTAGTAGGAACAAGAACTACTTACTATTGACAACCACTTAGATTATTACTACTGATGTCGCCATCTTTTATCAGACGTAACTATATAAGTAACACAATGGGTGTCTTAGTAGGAACAAGAACTACTTACCATTGACAACCACCTAGATTATTACTACTGATGTCGCCATCTTTTATCAGACGTAACTATATAAGTAACACAATGGGTGTCTTAGTAGGAACAAGGACTACTTACCATTGACAACCACCTAGATTATTACTACTGATGTCACCATCTTTTATCAGAGTTAACTATATAAGTAACACAATGGGTGTCTTAGTAGGAACAAGGACTACTTACCATTGACAACCACCTAGATTATTACTACTGATGTCACCATCTTGTATCAGATGTAACTATATAAGTAACACAATGGGTGTCTTAGTAGGAGCACGAACTACTTACCATTGACAACCACCTAGATTATTACTACTGATGTCACCATCTTTTATCAGAGTTAACTATATAAGTAACACAATGGGTGTCTTAGTAGGAACAAGAACTACTTACCATTGACAACCACCTAGATTATTACTACTGATGTCGCCATCTTGTATCAGACGTAACTATATAAGTAACACAATGGGTGTCTTAGTAGGAACAAGGACTACTTACCATTGACAACCACCTAGATTATTACTACTGATGTCACCATCTTGTATCAGATGTAACTATATAAGTAACACAATGGGTGTCTTAGTAGGAGCACGAACTACTTACCATTGACAACCACCTAGATTATTACTACTGATGTCACCATCTTTTATCAGAGTTAACTATATAAGTAACACAATGGGTGTCTTAGTAGGAACAAGAACTACTTACCATTGACAACCACCTAGATTATTACTACTGATGTCACCATCTTTTATCAGAGTTAACTATATAAGTAACACAATGGGTGTCTTAGTAGGAACAAGAACTACTTACCATTGACAACCACCTAGATTATTACTACTGATGTCGCCATCTTTTATCAGACTTAACTATATAAGTAACACAATGGGTGTCTTAGTAGGAACAAGGGCTACTTACCATTGACAACCACCTAGATTATTACTACTGATGTCGCCATCTTTTATCAGAGTTAACTATATAAGTAACACAATGGGTGTCTTAGTAGGAACAAGAACTACTTACTATTGACAACCACCTAGATTATTACTACTGATGTCACCATCTTTTATCAGAGTTAACTATATAAGTAACACAATGGGTGTCTTAGTAGGAACAAGAACTACTTACCATTGACAACCACCTAGATTATTACTACTGATGTCGCCATCTATTATCAGACGTAACTATATAAGTAACACAATGGGTGTCTTAGTAGGAACAAGGGCTACTTACCATTGACAACCACCTAGATTATTACTACTGATGTCGCCATATTTATTCAGAGTTAACTATATAAGTAACACAAGGGGTGTCTTAGTAGGAGCACGAACTACTTACCATTGACAACCACCTAGATTATTACTACTGATGTCGCCATCTTTATTCAGAGTTAACTATATAAGTAACACAATGGGTGTCTTAGTAGGAGCACGAACTACTTACCATTCACAACCACCTAGATTATTACTACTGATGTCGCCATCTTTTATCAGAGTTAACTATATAAGTAACACAATGGGTGTCTTAGTAGGAGCACGAACTACTTACCATTGACAACCACCTAGATTATTACTACTGATGTCACCATCTTTTATCAGAGTTAACTATATAAGTAACACAATGGGTGTCTTAGTAGGAGCAAGAACTACTTACCATTGACAACCACCTAGATTATTACTACTGATGTCGCCATCTTGTATCAGACGTAACTATATAAGTAACACAATGGGTGTCTTAGTAGGAACAAGGACTACTTACCATTGACAACCACCTAGATTATTACTACTGATGTCACCATCTTGTATCAGATGTAACTATATAAGTAACACAATGGGTGTCTTTGTAGGAGCACGAACTACTTACCATTGACAACCACCTAGATTATTACTACTGATGTCACCATCTTTTATCAGAGTTAACTATATAAGTAACACAATGGGTGTCTTAGTAGGAACAAGAACTACTTACCATTGACAACCACCTAGATTATTACTACTGATGTCACCATCTTTTATCAGAGTTAACTATATAAGTAACACAATGGGTGTCTTAGTAGGAACAAGAACTACTTACCATTGACAACCACCTAGATTATTACTACTGATGTCGCCATCTTTTATCAGACTTAACTATATAAGTAACACAATGGGTGTCTTAGTAGGAACAAGGGCTACTTACCATTGACAACCACCTAGATTATTACTACTGATGTCGCCATCTTTTATCAGAGTTAACTATATAAGTAACACAATGGTTGTCTTAGTAGGAACAAGAACTACTTACCATTGACAACCACCTAGATTATTACTACTGATGTCACCATCTTTTATCAGAGTTAACTATATAAGTAACACAATGGGTGTCTTAGTAGGAACAAGAACTACTTACCATTGACAACCACCTAGATTATTACTACTGATGTCGCCATCTATTATCAGACGTAACTATATAAGTAACACAATGGGTGTCTTAGTAGGAACAAGGGCTACTTACCATTGACAACCACCTAGATTATTACTACTGATGTCGCCATCTTTATTCAGAGTTAACTATATAAGTAACACAATGGGTGTCTTAGTAGGAACAAGGACTACTTACTATTGACAACCACCTAGATTATTACTACTGATGTCGCCATCTTTTATCAGAGTTAACTATATAAGTAACACAATGGGTGTCTAAGTAGGAACAAGAACTACTTACCATTGACAACCACCTAGATTATTACTACTGATGTCACCATCTTTTATCAGAGTTAACTATATAAGTAACACAATGGGTGTCTTAGTAGGAACAAGAACTACTTACCATTGACAACCACCTAGATTATTACTACTGATGTCGCCATCTTTATTCAGAGTTAACTATATAAGTAACACAATGGGTGTCTTAGTAGGAGCACGAACTACTTACCATTCACAACCACCTAGATTATTACTACTGATGTCGCCATCTTTTATCAGAGTTAACTATATAAGTAACACAATGGGTGTCTTAGTAGGAGCACGAACTACTTACCATTGACAACCACCTAGATTATTACTACTGATGTCGCCATCTTTTATCAGAGTTAACTATATAAGTAACACAATGGGTGTCTTAGTAGGAACAAGAACTACTTACCATTGACAACCACCTAGATTATTACTACTGATGTCGCCATCTGTATCAGACGTAACTATATAAGTAACACAATGGGTGTCTTAGTAGGAACAAGAACTACTTACCATTGACAACCACCTAGATTATTACTACTGATGTCACCATCTTTTATCAGACTTAACTATATAAGTAACACAATGGGTGTCTAAGTAGGAACAAGAACTACTTACCATTGACAACCACCTAGATTATTACTACTGATGTCGCCATCTTTTATCAGAGTTAACTATATAAGTAACACACTGGGTGTCTTAGTAGGAACAAGAACTACTTACTATTGACAACCACTTAGATTATTACTACTGATGTCGCCATCTTTTATCAGACGTAACTATATAAGTAACACAATGGGTGTCTTAGTAGGAACAAGAACTACTTACCATTGACAACCACCTAGATTATTACTACTGATGTCGCCATCTTTTATCAGACGTAACTATATAAGTAACACAATGGGTGTCTTAGTAGGAACAAGGACTACTTACCATTGACAACCACCTAGATTATTACTACTGATGTCGCCATCTATTATCAGACGTAACTATATAAGTAACACAATGGGTGTCTTAGTAGGAACAAGGGCTACTTACCATTGACAACCACCTAGATTATTACTACTGATGTCGCCATCTTTATTCAGAGTTAACTATATAAGTAACACAATGGGTGTCTTAGTAGGAACAAGGACTACTTACTATTGACAACCACCTAGATTATTACTACTGATGTCGCCATCTTTTATCAGAGTTAACTATATAAGTAACACAATGGGTGTCTAAGTAGGAACAAGAACTACTTACCATTGACAACCACCTAGATTATTACTACTGATGTCACCATCTTTTATCAGAGTTAACTATATAAGTAACACAATGGGTGTCTTAGTAGGAACAAGAACTACTTACCATTGACAACCACCTAGATTATTACTACTGATGTCGCCATCTATTATCAGACGTAACTATATAAGTAACACAATGGGTGTCTTAGTAGGAACAAGGGCTACTTACCATTGACAACCACCTAGATTATTACTACTGATGTCGCCATCTTTATTCAGAGTTAACTATATAAGTAACACAATGGGTGTCTTAGTAGGAGCACGAACTACTTACCATTCACAATCACCTAGATTATTACTACTGATGTCGCCATCTTTTATCAGAGTTAACTATATAAGTAACACAATGGGTGTCTTAGTAGGAGCACGAACTACTTACCATTGACAACCACCTAGATTATTACTACTGATGTCGCCATCTTTTATCAGAGTTAACTATATAAGTAACACAATGGGTGTCTTAGTAGGAACAAGAACTACTTACCATTGACAACCACCTAGATTATTACTACTGATGTCGCCATCTGTATCAGACGTAACTATATAAGTAACACAATGGGTGTCTTAGTAGGAACAAGAACTACTTACCATTGACAACCACCTAGATTATTACTACTGATGTCACCATCTTTTATCAGACTTAACTATATAAGTAACACAATGGGTGTCTTAGTAGGAACAAGAACTACTTACCATTGACAACCACCTAGATTATTACTACTGATGTCGCCATCTTTTATCAGAGTTAACTATATAAGTAACACACTGGGTGTCTTAGTAGGAACAAGAACTACTTACTATTGACAACCACTTAGATTATTACTACTGATGTCGCCATCTTTTATCAGACGTAACTATATAAGTAACACAATGGGTGTCTTAGTAGGAACAAGAACTACTTACCATTGACAACCACCTAGATTATTACTACTGATGTCGCCATCTTTTATCAGACGTAACTATATAAGTAACACAATGGGTGTCTTAGTAGGAACAAGGACTACTTACCATTGACAACCACCTAGATTATTACTACTGATGTCACCATCTTTTATCAGAGTTAACTATATAAGTAACACAATGGGTGTCTTAGTAGGAACAAGAACTACTTACCATTGACAACCACCTAGATTATTACTACTGATGTCGCCATCTTTTATCAGACTTAACTATATAAGTAACACAATGGGTGTCTTAGTAGGAACAAGGGCTACTTACCATTGACAACCACCTAGATTATTACTACTGATGTCGCCATCTTTTATCAGAGTTAACTATATAAGTAACACAATGGGTGTCTTAGTAGGAACAAGAACTACTTACCATTGACAACCACCTAGATTATTACTACTGATGTCACCATCTTTTATCAGAGTTAACTATATAAGTAACACAATGGGTGTCTTAGTAGGAACAAGAACTACTTACCATTGACAACCACCTAGATTATTACTACTGATGTCGCCATCTATTATCAGACGTAACTATATAAGTAACACAATGGGTGTCTAAGTAGGAACAAGGGCTACTTACCATTGACAACCACCTAGATTATTACTACTGATGTCGCCATCTTTATTCAGAGTTAACTATATAAGTAACACAATGGGTGTCTTAGTAGGAACAAGGACTACTTACTATTGACAACCACCTAGATTATTACTACTGATGTCGCCATCTTTTATCAGAGTTAACTATATAAGTAACACAATGGGTGTCTAAGTAGGAACAAGAACTACTTACCATTGACAACCACCTAGATTATTACTACTGATGTCACCATCTTTTATCAGAGTTAACTATATAAGTAACACAATGGGTGTCTTAGTAGGAACAAGAACTACTTACCATTGACAACCACCTAGATTATTACTACTGATGTCGCCATCTATTATCAGACGTAACTATATAAGTAACACAATGGGTGTCTTAGTAGGAACAAGGGCTACTTACCATTGACAACCACCTAGATTATTACTACTGATGTCGCCATCTTTATTCAGAGTTAACTATATAAGTAACACAATGGGTGTCTTAGTAGGAGCACGAACTACTTACCATTCACAACCACCTAGATTATTACTACTGATGTCGCCATCTTTTATCAGAGTTAACTATATAAGTAACACAATGGGTGTCTTAGTAGGAGCACGAACTACTTACCATTGACAACCACCTAGATTATTACTACTGATGTCGCCATCTTTTATCAGAGTTAACTATATAAGTAACACAATGGGTGTCTTAGTATGAACAAGAACTACTTACCATTGACAACCACCTAGATTATTACTACTGATGTCGCCATCTGTATCAGACGTAACTATATAAGTAACACAATGGGTGTCTTAGTAGGAACAAGAACTACTTACCATTGACAACCACCTAGATTATTACTACTGATGTCACCATCTTTTATCAGAGTTAACTATATAAGTAACACAATGGGTGTCTTAGTAGGAACAAGAACTACTTACCATTGACAACCACCTAGATTATTACTACTGATGTCGCCATCTTTTATCAGAGTTAACTATATAAGTAACACACTGGGTGTCTTAGTAGGAACAAGAACTACTTACTATTGACAACCACTTAGATTATTACTACTGATGTCGCCATCTTTTATCAGACGTAACTATATAAGTAACACAATGGGTGTCTTAGTAGGAACAAGGACTACTTACCATTGACAACCACCTAGATTATTACTACTGATGTCACCATCTTTTATCAGACTTAACTATATAAGTAACACAATGGGTGTCTTAGTAGGAACAAGGACTACTTACCATTGACAACCACTTAGATTATTACTACTGATGTCACCATCTTTTATCAGAGTTAACTATATAAGTAACACAATGGGTGTCTTAGTAGGAACAAGAACTACTTAATATTGACAACCACCTAGAGTATTACTACTGATGTCACCATCTTTTATCAGAGTTAACTATATAAGTAACACAATGGGTGTCTTAGTAGGAGCACGAACTACTTACCATTGACAACCACCTAGATTATTACTACTGATGTCACCATCTTTTATCAGACTTAACTATATAAGTAACACAATGGGTGTCTTAGTAGGAACAAGGACTACTTACTATTGACAACCACCTAGATTATTACTACTGATGTCGCCATCTTTTATCAGAGTTAACTATATAAGTAACACAATGGGTGTCTAAGTAGGAACAAGAACTACTTACTATTGACAACCACCTAGATTATTACTACTGATGTCGCCGTCTTTTATCAGAGTTAACTATATAAGTAACACTATGGGTGTCTAAGTAGGAACAAGAACTACTTACCATTGACAACCACCTAGATTATTACTACTGATGTCGCCATCTTTAATCAGAGTTAACTATATAAGTAACACAATGGGTGTCTTAGTAGGAACAAGAACTACTTACCATTGACAACCACCTAGATTATTACTACTGATGTCACCATCTTTTATCAGACGTACCTATATAAGTAACACAATGGGTGTCTTAGTAGGAACAAGAACTACTTACTATTGACAACCACTTAGATTATTACTACTGATGTCACCATCTTTATTCAGAGTTAACTATATAAGTAACACAATGGGTGTCTTAGTAGGAACAAGGACTACTTACCATTGACAACCACCTAGATTATTACTACTGATGTCGCCATCTTTTATCAGACTTAACTATATAAGTAACACAATGGGTGTCTTAGTAGGAACAAGGACTACTTACCATTGACAACCACCTAGATTATTACTACTGATGTCGCCATCTTTTATCAGACGTACCTATATAGGTAACACAATGGGTGTCTTAGTAGGAACAAGAACTACTTACCATTGACAACCACCTAGATTATTACTACTGATGTCGCCGTCTTTTATCAGAGTTAACTATATAAGTAACACAATGGGTGTCTTAGTAGGAACAAGAACTACTTACCATTGACTACCACCTAGATTATTACTACTGATGTCACCATCTTTTATCAGAGTTAACTATATAAGTAACACAATGGGTTTCTTAGTAGGAACAAGAACTACTTACCATTGACAACCACCTAGATTATTACTACTGATGTCACCATCTTTTATCAGAGTTAACTATATAAGTAACACAATGGGTGTCTTAGTAGGAACAAGAACTACTTACCATTGACAACCACCTAGATTATTACTACTGATGTCACCATCTTTTATCAGAGTTAACTATATAAGTAACACAATGGGTGTCTTAGTAGGAACAAGAACTACTTACCATTGACAACCACCTAGATTATTACTACTGATGTCGCCATCTTTCATCAGACGTACCTATATAAGTAACACAATGGGTGTCTTAGTAGGAACAAGAACTACTTACTATTGACAACCACTTAGATTATTACTACTGATGTCGCCATCTATTATCAGACGTACCTATATAAGTAACACACAATGGGTGTCTTAGTAGGAACAAGAACTACTTACCATTGACAACCACCTAGAGTATTACTACTGATGTCACCATCTTTTATCAGAGTTAACTATATAAGTAACACAATGGGTGTCTTATTAGGAACAAGAACTACTTACCATTGACAACCACCTAGATTGTTACTACTGATGTCGCCATTTTTTATCAGACTTAACTATATAAGTAACACAATGGGTGTCTTAGTAGGAACAAGAACTACTTACCATTGACAACCACCTAGATTATTACTACTGATGTCGCCATCTTTTATCAGACGTACCTATATAAGTAACACAATGGGTGTCTTAGTAGGAACAAGAACTACTTACCATTGACAACCACCTAGATTTTTACTACTGATGTCGCCATCTTTTATCAGAGTTAACTATATAAGTAACACAATGGGTGTCTTAGTAGGAGCACGAACTACTTACCATTGACAACCACCTAGATTATTACTACTGATGTCACCATCTTTTATCAGAGTTAACTATATAAGTAACACAATGGGTGTCTTAGTAGGAACAAGGGCTACTTACCATTGACAACCACCTAGATTATTACTACTGATGTCACCATCTTTTATCAGAGTTAACTATATAAGTAACACAATGGGTGTCTTAGTAGGAACAAGAACTACTTACCATTGACAACCACCTAGATTATTACTACTGATGTCGCCATCTTTTATCAGACGTAACTATATAAGTAACACAATGGGTGTCTTAGTAGGAACAAGAACTACTTACCATTGACAACCACCTAGATTATTACTACTGATGTCGCCATCTTTTATCAGACGTAACTATATAAGTAACACAATGGGTGTCTTAGTAGGAACAAGGACTACTTACCATTAACAACCACCTAGATTATTACTACTGATGTCACCATCTTTTATCAGACTTAACTATATAAGTAACACAATGGGTGTCTTAGTAGGAACAAGGACTACTTACCATTGACAACCACTTAGATTATTACTACTGATGTCACCATCTTTTATCAGAGTTAACTATATAAGTAACACAATGGGTGTCTTAGTAGGAGCACGAACTACTTACCATTGACAACCACCTAGATTATTACTACTGATGTCACCATCTTTTATCAGACTTAACTATATAAGTAACACAATGGGTGTCTTAGTAGGAACAAGGACTACTTACTATTGACAACCACCTAGATTATTACTACTGATGTCGCCATCTTTTATCAGAGTTAACTATATAAGTAACACAATGGGTGTCTAAGTAGGAACAAGAACTACTTACTATTGACAACCACCTAGATTATTACTACTGATGTCGCCGTCTTTTATCAGAGTTAACTATATAAGTAACACTATGGGTGTCTAAGTAGGAACAAGAACTACTTACCATTGACAACCACCTAGATTATTACTACTGATGTCGCCATCTTTAATCAGAGTTAACTATATAAGTAACACAATGGGTGTCTTAGTAGGAACAAGAACTACTTACCATTGACAACCACCTAGATTATTACTACTGATGTCACCATCTTTTATCAGACGTACCTATATAAGTAACACAATGGGTGTCTTAGTAGGAACAAGAACTACTTACTATTGACAACCACTTAGATTATTACTACTGATGTCACCATCTTTATTCAGAGTTAACTATATAAGTAACACAATGGGTGTCTTAGTAGGAACAAGGACTACTTACCATTGACAACCACCTAGATTATTACTACTGATGTCGCCATCTTTTATCAGACTTAACTATATAAGTAACACAATGGGTGTCTTAGTAGGAACAAGGGCTACTTACCATTGACAACCACCTAGATTATTACTACTGATGTCACCATCTTTTATCAGACGTACCTATATAAGTAACACAATGGGTGTCTTAGTAGGAACAAGAACTACTTACCATTGACAACCACCTAGATTATTACTACTGATGTCACCGTCTTTTATCAGAGTTAACTATATAAGTAACACAATGGGTGTCTTAGTAGGAACAAGGACTACTTACCATTGACAACCACCTAGATTATTACTACTGATGTCGCCATCTTTTATCAGACTTAACTATATAAGTAACACAATGGGTGTCTTAGTAGGAACAAGGACTACTTACCATTGACAACCACCTAGATTATTACTACTGATGTCGCCATCTTTTATCAGACGTACCTATATAGGTAACACAATGGGTGTCTTAGTAGGAACAAGAACTACTTACCATTGACAACCACCTAGATTATTACTACTGATGTCGCCGTCTTTTATCAGAGTTAACTATATAAGTAACACAATTGGTGTCTTAGTAGGAACAAGAACTACTTACCATTGACTACCACCTAGATTATTACTACTGATGTCACCATCTTTTATCAGACTTAACTATATAAGTAACACAATGGGTTTCTTAGTAGGAACAAGAACTACTTACCATTGACAACCACCTAGATTATTACTACTGATGTCACCATCTTTTATCAGAGTTAACTATATAAGTAACACAATGGGTGTCTTAGTAGGAACAAGAACTACTTACCATTGACAACCACCTAGATTATTACTACTGATGTCACCATCTTTTATCAGAGTTAACTATATAAGTAACACAATGGGTGTCTTAGTAGGAACAAGAACTACTTACCATTGACAACCACCTAGATTATTACTACTGATGTCGCCATCTTTCATCAGACGTACCTATATAAGTAACACAATGGGTGTCTTAGTAGGAACAAGAACTACTTACTATTGACAACCACTTAGATTATTACTACTGATGTCGCCATCTATTATCAGACGTACCTATATAAGTAACACACAATGGGTGTCTTAGTAGGAACAAGAACTACTTACCATTGACAACCACCTAGAGTATTACTACTGATGTCACCATCTTTTATCAGAGTTAACTATATAAGTAACACAATGGGTGTCTTAGTAGGAACAAGAACTACTTACCATTGACAACCACCTAGATTGTTACTACTGATGTCGCCATTTTTTATCAGACTTAACTATATAAGTAACACAATGGGTGTCTTAGTAGGAACAAGAACTACTTACCATTGACAACCACCTAGATTATTACTACTGATGTCACCATCTTTTATCAGAGTTAACTATATAAGTAACACAATGGGTGTCTTAGTAGGAACAAGAACTACTTACCATTGACAACCACCTAGATTATTACTACTGATGTCGCCATCTTTTATCAGACTTAACTATATTAGTAACACAATGGGTGTCTTAGTAGGAACAAGGGCTACTTACCATTGACAACCACCTAGATTATTACTACTGATGTCGCCATCTTTTATCAGAGTTAACTATATAAGTAACACAATGGGTGTCTTAGTAGGAACAAGAACTACTTACCATTGACAACCACCTAGATTATTACTACTGATGTCACCATCTTTTATCAGAGTTAACTATATAAGTAACACAATGGGTGTCTTAGTAGGAACAAGAACTACTTACCATTGACAACCACCTAGATTATTACTACTGATGTCGCCATCTATTATCAGACGTAACTATATAAGTAACACAATGGGTGTCTTAGTAGGAACAAGGGCTACTTACCATTGACAACCACCTAGATTATTACTACTGATGTCGCCATCTTTATTCAGAGTTAACTATATAAGTAACACAATGGGTGTCTTAGTAGGAACAAGGACTACTTACTATTGACAACCACCTAGATTATTACTACTGATGTCGCCATCTTTTATCAGAGTTAACTATATAAGTAACACAATGGGTGTCTAAGTAGGAACAAGAACTACTTACCATTGACAACCACCTAGATTATTACTACTGATGTCACCATCTTTTATCAGAGTTAACTATATAAGTAACACAATGGGTGTCTTAGTAGGAACAAGAACTACTTACCATTGACAACCACCTAGATTATTACTACTGATGTCGCCATCTATTATCAGACGTAACTATATAAGTAACACAATGGGTGTCTTAGTAGGAACAAGGGCTACTTACCATTGACAACCACCTAGATTATTACTACTGATGTCGCCATCTTTATTCAGAGTTAACTATATAAGTAACACAATGGGTGTCTTAGTAGGAGCACGAACTACTTACCATTCACAACCACCTAGATTATTACTACTGATGTCGCCATCTTTTATCAGAGTTAACTATATAAGTAACACAATAGGTGTCTTAGTAGGAGCACGAACTACTTACCATTGACAACCACCTAGATTATTACTACTGATGTCGCCATCTTTTATCAGAGTTAACTATATAAGTAACACAATGGGTGTCTTAGTAGGAACAAGAACTACTTACCATTGACAACCACCTAGATTATTACTACTGATGTCGCCATCTGTATCAGACGTAACTATATAAGTAACACAATGGGTGTCTTAGTAGGAACAAGAACTACTTACCATTGACAACCACCTAGATTATTACTACTGATGTCACCATCTTTTATCAGACTTAACTATATAAGTAACACAATGGGTGTCTTAGTAGGAACAAGAACTACTTACCATTGACAACCACCTAGATTATTACTACTGATGTCGCCATCTTTTATCAGAGTTAACTATATAAGTAACACACTGGGTGTCTTAGTAGGAACAAGAACTACTTACTATTGACAACCACTTAGATTATTACTACTGATGTCGCCATCTTTTATCAGACGTAACTATATAAGTAACACAATGGGTGTCTTAGTAGGAACAAGAACTACTTACCATTGACAACCACCTAGATTATTACTACTGATGTCGCCATCTTTTATCAGACGTTACTATATAAGTAACACAATGGGTGTCTTAGTAGGAACAAGGACTACTTACCATTGACAACCACCTAGATTATTACTACTGATGTCACCATCTTTTATCAGAGTTAACTATATAAGTAACACAATGGGTGTCTTAGTAGGAACAAGAACTACTTACCATAGACAACCACCTAGATTATTACTACTGATGTCGCCATCTTTTATCAGAGTTAACTATATAAGTAACACAATGGGTGTCTTAGTAGGAACAAGAACTACTTACCATTGACAACCACCTAGATTATTACTACTGATGTCACCATCTTTTATCAGAGTTAACTATATAAGTAACACAATGGGTGTCTTAGTAGGAACAAGAACTACTTACCATTGACAACCACCTAGATTATTACTACTGATGTCGCCATCTATTATCAGACGTAACTATATAAGTAACACAATGGGTGTCTTAGTAGGAACAAGGGCTACTTACCATTGACAACCACCTAGATTATTACTACTGATGTCGCCATCTTTATTCAGAGTTAACTATATAAGTAACACAATGGGTGTCTTAGTAGGAACAAGGACTACTTACTATTGACAACCACCTAGATTATTACTACTGATGTCGCCATCTTTTATCAGAGTTAACTATATAAGTAACACAATGGGTGTCTAAGTAGGAACAAGAACTACTTACCATTGACAACCACCTAGATTATTACTACTGATGTCACCATCTTTTATCAGAGTTAACTATATAAGTAACACAATGGGTGTCTTAGTAGGAACAAGAACTACTTACCATTGACAACCACCTAGATTATTACTACTGATGTCGCCATCTATTATCAGACGTAACTATATAAGTAACACAATGGGTGTCTTAGTAGGAACAAGGGCTACTTACCATTGACAACCACCTAGATTATTACTACTGATGTCGCCATCTTTATTCAGGGTTAACTATATAAGTAACACAATGGGTGTGTTAGTAGGAGCACGAACTACTTACCATTCACAACCACCTAGATTATTACTACTGATGTCGCCATCTTTTATCAGAGTTAACTATATAAGTAACACAATGGGTGTGTTAGTAGGAGCACGAACTACTTACCATTGACAACCACCTAGATTATTACTACTGATGTCGCCATCTATTATCAGACGTAACTATATAAGTAACACAATGGGTGTCTTAGTAGGAACAAGGGCTACTTACCATTGCCAACCACCTAGATTATTACTACTGATGTCGCCATCTTTATTCAGAGTTAACTATATAAGTAACACAATGGGTGTCTTAGTAGGAACAAGGACTACTTACTATTGACAACCACCTAGATTATTACTACTGATGTCGCCATCTTTTATCAGAGTTAACTATATAAGTAACACAATGGGTGTCTAAGTAGGAACAAGAACTACTTACCATTGACAACCACCTAGATTATTACTACTGATGTCACCATCTTTTATCAGAGTTAACTATATAAGTAACACAATGGGTGTCTTAGTAGGAACAAGAACTACTTACCATTGACAACCACCTAGATTATTACTACTGATGTCGCCATCTATTATCAGACGTAACTATATAAGTAACACAATGGGTGTCTTAGTAGGAACAAGGGCTACTTACCATTGACAACCACCTAGATTATTACTACTGATGTCGCCATCTTTATTCAGAGTTAACTATATAAGTAACACAATGGGTGTCTTAGTAGGAGCACGAACTACTTACCATTCACAACCACCTAGATTATTACTACTGATGTCGCCATCTTTTATCAGAGTTAACTATATAAGTAACACAATAGGTGTCTTAGTAGGAGCACGAACTACTTACCATTGACAACCACCTAGATTATTACTACTGATGTCGCCATCTTTTATCAGAGTTAACTATATAAGTAACACAATGGGTGTCTTAGTAGGAACAAGAACTACTTACCATTGACAACCACCTAGATTATTACTACTGATGTCGCCATCTGTATCAGACGTAACTATATAAGTAACACAATGGGTGTCTTAGTAGGAACAAGAACTACTTACCATTGACAACCACCTAGATTATTACTACTGATGTCACCATCTTTTATCAGACTTAACTATATAAGTAACACAATGGGTGTCTTAGTAGGAACAAGAACTACTTACCATTGACAACCACCTAGATTATTACTACTGATGTCGCCATCTTTTATCAGAGTTAACTATATAAGTAACACACTGGGTGTCTTAGTAGGAACAAGAACTACTTACTATTGACAACCACTTAGATTATTACTACTGATGTCGCCATCTTTTATCAGACGTAACTATATAAGTAACACAATGGGTGTCTTAGTAGGAACAAGAACTACTTACCATTGACAACCACCTAGATTATTACTACTGATGTCGCCATCTTTTATCAGACGTTACTATATAAGTAACACAATGGGTGTCTTAGTAGGAACAAGGACTACTTACCATTGACAACCACCTAGATTATTACTACTGATGTCACCATCTTTTATCAGAGTTAACTATATAAGTAACACAATGGGTGTCTTAGTAGGAACAAGAACTACTTACCATTGACAACCACCTAGATTATTACTACTGATGTCGCCATCTTTTATCAGAGTTAACTATATAAGTAACACAATGGGTGTCTTAGTAGGAACAAGAACTACTTACCATTGACAACCACCTAGATTATTACTACTGATGTCACCATCTTTTATCAGAGTTAACTATATAAGTAACACAATGGGTGTCTTAGTAGGAACAAGAACTACTTACCATTGACAACCACCTAGATTATTACTACTGATGTCGCCATCTATTATCAGACGTAACTATATAAGTAACACAATGGGTGTCTTAGTAGGAACAAGGGCTACTTACCATTGACAACCACCTAGATTATTACTACTGATGTCGCCATCTTTATTCAGAGTTAACTATATAAGTAACACAATGGGTGTCTTAGTAGGAACAAGGACTACTTACTATTGACAACCACCTAGATTATTACTACTGATGTCGCCATCTTTTATCAGAGTTAACTATATAAGTAACACAATGGGTGTCTAAGTAGGAACAAGAACTACTTACCATTGACAACCACCTAGATTATTACTACTGATGTCACCATCTTTTATCAGAGTTAACTATATAAGTAACACAATGGGTGTCTTAGTAGGAACAAGAACTACTTACCATTGACAACCACCTAGATTATTACTACTGATGTCGCCATCTATTATCAGACGTAACTATATAAGTAACACAATGGGTGTCTTAGTAGGAACAAGGGCTACTTACCATTGACAACCACCTAGATTATTACTACTGATGTCGCCATCTTTATTCAGGGTTAACTATATAAGTAACACAATGGGTGTCTTAGTAGGAGCACGAACTACTTACCATTCACAACCACCTAGATTATTACTACTGATGTCGCCATCTTTTATCAGAGTTAACTATATAAGTAACACAATGGGTGTGTTAGTAGGAGCACGAACTACTTACCATTGACAACCACCTAGATTATTACTACTGATGTCGCCATCTTTTATCAGAGTTAACTATATAAGTAACACAATGGGTGTCTTAGTAGGAACAAGAACTACTTACCATTGACAACCACCTAGATTATTACTACTGATGTCGCCATCTGTATCAGACGTAACTATATAAGTAACACAATGGATGTCTTAGTAGGAACAAGAACTACTTACCATTGACAACCACCTAGATTATTACTACTGATGTCACCATCTTTTATCAGAGTTAACTATATAAGTAACACAATGGGTGTCTTAGTAGGAACAAGAACTACTTACCATTGACAACCACCTAGATTATTACTACTGATGTCGCCATCTTTTATCAGAGTTAACTATATAAGTAACACAATGGGTGTCTTAGTAGGAACAAGAACTACTTACTATTGACAACCACTTAGATTATTACTACTGATGTCGCCATCTTTTATCAGACGTAACTATATAAGTAACACAATGAGTGTCTTAGTAGGAACAAGAACTACTTACCATTGACAACCACCTAGATTATTACTACTGATGTCGCCATCTTTTATCAGACTTAACTATATAAGTAACACAATGGGTGTCTTAGTAGGAACAAGGACTACTTACCATTAACAACCACCTAGATTATTACTACTGATGTCACCATCTTTTATCAGACTTAACTATATAAGTAACACAATGGGTGTCTTAGTAGGAACAAGGACTACTTACCATTGACAACCACTTAGATTATTACTACTGATGTCACCATCTTTTATCAGAGTTAACTATATAAGTAACACAATGGGTGTCTTAGTAGGAACAAGAACTACTTAATATTGACAACCACCTAGAGTATTACTACTGATGTCACCATCTTTTATCAGAGTTAACTATATAAGTAACACAATGGGTGTCTTAGTAGGAGCACGAACTACTTACCATTGACAACCACCTAGATTATTACTACTGATGTCACCATCTTTTATCAGACTTAACTATATAAGTAACACAATGGGTGTCTTAGTAGGAACAAGGACTACTTACTATTGACAACCACCTAGATTATTACTACTGATGTCGCCATCTTTTATCAGAGTTAACTATATAAGTAACACAATGGGTGTCTAAGTAGGAACAAGAACTACTTACTATTGACAACCACCTAGATTATTACTACTGATGTCGCCGTCTTTTATCAGAGTTAACTATATAAGTAACACTATGGGTGTCTAAGTAGGAACAAGAACTACTTACCATTGACAACCACCTAGATTATTACTACTGATGTTGCCATCTTTTATCAGACTTAACTATATAAGTAACACAATGGGTGTCTTAGAAGGAACAAGGGCTACTTACCATTGACAACCACCTAGATTATTACTACTGATGTCACCATCTTTTATCAGACGTACCTATATAAGTAACACAATGGGTGTCTTAGTAGGAACAAGAACTACTTACCATTGACAACCACCTAGATTATTACTACTGATGTCACCATCTTTTATCAGACGTACCTATATAAGTAACACAATGGGTGTCTTAGTAGGAACAAGAACTACTTACCATTGACAACCACTTAGATTATTACTACTGATGTCACCATCTTTATTCAGAGTTAACTATATAAGTAACACAATGGGTGTCTTAGTAGGAACAAGGGCTACTTACCATTGACAACCACCTAGATTATTACTACTGATGTCACCATCTTTTATCAGACGTACCTATATAAGTAACACAATGGGTGTCTTAGTAGGAACAAGAACTACTTACCTTTGACAACCACCTAGATTATTACTACTGATGTCACCGTCTTTTATCAGAGTTAACTATATAAGTAACACAATGGGTGTCTTAGTAGGAACAAGGACTACTTACCATTGACAACCACCTAGATTATTACTACTGATGTCTCCATCTTTTATCAGACTTAACTATATAAGTAACACAATGGGTGTCTTAGTAGGAACAAGGACTACTTACCATTGACAACCACCTAGATTATTACTACTGATGTCGCCGTCTTTTATCAGAGTTAACTATATAAGTAACACAATGGGTGTCTTAGTAGGAACAAGAACTACTTACCATTGACTACCACCTAGATTATTACTACTGATGTCACCATCTTTTATCAGAGTTAACTATATAAGTAACACAATGGGTTTCTTAGTAGGAACAAGAACTACTTACCATTGACAACCACCTAGATTATTACTACTGATGTCACCATCTTTTATCAGAGTTAACTATATAAGTAACACAATGGGTGTCTTAGTAGGAACAAGAACTACTTACCATTGACAACCACCTAGATTATTACTACTGATGTCACCATCTTTTATCAGAGTTAACTATATAAGTAACACAATGGGTGTCTTAGTAGGAACAAGAACTACTTACCATTGACAACCACCTAGATTATTACTACTGATGTCGCCATCTTTCATCAGACGTACCTATATAAGTAACACAATGGGTGTCTTAGTAGAAACAAGAACTACTTACTATTGACAACCACTTAGATTATTACTACTGATGTCGCCATCTATTATCAGACGTACCTATATAAGTAACACACAATGGGTGTCTTAGTAGGAACAAGAACTACTTACCATTGACAACCACCTAGAGTATTACTACTGATGTCACCATCTTTTATCAGAGTTAACTATATAAGTAACACAATGGGTGTCTTATTAGGAACAAGAACTACTTACCATTGACAACCACCTAGATTATTACTACTGATGTCGCCATCTTTTATCAGAGTTAACTATATAAGTAACACAATGGGTGTCTTAGTAGGAGCACGAACTACTTACCATTGACAACCACCTAGATTATTACTACTGATGTCACCATCTTTTATCAGAGTTAACTATATAAGTAACACAATGGGTGTCTTAGTAGGAACAAGGGCTACTTACCATTGACAACCACCTAGATTATTACTACTGATGTCACCATCTTTTATCAGAGTTAACTATATAAGTAACACAATGGGTGTCTTAGTAGGAACAAGAACTACTTACCATTGACAACCACCTAGATTATTACTACTGATGTCGCCATCTTTTATCAGACGTAACTATATAAGTAACACAATGGGTGTCTTAGTAGGAACAAGAACTACTTACCATTGACAACCACCTAGATTATTACTACTGATGTCGCCATCTTTTATCAGACGTAACTATATAAGTAACACAATGGGTGTCTTAGTAGGAACAAAGACTACTTACCATTAACAACCACCTAGATTATTACTACTGATGTCACCATCTTTTATCAGACTTAACTATATAAGTAACACAATGGGTGTCTTAGTAGGAACAAGGACTACTTACCATTGACAACCACTTAGATTATTACTACTGATGTCACCATCTTTTATCAGAGTTAACTATATAAGTAACACAATGGGTGTCTTAGTAGGAACAAGAACTACTTAATATTGACAACCACCTAGAGTATTACTACTGATGTCACCATCTTTTATCAGAGTTAACTATATAAGTAACACAATGGGTGTCTTAGTAGGAGCACGAACTACTTACCATTGACAACCACCTAGATTATTACTACTGATGTCACCATCTTTTATCAGACTTAACTATATAAGTAACACAATGGGTGTCTTAGTAGGAACAAGGACTACTTACTATTGACAACCACCTAGATTATTACTACTGATGTCGCCATCTTTTATCAGAGTTAACTATATAAGTAACACAATGGGTGTCTAAGTAGGAACAAGAACTACTTACTATTGACAACCACCTAGATTATTACTACTGATGTCGCCGTCTTTTATCAGAGTTAACTATATAAGTAACACTATGGGTGTCTAAGTAGGAACAAGAACTACTTACCATTGACAACCACCTAGATTATTACTACTGATGTCGCCATCTTTAATCAGAGTTAACTATATAAGTAACACAATGGGTGTCTTAGTAGGAACAAGAACTACTTACCATTGACAACCACCTAGATTATTACTACTGATGTCACCATCTTTTATCAGACGTACCTATATAAGTAACACAATGGGTGTCTTAGTAGGAACAAGAACTACTTACTATTGACAACCACTTAGATTATTACTACTGATGTCACCATCTTTATTCAGAGTTAACTATATAAGTAACACAATGGGTGTCTTAGTAGGAACAAGGACTACTTACCATTGACAACCACCTAGATTATTACTACTGATGTCGCCATCTTTTATCAGACTTAACTATATAAGTAACACAATGGGTGTCTTAGTAGGAACAAGGGCTACTTACCATTGACAACCACCTAGATTATTACTACTGATGTCACCATCTTTTATCAGACGTACCTATATAAGTAACACAATGGGTGTCTTAGTAGGAACAAGAACTACTTACCATTGACAACCACCTAGATTATTACTACTGATGTCACCGTCTTTTATCAGAGTTAACTATATAAGTAACACAATGGGTGTCTTAGTAGGAACAAGGACTACTTACCATTGACAACCACCTAGATTATTACTACTGATGTCGCCATCTTTTATCAGACTTAACTATATAAGTAACACAATGGGTGTCTTAGTAGGAACAAGGACTACTTACCATTGACAACCACCTAGATTATTACTACTGATGTCGCCATCTTTTATCAGACGTACCTATATAGGTAACACAATGGGTGTCTTAGTAGGAACAAGAACTACTTACCATTGACAACCACCTAGATTATTACTACTGATGTCGCCGTCTTTTATCAGAGTTAACTATATAAGTAACACAATGGGTGTCTTAGTAGGAACAAGAACTACTTACCATTGACTACCACCTAGATTATTACTACTGATGTCACCATCTTTTATCAGAGTTAACTATATAAGTAACACAATGGGTTTCTTAGTAGGAACAAGAACTACTTACCATTGACAACCACCTAGATTATTACTACTGATGTCACCATCTTTTATCAGAGTTAACTATATAAGTAACACAATGGGTGTCTTAGTAGGAACAAGAACTACTTACCATTGACAACCACCTAGATTATTACTACTGATGTCACCATCTTTTATCAGAGTTAACTATATAAGTAACACAATGGGTGTCTTAGTAGGAACAAGAACTACTTACCATTGACAACCACCTAGATTATTACTACTGATGTCGCCATCTTTCATCAGACGTACCTATATAAGTAACACAATGGGTGTCTTAGTAGGAACAAGAACTACTTACTATTGACAACCACTTAGATTATTACTACTGATGTCGCCATCTATTATCAGACGTACCTATATAAGTAACACACAATGGGTGTCTTAGTAGGAACAAGAACTACTTACCATTGACAACCACCTAGAGTATTACTACTGATGTCACCATCTTTTATCAGAGTTAACTATATAAGTAACACAATGGGTGTCTTAGTAGGAACAAGAACTACTTACCATTGACAACCACCTAGATTGTTACTACTGATGTCGCCATTTTTTATCAGACTTAGCTATATAAGTAACACAATGGGTGTCTTAGTAGGAACAAGAACTACTTACCATTGACAACCACCTAGATTATTACTACTGATGTCGCCATCTTTTATCAGACGTACCTATATAAGTAACACAATGGGTGTCTTAGTAGGAACAAGAACTACTTACCATTGACAACCACCTAGATTTTTACTACTGATGTCGCCATCTTTTATCAGAGTTAACTATATAAGTAACACAATGGGTGTCTTAGTAGGAGCACGAACTACTTACCATTGACAACCACCTAGATTATTACTACTGATGTCACCATCTTTTATCAGAGTTAACTATATAAGTAACACAATGGGTGTCTTAGTAGGAACAAGGGCTACTTACCATTGACAACCACCTAGATTATTACTACTGATGTCACCATCTTTTATCAGAGTTAACTATATAAGTAACACAATGGGTGTCTTAGTAGGAACAAGGGCTACTTACCATTGACAACCACCTAGATTATTACTACTGATGTCACCATCTTTTATCAGAGTTAACTATATAAGTAACACAATGGGTGTCTTAGTAGGAACAAGAACTACTTACCATTGACAACCACCTAGATTATTACTACTGATGTCGCCATCTTTTATCAGACGTAACTATATAAGTAACACAATGGGTGTCTTAGTAGGAACAAGAACTACTTACCATTGACAACCACCTAGATTATTACTACTGATGTCGCCATCTTTTATCAGACGTAACTATATAAGTAACACAATGGGTGTCTTAGTAGGAACAAGGACTACTTACCATTAACAACCACCTAGATTATTACTACTGATGTCACCATCTTTTATCAGACTTAACTATATAAGTAACACAATGGGTGTCTTAGTAGGAACAAGGACTACTTACCATTGACAACCACTTAGATTATTACTACTGATGTCACCATCTTTTATCAGAGTTAACTATATAAGTAACACAATGGGTGTCTTAGTAGGAACAAGAACTACTTAATATTGACAACCACCTAGAGTATTACTACTGATGTCACCATCTTTTATCAGAGTTAACTATATAAGTAACACAATGGGTGTCTTAGTAGGAGCACGAACTACTTACCATTGACAACCACCTAGATTATTACTACTGATGTCACCATCTTTTATCAGACTTAACTATATAAGTAACACAATGGGTGTCTTAGTAGGAACAAGGACTACTTACTATTGACAACCACCTAGATTATTACTACTGATGTCGCCATCTTTTATCAGTGTTAACTATATAAGTAACACAATGGGTGTCTAAGTAGGAACAAGAACTACTTACTATTGACAACCACCTAGATTATTACTACTGATGTCGCCGTCTTTTATCAGAGTTAACTATATAAGTAACACTATGGGTGTCTAAGTAGGAACAAGAACTACTTACCATTGACAACCACCTAGATTATTACTACTGATGTCGCCATCTTTAATCAGAGTTAACTATATAAGTAACACAATGGGTGTCTTAGTAGGAACAAGAACTACTTACCATTGACAACCACCTAGATTATTACTACTGATGTCACCATCTTTTATCAGACGTACCTATATAAGTAACACAATGGGTGTCTTAGTAGGAACAAGAACTACTTACTATTGACAACCACCTAGATTATTACTACTGATGTCACCATCTTTATTCAGGGTTAACTATATAAGTAACACAATGGGTGTCTTAGTAGGAACAAGGACTACTTACCATTGACAACCACCTAGATTATTACTACTGATGTCGCCATCTTTTATCAGACTTAACTATATAAGTAACACAATGGGTGTCTTAGTAGGAACAAGGGCTACTTACCATTGACAACCACCTAGATTATTACTACTGATGTCACCATCTTTTATCAGACGTACCTATATAAGTAACACAATGGGTGTCTTAGTAGGAACAAGAACTACTTACCATTGACAACCACCTAGATTATTACTACTGATGTCACCGTCTTTTATCAGAGTTAACTATATAAGTAACACAATGGGTGTCTTAGTAGGAACAAGGACTACTTACCATTGACAACCACCTAGATTATTACTACTGATGTCGCCATCTTTTATCAGACTTAACTATATAAGTAACACAATGGGTGTCTTAGTAGGAACAAGGACTACTTACCATTGACAACCACCTAGATTATTACTACTGATGTCGCCATCTTTTATCAGACGTACCTATATAGGTAACACAATGGGTGTCTTAGTAGGAACAAGAACTACTTACCATTGACAACCACCTAGATTATTACTACTGATGTCGCCGTCTTTTATCAGAGTTAACTATATAAGTAACACAATGGGTGTCTTAGTAGGAACAAGAACTACTTACCATTGACTACCACCTAGATTATTACTACTGATGTCACCATCTTTTATCAGAGTTAACTATATAAGTAACACAATGGGTTTCTTAGTAGGAACAAGAACTACTTACCATTGACAACCACCTAGATTATTACTACTGATGTCACCATCTTTTATCAGAGTTAACTATATAAGTAACACAATGGGTGTCTTAGTAGGAACAAGAACTACTTACCATTGACAACCACCTAGATTATTACTACTGATGTCACCATCTTTTATCAGAGTTAACTATATAAGTAACACAATGGGTGTCTTAGTAGGAACAAGAACTACTTACCATTGACAACCACCTAGATTATTACTACTGATGTCGCCATCTTTCATCAGACGTACCTATATAAGTAACACAATGGGAGTCTTAGTAGGAACAAGAACTACTTACTATTGACAACCACTTAGATTATTACTACTGATGTCGCCATCTATTATCAGACGTACCTATATAAGTAACACACAATGGGTGTCTTAGTAGGAACAAGAACTACTTACCATTGACAACCACCTAGAGTATTACTACTGATGTCACCATCTTTTATCAGAGTTAACTATATAAGTAACACAATGGGTGTCTTAGTAGGAACAAGAACTACTTACCATTGACAACCACCTAGATTATTACTACTGATGTCGCCATCTTTTATCAGACGTAACTATATAAGTAACACAATGGGTGTCTTAGTAGGAACAAGGACTACTTACCATTAACAACCACCTAGATTATTACTACTGATGTCACCATCTTTTATCAGACTTAACTATATAAGTAACACAATGGGTGTCTTAGTAGGAACAAGGACTACTTACCATTGACAACCACTTAGATTATTACTACTGATGTCACCATCTTTTATCAGAGTTAACTATATAAGTAACACAATGGGTGTCTTAGTAGGAACAAGAACTACTTAATATTGACAACCACCTAGAGTATTACTACTGATGTCACCATCTTTTATCAGAGTTAACTATATAAGTAACACAATGGGTGTCTTAGTAGGAGCACGAACTACTTACCATTGACAACCACCTAGATTATTACTACTGATGTCACCATCTTTTATCAGACTTAACTATATAAGTAACACAATGGGTGTCTTAGTAGGAACAAGGACTACTTACTATTGACAACCACCTAGATTATTACTACTGATGTCGCCATCTTTTATCAGAGTTAACTATATAAGTAACACAATGGGTGTCTAAGTAGGAACAAGAACTACTTACTATTGACAACCACCTAGATTATTACTACTGATGTCGCCGTCTTTTATCAGAGTTAACTATATAAGTAACACTATGGGTGTCTAAGTAGGAACAAGAACTACTTACCATTGACAACCACCTAGATTATTACTACTGATGTCGCCATCTTTAATCAGAGTTAACTATATAAGTAACACAATGGGTGTCTTAGTAGGAACAAGAACTACTTACCATTGACAACCACCTAGATTATTACTACTGATGTCACCATCTTTTATCAGACGTACCTATATAAGTAACACAATGGGTGTCTTAGTAGGAACAAGAACTACTTACTATTGACAACCACTTAGATTATTACTACTGATGTCACCATCTTTATTCAGAGTTAACTATATAAGTAACACAATGGGTGTCTTAGTAGGAACAAGGACTACTTACCATTGACAACCACCTAGATTATTACTACTGATGTCGCCATCTTTTATCAGACTTAACTATATAAGTAACACAATGGGTGTCTTAGTAGGAACAAGGGCTACTTACCATTGACAACCACCTAGATTATTACTACTGATGTCACCATCTTTTATCAGACGTACCTATATAAGTAACACAATGGGTGTCTTAGTAGGAACAAGAACTACTTACCATTGACAACCACCTAGATTATTACTACTGATGTCACCGTCTTTTATCAGAGTTAACTATATAAGTAACACAATGGGTGTCTTAGTAGGAACAAGGACTACTTACCATTGACAACCACCTAGATTATTACTACTGATGTCGCCATCTTTTATCAGACTTAACTATATAAGTAACACAATGGGTGTCTTAGTAGGAACAAGGACTACTTACCATTGACAACCACCTAGATTATTACTACTGATGTCGCCATCTTTTATCAGACGTACCTATATAGGTAACACAATGGGTGTCTTAGTAGGAACAAGAACTACTTACCATTGACAACCACCTAGATTATTACTACTGATGTCGCCGTCTTTTATCAGAGTTAACTATATAAGTAACACAATGGGTGTCTTAGTAGGAACAAGAACTACTTACCATTGACTACCACCTAGATTATTACTACTGATGTCACCATCTTTTATCAGAGTTAACTATATAAGTAACACAATGGGTTTCTTAGAAGGAACAAGAACTACTTACCATTGACAACCACCTAGATTATTACTACTGATGTCACCATCTTTTATCAGAGTTAACTATATAAGTAACACAATGGGTGTCTTAGTAGGAACAAGAACTACTTACCATTGACAACCACCTAGATTATTACTACTGATGTCACCATCTTTTATCAGAGTTAACTATATAAGTAACACAATGGGTGTCTTAGTAGGAACAAGAACTACTTACCATTGACAACCACCTAGATTATTACTACTGATATCGCCATCTTTCATCAGACGTACCTATATAAGTAACACAATGGGTGTCTTAGTAGGAACAAGAACTACTTACTATTGACAACCACTTAGATTATTACTACTGATGTCGCCATCTATTATCAGACGTACCTATATAAGTAACACACAATGGGTGTCTTAGTAGGAACAAGAACTACTTACCATTGACAACCACCTAGAGTATTACTACTGATGTCACCATCTTTTATCAGAGTTAACTATATAAGTAACACAATGGGTGTCTTAGTAGGAACAAGAACTACTTACCATTGACAACCACCTAGATTATTACTACTGATGTCGCCATCTTTTATCAGACGTACCTATATAAGTAACACAATGGGTGTCTTAGTAGGAACAAGAACTACTTACCATTGACAACCACCTAGATTTTTACTACTGATGTCGCCATCTTTTATCAGAGTTAACTATATAAGTAACACAATGGGTGTCTTAGTAGGAGCACGAACTACTTACCATTGACAACCACCTAGATTATTACTACTGATGTCACCATCTTTTATCAGAGTTAACTATATAAGTAACACAATGGGTGTCTTAGTAGGAACAAGGGCTACTTACCATTGACAACCACCTAGATTATTACTACTGATGTCACCATCTTTTATCAGAGTTAACTATATAAGTAACACAATGGGTGTCTTAGTAGGAACAAGGGCTACTTACCATTGACAACCACCTAGATTATTACTACTGATGTCGCCATCTTTTATCAGAGTTAACTATATAAGTAACACAATGGGTGTCTTAGTAGGAACAAGAACTACTTACCATTGACAACCACCTAGATTATTACTACTGATGTCGCCATCTTTTATCAGACGTAACTATATAAGTAACACAATGGGTGTCTTAGTAGGAACAAGAACTACTTACCATTGACAACCACCTAGATTATTACTACTGATGTCGCCATCTTTTATCAGACGTAACTATATAAGTAACACAATGGGTGTCTTAGTAGGAACAAGGACTACTTACCATTAACAACCACCTAGATTATTACTACTGATGTCACCATCTTTTATCAGACTTAACTATATAAGTAACACAATGGGTGTCTTAGTAGGAACAAGGACTACTTACCATTGACAACCACTTAGATTATTACTACTGATGTCACCATCTTTTATCAGAGTTAACTATATAAGTAACACAATGGGTGTCTTAGTAGGAACAAGAACTACTTAATATTGACAACCACCTAGAGTATTACTACTGATGTCACCATCTTTTATCAGAGTTAACTATATAAGTAACACAATGGGTGTCTTAGTAGGAGCACGAACTACTTACCATTGACAACCACCTAGATTATTACTACTGATGTCACCATCTTTTATCAGACTTAACTATATAAGTAACACAATGGGTGTCTTAGTAGGAACAAGGACTACTTACTATTGACAACCACCTAGATTATTACTACTGATGTCGCCATCTTTTATCAGTGTTAACTATATAAGTAACACAATGGGTGTCTAAGTAGGAACAAGAACTACTTACTATTGACAACCACCTAGATTATTACTACTGATGTCGCCGTCTTTTATCAGAGTTAACTATATAAGTAACACTATGGGTGTCTAAGTAGGAACAAGAACTACTTACCATTGACAACCACCTAGATTATTACTACTGATGTCGCCATCTTTAATCAGAGTTAACTATATAAGTAACACAATGGGTGTCTTAGTAGGAACAAGAACTACTTACCATTGACAACCACCTAGATTATTACTACTGATGTCACCATCTTTTATCAGACGTACCTATATAAGTAACACAATGGGTGTCTTAGTAGGAACAAGAACTACTTACTATTGACAACCACTTAGATTATTACTACTGATGTCACCATCTTTATTCAGGGTTAACTATATAAGTAACACAATGGGTGTCTTAGTAGGAACAAGGACTACTTACCATTGACAACCACCTAGATTATTACTACTGATGTCGCCATCTTTTATCAGACTTAACTATATAAGTAACACAATGGGTGTCTTAGTAGGAACAAGGGCTACTTACCATTGACAACCACCTAGATTATTACTACTGATGTCACCATCTTTTATCAGACGTACCTATATAAGTAACACAATGGGTGTCTTAGTAGGAACAAGAACTACTTACCATTGACAACCACCTAGATTATTACTACTGATGTCACCGTCTTTTATCAGAGTTAACTATATAAGTAACACAATGGGTGTCTTAGTAGGAACAAGGACTACTTACCATTGACAACCACCTAGATTATTACTACTGATGTCGCCATCTTTTATCAGACTTAACTATATAAGTAACACAATGGGTGTCTTAGTAGGAACAAGGACTACTTACCATTGACAACCACCTAGATTATTACTACTGATGTCGCCATCTTTTATCAGACGTACCTATATAGGTAACACAATGGGTGTCTTAGTAGGAACAAGAACTACTTACCATTGACAACCACCTAGATTATTACTACTGATGTCGCCGTCTTTTATCAGAGTTAACTATATAAGTAACACAATGGGTGTCTTAGTAGGAACAAGAACTACTTACCATTGACTACCACCTAGATTATTACTACTGATGTCACCATCTTTTATCAGAGTTAACTATATAAGTAACACAATGGGTTTCTTAGTAGGAACAAGAACTACTTACCATTGACAACCACCTAGATTATTACTACTGATGTCACCATCTTTTATCAGAGTTAACTATATAAGTAACACAATGGGTGTCTTAGTAGGAACAAGAACTACTTACCATTGACAACCACCTAGATTATTACTACTGATGTCACCATCTTTTATCAGAGTTAACTATATAAGTAACACAATGGGTGTCTTAGTAGGAACAAGAACTACTTACCATTGACAACCACCTAGATTATTACTACTGATGTCGCCATCTTTCATCAGACGTACCTATATAAGTAACACAATGGGAGTCTTAGTAGGAACAAGAACTACTTACTATTGACAACCACTTAGATTATTACTACTGATGTCGCCATCTATTATCAGACGTACCTATATAAGTAACACACAATGGGTGTCTTAGTAGGAACAAGAACTACTTACCATTGACAACCACCTAGAGTATTACTACTGATGTCACCATCTTTTATCAGAGTTAACTATATAAGTAACACAATGGGTGTCTTAGTAGGAACAAGAACTACTTACCATTGACAACCACCTAGATTGTTACTACTGATGTCGCCATTTTTTATCAGACTTAGCTATATAAGTAACACAATGGGTGTCTTAGTAGGAACAAGAACTACTTACCATTGACAACCACCTAGATTATTACTACTGATGTCGCCATCTTTTATCAGACGTACCTATATAAGTAACACAATGGGTGTCTTAGTAGGAACAAGAACTACTTACCATTGACAACCACCTAGATTTTTACTACTGATGTCGCCATCTTTTATCAGAGTTAACTATATAAGTAACACAATGGGTGTCTTAGTAGGAGCACGAACTACTTACCATTGACAACCACCTAGATTATTACTACTGATGTCACCATCTTTTATCAGAGTTAACTATATAAGTAACACAATGGGTGTCTTAGTAGGAACAAGGGCTACTTACCATTGACAACCACCTAGATTATTACTACTGATGTCACCATCTTTTATCAGAGTTAACTATATAAGTAACACAATGGGTGTCTTAGTAGGAACAAGAACTACTTACCATTGACAACCACCTAGATTATTACTACTGATGTCACCATCTTTATTCAGAGTTAACTATATAAGTAACACAATGGGTGTCTTAGTAGGAGCACGAACTACTTTCCATTGACAACCACCTAGATTATTACTACTGATGTCGCCATCTTTTATCAGAGTTAACTATATAAGTAACACAATGGGTGTCTTAGTAGGAACAAGAACTACTTACCATTGACACCACCTAGATTATTACTACTGATGTCGCCATCTATTATCAGAGTTAACTATATAAGTAACACAATGGGTGTCTTAGTAGGAACACGAACTACTTACCATTGACAACCACCTAGATTATTACTACTGATGTCACCATCTTTTATCAGAGTTAACTATATAAGTAACACAATGGGTGTCTTAGTAGGAACAAGGACTACTTACCATTGACAACCACCTAGATTATTACTACTGATGTCACCATCTTGTATCAGATGTAACTATATAAGTAACACAATGGGTGTCTTAGTAGGAGCACGAACTGCTTACCATTGACAACCACCTAGATTATTACTACTGATGTCACCATCTTTTATCAGAGTTAACTATATAAGTAACACAATGGGTGTCTTAGTAGGAACAAGAACTACTTACCATTGACAACCACCTAGATTATTACTACTGATGTCACCATCTTTTATCAGAGTTAACTATATAAGTAACACAATGGGTGTCTTAGTAGGAACAAGAACTAATTACCATTGACAACCACCTAGATTATTACTACTGATGTCGCCATCTTTTATCAGACTTAACTATATAAGTAACACAATGGGTGTCTTAGTAGGAACAAGGGCTACTTACCATTGACAACCACCTAGATTATTACTACTGATGTCGCCATCTTTTATCAGAGTTAACTATATAAGTAACACAATGGGTGTCTTAGTAGGAACAAGACCTACTTACCATTGACAACCACCTAGATTATTACTACTGATGTCACCATCTTTTATCAGAGTTAACTACATAAGTAACACAATGGGTGTCTTAGTAGGAACAAGAACTACTTACCATTGACAACCACCTAGATTATTACTACTGATGTCGCCATCTATTATCAGACGTAACTATATAAGTAACACAATGGGTGTCTTAGTAGGAACAAGGGCTACTTACCATTGACAACCACCTAGATTATTACTACTGATGTCGCCATCTTTATTCAGAGTTAACTATATAAGTAACACAATGGGTGTCTTAGTAGGAGCACGAACTACTTACCATTGACAACCACCTAGATTATTACTACTGATGTCGCCATCTTTATTCAGAGTTAACTATATAAGTAACACAATGGGTGTCTTAGTAGGAGCACGAACTACTTACCATTCACAACCACCTAGATTATTACTACTGATGTCGCCATCTTTTATCAGAGTTAACTATATAAGTAACACAATGGGTGTCTTAGTAGGAGCACGAACTACTTACCATTGACAACCACCTAGATTATTACTACTGATGTCGCCATCTTTTATCAGAGTTAACTATATAAGTAACACAATGGGTGTCTTAGTAGGAACAAGAACTACTTACCATTGACAACCACCTAGATTATTACTACTGATGTCGCCATCTGTATCAGAGTTAACTATATAAGTAACACAATGGGTGTCTTAGTAGGAACAAGAACTACTTACCATTGACAACCACCTAGATTATTACTACTGATGTCACCATCTTTTATCAGAGTTAACTATATAAGTAACACAATGGGTGTCTTAGTAGGAACAAGAACTACTTACCATTGACAACCACCTAGATTATTACTACTGATGTCGCCATCTTTATTCAGAGTTAACTATATAAGTAACACAATGGGTGTCTTAGTAGGAGCACGAACTACTTACCATTGACAACCACCTAGATTATTACTACTGATGTCACCATCTTTTATCAGAGTTAACTATATAAGTAACACAATGGGTGTCTTAGTAGGAACAAGAACTACTTACCATTGACAACCACCTAGATTATTACTACTGATGTCACCATCTTTTATCAGACGTACCTATATAAGTAACACAATGGGTGTCTTAGTAGGAACAAGAACTACTTACTATTGACAACCACTTAGATTATTACTACTGATGTCGCCATCTTTTATCAGACTTAACTATATAAGTAACACAATGGGTGTCTTAGTAGGAACAAGAACTACTTACCATTGACAACCACCTAGATTATTACTACTGATGTCACCATCTTTTATCAGAGTTAACTATATAAGTAACACAATGAGTGTCTTAGTAGGAACAAGAACTACTTACCATTGACAACCACCTAGATTATTACTACTGATGTCACCATCTTTTATCAGAGTTAACTATATAAGTAACACAATGAGTGTCTTAGTAGGAACAAGAACTACTTACCATTGACAACCACCTAGATTATTACTACTGATGTCACCATCTTTTATCAGACGTACCTATATAAGTAACACAATGGGTGTCTTAGTAGGAACAAGAACTACTTACTATTGACAACCACTTAGATTATTACTACTGATGTCGCCATCTTTTATCAGACTTAACTATATAAGTAACACAATGGGTGTCTTAGTAGGAACAAGAACTACTTACCATTGACAACCACCTAGATTATTACTACTGATGTCACCATCTTTTATCAGACGTACCTATATAAGTAACACAAGGGGTGTCTTAGTAGGAACAAGAACTACTTACCAATCATGACACCTAGACGTTGCTATTGATGTCGCCATGTTGTATCCGTGACAATCTAACCATACTCCATTATGCTTATCCAATGTCCCCTTTTTATTTTAAATTTGTTATCATCATGACTATGGCTTATAAAGTGCTTACTTGACAATCAATCAATCACATCCATAAAAATGTGCAATGATATATGTAAAATAAAATCGTTCTTGCTTAGGGACCAGGAACTATATGTGTTTTCAACGTCATAAGTTGTGATCGTTTTTGTGTGTGTTTATAAAAAACCGAAAACAGATACCACACTATTGAGTAAAGATGAGAGATGATTGTTTGTTTTATTGATATTGGTGAAATTGTTGACCATCATTGTTTAAACAATTTGTCTACATAATATTATATTATTGATACAATACATTTAGAAAAATCAAAGTCTTGTCATTTTGAGTGCGTAGAATAAAACGTCGATACATGTACATATCTGATGTCAAATGTTGTAATACGATCGACCTGAACTATTAAATGTAGATAAATGTCTTTCTGATATATGTAACATTCATGTAGATCAACTTTTAAACACAAAACTGTTAACTTTTGTCCGGATTTCGATGCACAAATTTAAATTTGTGAATTTGCTTAACATTTTTTTTAATTTTGTTTTCTTATATTTAGAGATTATATATATTTTAAGTACATCAACATCAAACTCAAGTTGGAAATTCCCTTTATCGTATTTATAGATTAGATTAAAATACTTATATTTAGGTTAAATGTTGACCTTTGTTTTTCCTATTTAATGTCTTAAGATAACCTTAGGGAACGCAGTGGTGATGATCGGATAATAGTAGGATTTACAACTACATATGCAATCGATGCTATGACCACTGACGCTTTGAGTTCGAATTCCCCTCATCCAGAGGTATACTCGATACAACTTTATGTGATAAAGTTTGTCAGTGACTTTCGCTAGGCTGGTGCTTTACTCCGGGTGCTCCGGTTTCCTTCATCAATAAAACTGACAGCCACGATATAACTGAGATAATGTTGAAAGTGGCGTTAAACACCATAACCGAAGCCGATGGCTTTGTGCCACCTAACATTTAAATGCTGGTCAATAAAGGATATCGACTCTCTTTTATAGAATTAATATCACTCATAAAGAAATAATGTATAATATGTTAAAGAAAAGTTTGAAGATAATAAAGACGTAATTCTAAGAGGGACTGACAATAAAACAGCCAAAAAAAAAGGTTAAAAGGACAAACAACGATCTACAAAACATTACTCAGAAAACAAAAGATCAGGCAACACAAACCCACACTAAAAACCGTATGTAAACTCAGGCACTCCTGAAGGGTAGGTAAACAGTTCCTGCTCTACATATGGCAGCCGTCGAGCTACTCTGTTACCAACCGGGTGATACATCATGAATGAGGACAGGGTGTGATTGTGATCACGACAAACAAAACAATTCCGTGGTCATTTGTGACATAGATACTCCGTAACGGTTAACTTACAGTTCTTAAATAATGTAAGTATTCATAAAACTAAGGTTGTCCTCTCTCAGGCATGGGTGACCTTAGCCGATTTTGGCTATCCTGTTTAGGCACCTTGGTTGTATTGCTCCCAAAGCTTTAAATTATTTGACTTTCCAATCTTTCTATTTTGAGCGTACCTGATGAAGGTTATTCCAGAAACGCGTCGTGTGCACTAACTTTGATATCTACGTTTTTATTACCTAAGTCATGATGACGACTCTCAAAGTGATGACTTCAACTTAATGACTAGGAATATAAAAACAACGCTGCTCTCTCAGATGAAGTCGCCCGACCTGGTATCCTGCGAGTTATGTAAAGCGAGGAGAAATAAACATTAATCTCACGAGGACCGCGCTTTAAACACCCTACAAATTCAAACAAATTGGGAAAATATTTTAATTTGTTTGTTTTGATAAAACGAAATACGACTTACTTTTCAATGTATATCTAAACATGTCCGTCTCTCAGCAAAATGTATGTCCAAACTAGTATATTTTTTATTCAAGTAAATTAAAATAATTTTCTATTTACAATGTAATATACTTATAAATTTCTTGATAGATATTGACAAGATAAATCTGAGTTATGACGTTTAAAGATAATGTGTTGATTGACATATGATTAATGACTATGTCTGATGCATAAACAAAACTAATTTAAATCTGGTTACATCTTGATCCTGTCAGATTTCTACTTTAAACCTTCTAGATAAAATCTAGTACAACACCAAAGGTCGTTTAATAAACATTAAAGGTATCAATATTTATTTAGCGCAGCAGATGCAGATTTGTTTCTTTGTTTCGTTTTTTTCTTTTTTCTGTTTTTTTCTTCTTTTTTTTTCTTTTTTATTTTGGCTTTACAGCTGGGTATTTGTGACGGTTCCGAACTCATAGAGCTTCCCAGTTGATCCTCAGGTGCCGTATGCGTGTAAGGGATGTATCTGGATTATGTGGTTGTCCAGTTATAATACCGTTGACCATGGCAGGTAACGTGTTTGAATTGTGCCACGTTTTCTGCACATTAAAGAAATCCTTTGTATATTAAGAAATAAAAGCATGATCGTTGTAGCCGTTACAAAAGTAAACTTTTTCCCGTCCCTACTCAACTCTCCATTTTCAAGTGACAGCCAATAGTCGTTGCCCGGTTGTCCTATGTATCCCTTGTTACAGTACTTAATAAACGATTATAAGCGATGCATTTTCATATAGTGAAAATGTATAAAGATAAAGAAGTCAAGAAAAATTTCAAAAATATTTTTTTATCAATGTGTGACGTAAAAGTGTTTTTGACATTTATTTCACTGAATATGGTACTGCTTTGACAACTATTTTACCTATTTTGTTCCTGTATTTAAATACTGTTATAGTGACAGCCGGAACCTTTGAACCGTAATGAGAGCGGGAGGTTTGGCGCTTTAAAATCTGATTCAACCCACCATTTCTTTAGAAATGCCTGTACCAAGTCAGGGTCATTACGGTTTTCACAGTTTTCCGGTTGTTGACTGATTTTGTCTGTTTATATAATTATGAGTTTTGACTTTCCCTTTGTAAGATTGTTCGGAGTTCGGTAATTTTGTTATTACCCTTATTGATGGATTCGTTCTCTTCCTGAATATAGCTGAAATATTGCTTACTGGGTTTAAAACGATAATCAATCAATCAATGCTTTTTTCCAGTGGTGCTCGATCCCAAACAGATGGAAAATTTAATTTAAATATTAGATATTGAAGAACAAAAAGACCCACAAGTGTAAAAAAAAACTTGACTTCTACAACCATGCCCCGTTAATGCTTTCTATGATTCAGAGATAAAACAGATCATTTTACAATAATTTCTGACATCTACAGTCTAAAATATTTCTAAAATAGCATTTATTTATGACAGAAATAATAAAACAAAGATAAATTACATAAATCAAAGTTATCAATAAAAAGATAGATATCTTATCTATTTAGTGCACACGACACGTTTCTGGAATAACATTCATCAGGTACACTCAAGTCATACGATGAGAAAATTATATTCAACCCACCATTTCTTTGGAAATGCTGTACCAAGTCAGGGCCATTGCGGTTTTCCCAGTTTTCCGGTTGTTGACTGATTTTGTCTGTTTGTTGACTTATGAGTTTTGCCTTTCCCTTTGGAAGATTGCTCGGTGTTCGGTAATTTTGTTATTACCCTTAATTAATATCTATAATAAACAACGATTTGGCTATTCTCTTTATGCCCTTTGGATGTATTGCTCTCAAAACTTTAAATTATTTGGCTTTCCAATCTTTTGATCTAGAGCGTACCTGATGAAGGTTATTCACGAAATGCGTCATGTGCACTAATTTTGATATCTACGTTTTTACTCAAATAAGTCAATATATTTTTTGCACATTCCCGATTTGATTCTAAAATTATACGTGTTTATGGACACATTATACTGACGTAAAGCCAACATTTTAATGGCGGAAATAGCCGCCAATACCAAATTTATATTCCTTGGTTTGATCCGAACGGGAATCTATCCCATGGTACGGCGTTCGAGGAGTGTATGTTTACAACTACACGACCGACGAGGTTTCGAGTATGGATTTTATATTGTCGATATATGAATGGGTTGGGTTTTCATGCAGGAGGATATATGAATTAATCTAGAAAGTAATCAACTTCCGACGTCCTAGGATCATTGTGTTGTATTACAGATTCTACGAGGGGTGTCATTATGCCATTTCAACATTTGTGGTGGGAGAAAAATAGCTCAACAATCACATTTGTTTTATCAACACAGCCCCTCTCTGAAAGGTACCACGATTATGACGAGGCTTTTCCAGTTATTAACAAATGACGTTACCTTTAGAACGTTTTGTGAAAGTAAATCGACTTTTCATTGCAGAAATTTCATTATTTAAACCGTTAATCGTTTCAAAAAACCGCCAAAACAGAAAAAACAAACAAAAACAAAACAAAGAAAAAAGAAAAAAAAAAACAATTAAAAAAAAAGTACAAGATATCTATATTTAATGCACATTTATATACAATTATACCGGTATATCCGGGGGAATTTACGTGTTTTTTTATGAATCTGGTCATATTGATATACATATGAATCGAATGTGGAGTTTAATGGGCGATTTTTATTTTACTTTGTTCTTGTTTTGTCATCAAAATCGGTTCAATGTCCTTTTTAAGCTGTATTTGAAAGTTGTCCGTGTTGCTCATCATTTTAGTTTTAACTGTTGTGTTATGTTTTTGAGTTTATTTGTCTTCGTTCTGTGTCTTGCGGTGCGCAAGACACTGTTGCTATCTTACATTTAGCTCATGCAGAAAAACAGTTCGTTGATAGACGTGTCGCTCCACATGGATACTTTATACTGAATCCGAGCCAACACTCTTTTTTTTTTATCTTACTTCGCGGAAATAGCAGCAAATACCTATTTGATATTCTTTGGTGTGACCTGATTGGAGATATAACCCAAGATCTACCTTACTCGAGGAGAGAATGTTTACAATTAAATAGTGAGTGGTGTTTAACTCAGTAATTGTTAAGCTATATCATGACGAGAACAAGTAAATTTTCAATGAGATGATGACGAGGTCCCCTTTGTTCTAGACCAGCTCACTGAAGCAAAAGTCTGCGGGTAGATATGTCGCTCAATTCGGACACATTATTCTGATTCCCAGCCAACCAGTCTTTGCTCTTACTCCTTAATGCTGCATGCTTAGTAGAGAAGCCAAAAATACCACTTTTATAGTCTTCGGTTTGACCCGACCGGGGCTCGAATCCACGATCTACCGCACTCGAGGCGAGCACGCTAACCATTACACCACTATTAAAGTACCTGTACAAAGCCAGGAAGGTGAACCATCTCGTGTATATGCGTGTTAGGTTATCGAATTTGACCCTGTCTTTAAGATTTTAGTATAATACTTTAGAATTGTTCAGAAACTAGTATTTCACTCTTTTATTTTATAATGGCGATCAAATCTGCCAGTGACGGAATTCGAAATACCCAGAGGAAAACATCAAAATTGGAGAAGTCACTGACAAACTGACTCTTATAAGGTTGCATCGATCATCAGATCATTGCTTAAATACATAGCTTTTATTTTTTTTTCTTTTATTTTAACATGGTTATATGTGATTACGCCACTATGAACAATATTTTAATTACATCTTGTGGTAAGTTTTATTAGCAAAACAGGCTGGGAAAATCCATCGTCATACTGAACTGTCGAAAGTAAATGAAAACCTATATCACAGGCATAATAGTTAACGTTAGCCAACTTTTGCTATCCTGTTTTGACCATTTATATCCTTTTGCTTTCTGTCTCATGTAGACTTTTACATCATTTGGTTTTCCCTTTTTTCTTTACAATAAGCGTACCTGTTTAAGGTTATTCCATAAAGACCTGTAATAATAGATTAGATATCTACGGTTTTTTTTAACTGTCACTGTGTCGATACCTCTCCGAGGGTATCTATCGCCCACTAGGCAGCCACTGAGGTCTTCGTCACTGACATGATTTATCAGATTTATGTAGTGTTCCGAAATAATGTATTTTGACAAGAAACGTCCATTATTGGCAAATAGAGGAACAGGAAGAAACAAGCGCCCTTGTCGGTGTTTTCTTTCTTGGTTCGAGGTGAGAGCACAAATAGATATATTTCCTGCTAATGTATGTATATTGTGCGTATTCTACAATGTCAGTTATGATACACAAAAGGGTAAAACAAACTGGATATTTTGGTTGAATTTCATTAATGTTGTACACGTCAAACCAGTGCTTAACGTGTTTGGCTTTACATCATCTTCGTGTTACGATGAGACTTTATACGTCTAGTAGATGTACCTGTAGGCAGTATATGCATCTATTGAAGTATATTTTAAATTATTATTCAAATTAAGATTCATATCCCTAAAGGTTGTTTCTTTTCGTATTCATGGATGTTGTGTTTCCTGAACAGAACCTTTAGTTTTCTTTTATTACACTAGTAATAATTAGGAATATACCTATTTCTACAAAGTTATGTATATTTGTTTGCATATCAACAGATAATGGTATTCATCTGCCAAATGGCTCCAATTTCTCCAGTACAGCATTTAATACATATTCTATGTTTACGAGGTATATTTCTCCAGCGTCCAGTTTTTATTAAGAGTTAAGATCAATAAATAAGGTTCACGTAAAACGTCTTGTTTGCACCACGATTAAGATAGTCTTTTAGATGAATCGGTAACTTTCATTCTCCATTTTTGCATAAATTAATCTTGTAAACATTATGTTTTATCTAACTTGCATTACTTTGTATTTGATTAGTGAAAATAAATCTTAATCCAGTCTCACTAAAACATGTTTAAAATGGTATATCCAGGATTAACTACATATATTAATCTGGTTTTGACAAAAGTTATACATTAATAAAGAGTTTATAAATTTTATAAATTTCCATAATTACGTAAATGTTATGCTTCGTTTACTATCATAACCATCAGAGGCGTAGGAGTGGGACGAATATAGTGTTTGTGTGTGGGGGTGGAGGTGGGGCATCTTTAGGGGTGAACCGGGCAATGGGGAGGAGGGGGTCAAATTTTCTAAACTGTCAAACACAAAGAAAGTCATCTTGTCAAAAGCTATCATTGTTATACCTTATTATACCTTTGGTTAACGGAATAATAATAATTTTTGCTTTGATGATAAAAATGTAGCTTTTCCTTAAATTTTAGCCAAAATAGTTTTGGAAATACCACCTTGAAAACCCACCCTCATATCAAAAACAATCAACTATCTATCACATTTTTAAAATGATAAAAAATTATCAATTTTTATCTACGATTATCTGTACATTAATAAAAGATGTAAAAAGATGTAAAAAAAGATGTAAAAAGGCAGTAATTAAGACGAGTGCTGGAGTATAATGGCCACAGCGAAAAAAATAAATGCTTGCGTGAACTGGATATGGCAAGATGAAGAGGCAGACCGCCGGTTACAGTAATTTGGCAAGCCTGTGCTTTACTGGTAACAGTAGAAGCGAGAATAATCATCCCGGTACCATGACAACACACGGGCAAGAGAGATAACGAGTACTCGAACCCCGATACGTGAGCAAATATTTTAACCTCAAACTCTCCGGCAGAAGTTCAATAATATAACCTAAGGATCCGAACTGGTATCAATTCAATCACCGGTCTGTCTGGTGAACAGAGAAGACCATGCAAACTCTGTGGTAACACAGAAGAAAAAACCTCAAAATATAAGCTGACGCACATTTTGGGATACCGACATGTCCCATCATCATCTTGCCATATCCCGCCAGATGAGCCGTAAAACGGGTCACTACCACGCAAATATGCCACTCCCTAAAGCTTTCCATTAGACCCTTCTTGGCGAAATCAATTATCAGCAGCGGGGGGGGGGGGGACAAGCGGCCTATCATTTGATAAAAATAGTTCGATTGCACCTTGTATGTTGTTTAGATACACTTCATTACCAGTGTTTGATAGATGAGTGCCATCGATTCTGTAAAACGATTTTTCACTCGCACGGATATTACTGTGCCTTATTACACAACCACCAATGGTTTGTATAAAGTTTCGTACCAGCAAATTTAATCTTTTTCTAGACTTTTCCAGTGCTCTACCATCCTGAGCACTGTGCCAATACCTTCTCATAAGTATTTCGGACCATACAATTCTTGCATTTGGGCACATGACTTTCAACCTCACAAGGCCCCGTTTGATATCTGAGTACAACTCATACGTTTTCTTATAGTACGGGAACGATTCTAGAAAAAGACGCGTACTTTCAGAATTTAATGGACCGACATACCTCACGGCTGATATTTTGCAAAATGATTAGGTATACATTATATTATCATTTAAGCCCTGTCGTAGAATTTTCCCATGGTGCATTTTTTTGTTAGAGCTCTTGAAAGTGAAATTTCGTAGATTTTTCAAATTACAACTTCAATTACAAAAAGGCTGTAAGAAAATTAAACAAAGTAAATTGTTAACACAAAAAAGTTATTGTCAGAATTTTCAAAGAACAAGCAAACATTTTAACTTAGAAGATTTAGCATCTGACGGATAACTAATAATTACTGAGCATTTCTCGGAAGAATGTGAAAGCTTTTTCCGATTGCAGTACCTGTCATTGTGAATATAATTTAATGAATTACGCGTAGATAGTTTTTTGGTGAATACATTTGTATATTTATCAGTTCTTTCACAGTCTATAATTACAAATCACTCAAAAAGGTACAAATTTAACCTTAAAACAGCAATTTTTCGAAACCACCGACTCATTAAATTTATGAACGTTTTCGTTCTCGTTACTTTCCCCTGTATTAATTTCACCCTTATTCATGACAATATGCGTGTCGTGAAGTCTTGAAGTTTTTATATTATCATTCGAATACGTTTGTGAAATACATAAATCATTGTTCATTGTTGAGTTTAAAAGTGCTTTGTGCAAGTTCTTTTTTTGTAATGTATGGTTTTTTGTAAGTGGGTTTTACTTTTTTGTTTTGGTGGTTTAGTACTGATCGGAATAGACATGAAATGTTCCGGAAAAGGTTTCGTCCTGTAAATAGTCCTGAATACTGAAGTTTTATATTGTTGTTTAAATTTGTTTTATGGTATACCTTATTTTTGTTTTGTGTTGAATTAAAGATTGTTTTGTACCAGTTTTTATACCGATGTGGTCATTTTAATTTGTCACTTATTGCCAATCAGACTATATCTGATTCGTTCTTGGAAATGTGTAGTCCCGTAACGTTTGCTCACTCCCTATCGAAAAAGAGTCGAACGGTCAGCAGTTGGGAATTATGCATAATTTGTCAGATCTCTTGCGATGATACTCTATCTAAGGCAAGCGAAAAGGGGAAATGTACCTTATTTAAAGCTGTTGGCTTGAGAAAAGATGATGTCCATCGCCGTCTTCATGACGAATTTGATTCACTTGATTTGATTCCAACTGATAGGATACAGTATCATAGATCCTACTATAAAAGCTACACAAGCAAAATAAATTTAGAAAAAAATTGAACCAGTTGAAGAACAAATGAATGCCTCTGCCTGTGGCTCGGTGAGAACATCAGAATCTATTTGTGTAAAGCCCGCTCAACGACTGCTCCATTTGATTGGTCTCAATGCATATTTTGTAAACAGAAAAGTTACAAAAAAGATAGGAATTTAAAGCGCGTCGAATCTAAAGATCGAGTCAAAAACATACTCCATGCTGGGAATAACAAGTCCGATTTCGATATGGTTAGTTTAATTCAGTCAGTTGTCAATTTCGTGGAAAATGCATTGTATCACTCGTCATGCATAGCGAACGACCTTTTAAACATGAAATCAGACACTGTACCAGTCGAAAAATAGTCTGAGCATGCAAGTGCTTTTCAGCAATTCATAAAAAGCATACGAGATGATCTCTTTGTTAACAAAAAGGCATTTGCTATGTCTTTCTTGCTTGATAAGTTCTGTTCCTTTCTCCCACCAAACATTGCTAGCAAATATACAACTTCAAAATTGCAGCAAAAGTTACCCAACTATTTTGGAAACGCCATTATTGTTGAAAAGCAACGTGGACAGGGCAAATCTAATACAATATTCAGTAGTTCAATCACTGTGTCTGAGGCTATTCACGCTGCAAACAATCTAAAAGCCGAACTGAAATTTACTGAGTTGGAGACAAATTTTGAAAACACTCAGTCGAAACAACTTGACGAAGAACAAACACTGCATGACGTGGCAAAACATTTACGCAGTAGCTTACAATCGTTAGAAATGTCTAATGAATATTACCCTTTGCACTCAGAAGTTTCTATCACTGAATCTTGTAAATTTATTCCACATTGCCTGCTTAATTTTATCGTTTGGTTGGTTAATGATAGTTGTTTCTATCAGGAAAATAATTACGACGGGATTTCAAATGATATCTTACGAAAATGTATCTCTATCGCCGAATGTGAAATTTTCCTGGCTGGTTATTTTCAAAACCAAGAGGCGGTGATGAAGTTTTCCAAAGACAATGTCAGTGATTGTGAAGAGATTTTTATCACTCAGGAGGAAGCCGATACTCGAATTATCCTCCAGTCTATGTTTGTCAATCAACAAATTGTTAAAAGAAACAGTAATGGGCGGATCGTGATTAAATCTTCTGATAATGATGTTTTACTGCTTTCTCTCCACTTCTATTCCAAAATGACCAATATCGACGATCTTTGGTTTCAAACGGGTAGCATAACGTCAGTAAAAGACGGTCGGCAATTTATATCACTGCATAACATATATAACTCACTTGGAGCTGAAATGGCGATATTTTACCAGTAGCTCACTCCCTTACTGGGTGCGACACAACGTCATCCTTTTTTGATATTGGCAAGAAGACAGTTAATAAAATTCTAAAACAAAATACAACAAAATACCAAACTGTGACAAATCTAGCTAGTTCTGATGTTGATGCATGTGTTGAAGCAGGCAGGCTGTTGGTAGCTGATCTGTATGACCCAAAAGGTAGTGCTAAGTCTGTTCACAGAGATCTAAATAAACTCAGGGTAAAATTAGCTTTGTCAAAAGATTCCTCTCTTGTCAAACTTCCTCCATCTGAAGCAGCATTTAGACAACACATACTTCGTGTTGCATTCCAAGTGTATGTATGGACACATGCTAATGAGGCTAAACCACCGCCTATGTCACCTTTAGAGTATGGATGGAGAAATGAGAACAAATACTTAATGCCAAAGTACTTTGAAGGACCCATGACGTCTGACTTCTTGCAAGATCCTGTATGTGTGTGTAAAGACAAGTCCATCTGCAGCAAAAATTGTGTTTGCGTTGAACAAAATTTATCGTGTACGAGCATCTGCGGTTGTCAAGGAAATGAAGAATGTAGAAAGCAGCTGTCACACCAATTGTCGGTAGCTGAAAATTTGGGAAACGACGAGAATTGTCCAAGCGACATCTAAAGCAGATACCTGACTGAAAAAAAAAAAAAAAAAAAAAAAAAAACCTGCCATTGGTCTCAGACCTTGACACGGTTGGTGTGCTTTCATCTAACATGAGACCTCTGTAAAAGGCATAGTATACTTTTGACCATTGGAGTTATGCACTTTTATTAAAAGTAAATCAATTGTTTCCCTACTTCTAGGTTGGTGTGGTATTTCTCGTTATTTCGTTATTTCGTGGTATACCTCGTTATTTCTCGTAAGATTTTTATGAAACTTTCCAGAGAATATCTTCATATACTATATTTTTCTATGATTAAGCTCCATTTGTAATTTCTGTATTTTCTTTTTCAATTTTGATGCACAAATTTTAAAAATACATTTGTTGTACTTCCCGACGGCAGGGGCATATACCAATAACCTTTACCCGATATTTTCAAACAAAAAAGAAATTATTTGATCAAAAACATAACTCTACACAATGCCAGCATTTTTTAATTGTAATAGTAAACTGTTTTCAAGGAAAATATCCATTATATAAAAAAAATTGCGATTTTCGACATTTTCCACAAATGACCTTTAACCCCAATATTGCAAAAACTGCACCATAGTGGAACTCTACGACAGGGCTTCATCGAAGCACCTCGGTAATATCTTTTAAATAAGACCAAAAGTAGCCGTGAGGTATTCCGGTCCATTAAATTTTAGATTTTTACTTGATTTTTCCTCCACTATTAATTCCAAGGTCGTTTGAACCCAACTGGATGACAATTAATTTCGCCAAACGAGGCTCTGAAACATTTTTGTCTACTACTTTATTAAGACAATCCCAAGTCATTCCCATTTGGCCTAGCCAGAAAACATTACAACCTGTATTTTGCAGTGTCAGCTGCTGTCCCCCAGGTCTAGTAAAGGCATTTCTCCGAGCCCAATGTACTATTGAAGATCCTATGATCCATATATTCTTGGGGCCTAGAAAGTATAAAAGAAACTACTGAATTTAGAATTTGGTTCGCATTAAGTACATGTATGGCAGCATAATTGATTTATTTAAAGATCAAGACGAATGTATATTTCGTATGCGTTCGATGACCAGCACCCCCATTGCATTATGGAGTCGTCATCAAAACCGAGTCGCTTATCCTCAGTAGCACCCCCAATTCTGAATGAATGTGGTTTATAAAGACCCTTCTCTTCACAGAAGTTTAATGATCTTTGCAGAGTGTAGGAAAACTGGTATCGCGTTAAGCTTGATCCGTCAAAATGTATAAATAGGTTCCCGTCCGGAAAATTACTGCGAATACTAAGATACCGTTTCAGGCTTTCTATGGGGCAAATCAATTTGTCAACCTGTCTCCGTATGATTAAGGTCACAGATTTTAACCGTTGATCTGTTTTAGAACTTTTTAAAGTTAGGTGCAGTTCCTCGCGTCCACAATCGGAGACCTTAAACATAATGTCCAGAAAGCGGATAACAAGAGTTCCTGGTCGATTGTTAGTATCGGACGCGATTTCCCCGATTCTGAGAAGGGCAAAAAATGCTACATGTTCTTGTCAAAAGCTATCATTTTTATACCTTATTATACCTTTGGTTAACGGAATAATAATAAGTTTTTCTTTGATGATAAAAATGCAGCTTTTCCTTAAATTTTAGCCAAAATAGTGTAAGGGCCTGGAATCTATTGAAACTGATATGATAAAGTAAATTAAAATAAATAGGAAAATAAACTGTAAGAAAGGGTTCGTACCTAAGTTACTTCTTCTGGTTCGAGATTTATTGTGTAAAATGAAAAGAACCTATCCAAATTAATGGTATTATTTCAAAATGGTAGAAAATTGTATATCTCAATTTAGCTCAGTCAACTATAACTATAAATAGAATGTTGGCTCGCTTTGAGCTATTCAACGATCAATCGTTTTATCATAATAACATGCAAGACTTATGCAGTTACTTCTGCTATTCTTTAAACCCTGATGTCTTGTTTTAGCTCAGTTCAGCTCAATATTCCTATTTAATCTTTCTAATCTTTCGATACGCACTTTACAAATAGCACAAAACGAATGCAACCATCCCCGGCATTTTGACCGCCTTATATACTCTAAAATTTACTCGGGATTCTCTAATTAATTGATCACTTCTATGTAAAAACCAGGTATACTTTATAAATACAACATTGACGTAATGGAAAAATAGCGCTTTCAGTAAAGTGTTCATTTCATTTCACTACAATAGTTTTAAAAATATCACCTTAAAAATCCACCCTCATACACCTCCTACCACCTTTACATCATGTATAATATTAGTCGTAAGTACATTTTATAATATTGTACAAATTATCAAAAACAATCAACTTTCTATCACCTTTTTAAAATGATAAAAATTATCAATTTTTATCTACGATTATCTGTACATTATACTGTAATACTAGTAATGAGGGAAAAAAATCAAAATGTTTCGTCTGCTTAAATTTTACCGTCTGCTGCCGAGTCTCAGATATCTTCTCCAACCTCACGCTATCTCTCGACGTTCACTGTTTAGTCTACCAAAGACTTGGTATTTAAGTAGAAATCGTTGTCAAAATGACTTCAGTTTATTCCGTTCTACAATGTCAGTTTCTACTGAGAAATGTACACCTGGAGATAGGGGTAAACAATTACAGGTAAGGCATCCCGGAAGTATATTTGCACTTAAAACTATGAAATTATTATTTATTAAAATAATAATAATAATATTTAATAATAACAATAATAATAATAATAATAATAAATAAGTAGTTATATTTTTAACATTTTTGTTCGAAAATAAAAGTTTTATACGGCTGATAAATAAATTGAAAAAAGAATTTAAAAAAAAGTTACTATGACCACACCTGAGTATAGAAACATCACGCAACTATTCTTGATGACATTCTAGTTATTTTTGTTATGTTGAAAGTATTGTTTTTTGTAAAAGTACAAAATTACACTTTTTTCACTACCGGGACAACAACGATATAATGTTAGGTGTTAGATTTTAAACAGTCGACAATTTTTAAGGGAAAAATAAATAACTCTCTTCCTCGAAATGCATAACTTATTCGGTTTTTTCCCCCAACAATGTTGTTTTTCTCAGTTGTTTTAACTTGAAAGTGTTTGTTTTTCTTTCCTAAATATTACATTCAATTTTTTTTTTCAATTAAATCTTAGACGAATCAGAATCAAGTGGCTAATAAATCTCGTATAACAATTATATAAACGTAACGTTGTTGTTGATGTAGTTAGATGTTAAGAGTATCGACAAAACATAGAAATAAAAACAGATACAACAAACATCTATATTTTAATTAGATTGTGATCTTGTCTGTTTTCTGCTAGACTAATTCGCTTGAAACCGAAACACCGAAACAACGTCTGCGAGAGGACATATCACTTCAATCGGACACGATCCGAGTGAACCAGTCTTTGATCGTATTCCATAATAATGCGTGCTTAATGGAGAAGCAGCAAGCACCAATTGTATAGTCTTTGGCTTGACCTGACCGAGTTTCGAACGCATGAATAAAAATACGCGTATAGATATAGATATATACGAATATAATATATATATAAAACAGTAATTATTGTAAATTTATAGGAAAATTTGGCAAAGATAGCAGAAGAATACACCACAACCGTGGGTAGCTATAAAACATGGAAAACAGATGTGAACCTGAATTCTCCAGACCCAAGTGTACCACTAACAAAGGACGACGAAGACATCCATGATTATTATGATGCTCTACAGTACAGTTTATATGAAAATAATCTCCCAGAAACCATTGACAGAACACAGTCACCAAGGGAAAGAAATCCGGATACCGGAGTTGCAATAGTTGTTTTATCATCACCCGTTGAATGTCTGGCGATATTGCTAGAAGGTGGAAGGCAGTGTCCGGGTGACATGCTCCTTGTTATGTCACCATCATGGATTGTGAAAGATAAATCTGATAAAGGTGAAGGTCTTCATTCCTTGTACGTCAAGAAAGCGATTGTGTTTGATCGTGGAGGATTTTCATTCATTGATGTCTTCCGTGTTCCCAGAAAATGCACGTATTTTGTTAATTATTTCACAAGAGCGTGTACCGATGGTAAGAGAGGTGATGGAGAGGAAATTGAAATAGACCTCGATTGTCCTATGTCGAGTTCTCTCGATTTGTGCAAACGGGTGGACGATAAACTTTTAACTAGAATATTCATGGCGGAAGCTGGAGTGTATTACCCAGAAACATTAGCAATTACCTACAAACCGCCATACGAATATAAAATTCCAAATGATGCCCGGATTACGATTTTGAATATTGAGACAAAAACTGGAATTGAAGAAATGATAGAAGAAGAGTTGAAGGAGTTTCTAAATTCTCAGAGTATTCTGTCCGTTAGTAAGGTACTGTAATTATACATTGACATTCTCACGGTCCAAATTTACAAGAAATGTCTTTAGGGAATGACCATTGAACTTTTTATTATTTTTTCATTTTGTTTTTTGTTATTTTTGTTTTTGTTGAAAAACACATCTGTCGCAAAATTTTCACTAAAAAAAACCATTAAACATGAAAGACATGAAAAATAATCTGACCGTTCAGTTTCCAACTAATATGAGACAGGCAACCTGTTTGAAGGACGAAGTCCTAAAATTTCAATAATACGATGATCCGTACACGTTAGCCTCACCGGACGCAATTACGAACAATTTCGATGATATTGACATTTGATAATAAATTTGACCAAATTGATGAAGCTGATTGCATGTTCATATTTCAGATTAAACACCAATATTCCTTTTGAATCATAGCCCATATATTATTCAATGCATTGTTACGGGTTTTAAACAGATTTTCATGACCCCGCCACTAGTCACTCTGTGACCTAGATCCGGACACAATTTCGAACGACATCATAATAACCTTTCTAGTGTAAATTATTTAATGACAACTGTTAAAATTGAAAGAGCATTCATTCATTCATTTACGTTCGGATGTGTCGGATGATAATGAAACGTATTAATTGTAGATATCTAATTTATTGCACACAATACTATTCTGGAATAGCATCCGTCAGAATATTATCATTGTCAAAAGGCGAAATTCTTTGGGAGCAAGAAGCATAAATGTCATAAAACGATAGCAAAAATTGGCTAAGGCCCCTATGCCTTAGGCGGGAGAATCTTTATTAAATATTGATTGCATTTTTAGAAACTGTAAATTTCAATAATAAATACATCTTCTAATAAACTATATATTTGCCGAAACACTGACTACTGACCATGGGAGGATTATACCCTCTGGGGCTAATAGTCGACCAGCAGAGGAATCGGCTTAGTGATGGTAATACAAACATTGATATGTAGCACAACATGTTAATCAGATTGTTATGAGGAGGGGTAGAAGACCACACAACGATACAAAAATATAATTGTCATAATTACTTTTTCCTACACTCCTTAAACGTGGTTGTTTCTTTTTGTAATAGGACTAAACAAAGTTAAACAAGTGTAATTGTCACGCCAAGAGGTGATGCACCCTATTGAAAGAAGACCACACAAAGTTACACAAATATAATTGTCACAATGCCCTTGTCCTTCCGGGTTTAACGTTGTTAATAAAATAAGGACATGACATAGTTACTGTACTATATATAGAAACGTAAGGATTGAGAGGTATTTGATTCATTGGCACTTATAATCAGATAATGTATTTAAATAAACAAAACACGTTCTTACTGATAAGATACCATCAATCAACGGTAGATTGGTTTCTGTCAAATTGTAAGTGTTGTAGCGCTATGTATTTAAATAAAACATCTACAGGAGAACTATTCTATCGTGGAGGAATGTTTTATAAATGACACCCTGTATAGGTAATTGGGTTTTCTAATTGTGTCGGGTTCAACTAAAGTTATACCACGTGATTTCTACGCTGTTTGTGATTTCTGGCTAAATCTTACTGAATAATTGTTCAACAACGGTGTTCGTGTTATTTTTGCATTTATTTTAGCTCGGTTAAAACAAAAAAGATGAAAAAGGTGCAAGAATGTATATAAGGCGTTAATTAGTGAACAGTTAATGATTTAAACTAACAAGGGATATTATCTAATATTACACTTAAGACATTTAATAAAGTAAAGGAATGACTTGTAGTATTAAAGGATATGGATCTAAATAAACAAAGGAGACTATCCCACATTACACTCACAACATAAATTAAAGTAAACAATGGCTTGTTTTGTGGTTTACATGGTAGCAGGTATTAATTTAGAACCTGTGACCCTGTTACACCCATACTACGTCAGATTACTATTGTGTGTTGTACAAAGACAGTCTTTAAATGATTGTGTCAGAGACGTACTTCTTTGGTACTTTAAAACACTCAGAGGTTGCGGATTCGAATTATCTGGCTTTTTTGACAATTATGTAAAAAAAAATATTTTAAAAGAGTAAAAATAAATAATGAGAAAAGAATGCCACAGAGGCGCGAACAAAATGCATGTCATATAGGGTCATCTCACTTTAATAATGTGCAATGTATTTCAATAGACAATCACATACACAGTATAATTATAACTTGAACACACTGAGTATTTATAGAAGATAAGCTGAGTACCCATCTTATGTCAAACACCAGGAATACAATTTCTCAAATTTTTCAAGCTTTTCTTTACTTCAATTCGAGCGCAAGACTTTAAAAACCAGGTCATTGTCATTTTCAAAATCATTCACGGCTCATTTTGATTTTTGTCACATTATGCACCTGTGAAGTGCCATAGAATCCTACCTTCTAAAAACAGAAAGAAAAACAAATCAAAGAACTTCTTTGTATTCGTTTAAATGCAAAAAAAAACAACGGTATTTGCGTCATATCAAAAATTGAAGTAAATAAAATTGTTTCATTTTCTGAGATGTATGTTAATTTTGTAGTTATTGATATTTGCAGGTTGTTGTAAAACCATCAGGTGTACTATGGCATGGTAGTCGGTGTGTGTCGTATCATGATGTTACAAATTTGTCCGATGTCTTTAAGGCTGTTATGTGTTTGTTCTCTATAATTGAAGTAGAAAATGCAGTTCTCGTCGAGGCTTTTCATCACACTACAACATCTCCCAATCGAGAACTTGGTAAGATACGAGTATATTAGATATTATACAATTATAATCTTTTGTTGAGGTCAATACGAGTTTTTATGGACCTTAAAATCGATATTCACCGAAGCCTTTAGGTCCATAAAAACTCGTATTGACCAATACAAAAGACTGTAATTGTTTTATTACATTAAAATGAAAAGTGAAAGTGAAACCAAGTCAATATGAAATTAATCACTTCATTATGACGTCATACATAATGCAATGGAAAGTGAAAGTAAGTCAATACGAGTTTTAATCAAACAATATCAAATTTTACGGAATGTCAGGTGACAGCACGATAACATTTTTTAAATAAAATCATTATGTAATAAACACATTTATCATTTTATAATTTATAGATAGTACAGTGATATATGTTTTATCACCAGATTTTGGTTTTATCCATTATGTGTGAACTTTATAGTGTCACAAATAGATACCGCCAACATACATATACACGACTGGTGCCTTTAACACACATATGCAAGACTGGTACATTTAGCAAGCATATACATAACTGGTACCTTTAACATACATATATATGACTGGTACCTTTAACACAAATACATGACTGGTACCCTTAACACACATATACATGACTGGTACCTTTAACACGCATATACATGACTGGTACCTTTAACATACATATACATGACTTGTACCTTTAACACACATATTCATAACTGGTACTTTTAGCATCCATATACATGACTGGTACCTTTAACTCACATATACATAACTGATACCTTTATCACACATATATATGACTGGTAACTTTAACACACGTATACATGACTGGTACCTTTAGCACACATATACAGGACTGGTACCTTTAACACACATACACCTGACTTTAACAGACATACACATAACTGGTACCTTTAGCACACATATACCTGACTGGTACTTTTAGCAAGCATATACATGACTGGTACCTTTAACACTTATATACGTGACTGGTACGTTTAACATACATATACATGACTGGTACCTTTAGCAAGCATATACATGACTGGTACCTTTAATATGCATATACATGACTGGTACCTTTAACACACATATACATGACTGGTACCTTTAACACACATATACATGAATGGTACCTTTAACACACATATACATGACTGATACCTATAACACACATATACATGACTGGTACCTTTAGCACACATATACATGTCTGATACCTTTAACACACATATACATGACTGGTACCTTTAGCACACATATACACGACTGGTACCTATAGCACACATATACATGACTGGTACCTTTAGCGCACATATACATGACTAGTACCCTTAACACACATATACATGACTGGTACCTTTAACACACATATACATGACTGGTACCTTTAGCACACATATACATGTCTGATACCTTTAACACACATATACATGACTGGTACCTTTAGCATACATATACACGACTGGTACCTATAGCACACATATACATGACTGGTACCTTTAGCGCACATATACATGACTAGTACCCTTAACACATATATACATGACTGGTACCTTTAACATACATATACATGACTTGTACCTTTAACACACATATTCATAACTGGTACTTTTAGCATCCATATACATGACTGGTACCTTTAACTCACATATACATAACTGATACCTTTATCACACATATATATGACTGGTAACTTTAACACACGTATACATGACTGGTACCTATAACACACATATACATGACTGGTACCTATAACACACATATACATGACTGGTACCTTTAGCGCACATATACATGACTAGTACCCTTAACACACATATACATGACTGGTACCTTTAACATACATATACATGACTTGTACCTTTAACACACATATTCATAACTGGTACTTTTAGCATCCATATACATGACTGGTACCTTTAACTCACATATACATAACTGATACCTTTATCACACATATATATGACTGGTAACTTTAACACACGTATACATGACTGGTACCTATAACACACATATACATGACTGGTACCTATAACACACATATACATGACTGGTACCTTTAGCGCACATATACATGACTAGTACCCTTAACACACATATACATGACTGGTACCTTTAACATACATATACATGACTTGTACCTTTAACACACATATTCATAACTGGTACTTTTAGCATCCATATACATGACTGGTACCTTTAACTCACATATACATAACTGATACCTTTATCACACATATATATGACTGGTAACTTTAACACACGTATACATGACTGGTACCTATAACACACATATACATGACTAGTTCCCTTAACACACATATACATGACTAGTACCCTTAACACACATATACATGACTGTCATCTTTCCTGACTTTGTACCGACATACCAATAACAAGTGGCGGGAGTCCAACTAGTAAAATGGGCCGCAATTTCCCCTCTTAGTAAAAACATTCGTGTGAGTAAAATTTCAACCCTCCAATGTAAATGGATGAGCAGTTGTTGTAAAGAAAGAACACCAATTCGTAACATATATGTTTTGTTGAAAATGGTGTTAAATATTAGTAATGTGGTCTTGACCTATTAAATTCTTATTTATCGCTATGAAACCTGGCCTCATTTTCGCAGTTATGATGATTGTCAAAAAGCAAAAACAAAATGGTGTGAAAACTTATAAAATAAAATAAACAATCGTAAAAAGAGTCAAAACCGCCACTCAAATTCAAGACGACTCACTTTACTGGCTTGGTACAGGCACTTCAACAATCAGTGGCGGGGTTAACCTAGTTATAAATCACACCTCACGTGTACAATGACGCATGACACTTTGTTTTCAGTGGACTATTCGTTCAGACTTCGGTCCAATGTTTGTAGAAGATTTGACAACACATCTGTTACCACTCTGTTGGTGTGTGGCATTGGACCAACGGATGAACCAATCAACGGAGATAATACGATCCCACAGTCTTTTGAAACCACCATGAAAATGTGGGGAGTGGATGACAAAGAACTGGACCGTATAAGACAGACCATTGTCAATGGGTCAGAGAGACTTCTAGATCGTATTATAGAGTATGAGTGTTTATTGTCGTCCGATGTAAGAGGTGGTGTGGGGGCAGAGACAGACCTGATAGGTAAGTGTTTTATTTACTGAGTTTGTGTAAAGTATGAGTGTTTATTGTCGTCCGATGTAAGAGGTGGTGTGTGGGCAGAAACAGACCTGATAGGTAAGTGTTTTATTTACTGAGTTTGTGTAGAGTATGAGTGTTTATTGTCGTCCGATGTAAGAGGTGGTGTGGGGGCAGAGACAGACCTGATAGGTAAGTGTTTTATTTACTGAGTTTGTGTAGAGTATGAGTGTTTATTGTCGTCCGATGTAAGAGGTGGTGTGGGGGCAGAGACAGACCTGATAGGTAAGTGTTTTATTTACTGAGTTTGTGTAGAGTACGAGTGTTTATTGTCGTCCGATGTAAGAGGTGGTGTGGGGGCAGAAACAGACCTGATAGGTAAGTGTTTTATTTACTGAGTTTGTGTAGAGTACGAGTGTTTATTGTCGTCCGATGTAAGAGGTGGTGTGGGGGCAGAGACAGACCTGATAGGTAAGTGTTTTATTTACTGAGTTTGTGTAAAGTATGAGTGTTTATTGTCGTCCGATGTAAGAGGTGGTGTGGGGGCAGAGACAGACCTGATAGGTAAGTGTTTTATTTACTGAGTTTGTGTAGAGTATGAGTGTTTATTGTCGTCCGATGTAAGAGGCGGTGTGGGGGCAGAGACAGATCTGATAGGTAAGTGTTTTATTTACTGAGTTTGTGTACAGTATGAGTGTTTATTGTCGTCCGATGTAAGAGGTGGTGTGGGGGCAGAAACAGACCTGATAGGTAAGTGTTTTATTTACTGAGTTTGTGTAAAGTATGAGTGTTTATTGTCGTCCGATGTAAGAGGCGGTGTGGGGGCAGAAACAGACCTGATAGGTAAGTGTTTTATTTACTGAGTTTGTGTAAAGTATGAGTGTTTATTGTCGTCCGATGTAAGAGGTGGTGTGGGGGCAGAAACAGACCTGATAGGTAAGTGTTTTATTTACCGAGTTTGTGTAGAGTATGAGTGTTTATTGTCGTCCGATGTAAGAGGCGGTGTGGGGGCAGAGACAGATCTGATAGGTAAGTGTTTTATTTACTGAGTTTGTGTAGAGTATGAGTGTTTATTGTCGTCCGATGTAAGAGGTGGTGTGTGGGCAGAAACAGACCTGATAGGTAAGTGTTTTATTTACTGAGTTTGTGTAGAGTATGAGTGTTTATTGTCGTCCGATGTAAGAGGCGGTGTGGGGGCAGAGACAGATCTGATAGGTAAGTGTTTTATTTACTGAGTTTGTGTAGAGTATGAGTGTTTATTGTCGTCCGATGTAAGAGGCGGTGTGGGGGCAGAAACAGACCTGATAGGTAAGTGTTTTATTTACTGAGTTTGTGTTAAGTACATCAATTGGATGTTCTATCTGAATCACCCATTAACTTTTAGGTTGAAAGAGGCTTTTTTAATTTGTCACCAAAACGAAACTTTACGACAAAAGAGATTATTTCAATATTCCCATTGTGAACTTTCCAATTATATGCAGCAACATCTCAGCAGCACTTGCATATGGAGTATATCTTTCAGTTGATACGATATTCCAGAGCATGTGGTTCCTATCAGGATTTCCTTGATAGAGAGTTGTTACTAACAAGGAAGCTACTGAACCAATGGTTCCTATTGGTAAAGTTGAAGTCATCACTTCGAAAGTTTTACGGTCGCCACCATGACTTGGTTGACTGCTATGGAATATATGCGTAAAAAATGAACACGGATATATTCCACTTCTCGGTCCTTTACTCATTCAGAACTTATCACACGGTTTGTAACTAGATTAACACGACGGGTGCCACTAGTGGAACATGCATTGCTTAACCTTCCGGAGCACATGAGCTCATCCCCGGTTTTAGTGGGGTTCGTGTTACTCGATATTTAGTTTTATGTGTATGTTTTGTAGATCGTTGTTTGTCCTTTTTCATTTGGCCATTATGTTGTCTGTCCTTCTTCGACATACGGATTCCGATTACCTCTTTGATATCTTGAATGTAAATAAAATATTAATCTAATTTTCATTTTATATGAAAACAAGATTTGTGGCTAGCATTTTAAAATGCTTTTATTTTCTACTCTATGCATATATTTTGTAATTGGAGATCTGGATGGAGTCTTAGAGCGTGTAGCTATATATTTTACAATGCTTTTATTTTCTACTCTAGGTATAGATTTTGTAATTGGAGATGTGGATGGAAAGTTAGAGCCTGTTGGTATAGAAGTAAATAGTCATGATTGCACTATTAATTGCCAACTGTTTGAATTTATGAATCCACACACACAAGGGAATGCTGTCAAGCCTTACGTGGAGACGATGATAGCAAGATCTCAAAAGTTTTCAATGCAAGGAAGAACTGTATTGGTTATTGGAGCTGGCGGATACAGTAAATGTTTTATCTGGGATACATACCAAACATTTGGAATACAGGTACATAAATGACCTTCACCCTTACCTGAATATCTACAAATATTTAAATTCCATTTTTATTTCAAAATCAACGAAAAACATAACTTACCACATTGTTGGAACAGTTCATTAATCCAATCGAAAAATATTAGAAACAGGATAAAATTGATACCGATAACACATGACCACTCAATGTCCTGACTTGGTACAGTAACTTCAATAAAAGGTGGTGAGGCTATACTAGTCTTAAGGTCGTGTATGGTTTTACAATTATACAGCTACCGGCCTCTGTCCCATCGTAATCGATATATTTTCATGATCAAATTTTAAAAGTCTTTACGCTTTTCATTGATATCTACTTATATCTATGTTCCGATTTTATTTCTCCTGTGTACTGGTGAATGTCCCAAGGGCCCAAACCAAAAGAGCTGTTCAGCGCATCCGTAACTTTCCATATTTTAGCAATGGCAGTCAAACGTCGTTGACCCAGTTGACTCATACCTTCGCTAATTTCTCTATAGTTTTTTTTACTTATATTATTGAACTTGTTATCATCCTAAAAATAGCTGAAATACTGTTCAACAATCAATAATCTTCTCCTCGGAAAGTGCTGGACCAAATTTATTCAAATTTGGCCAAACTCGATTTTTTTATTTTCACGTTTAGCAAATTGCATGCGACAGCCCATTTTTCCTTTCAATCTCTGAGACTTCATGATTTTTATTGTAAGCTTCATGTATTACATTATTGTTATTATTATTATTATTATTATTATTATTATTATTATTATATAACGAATTAGCAATTAGCATATTCTATTATCAGAAAAATATTCACGTTTGAATATTAAAGAACTCATGATTTATTGAGTCACCATTGTAAAAATAGATATGATGAAATTGTAATATAATTTTGGTTTTCAGTCGTATTCTGTATCCATGGTATCTCTATCGTGGTGTGAAACCTATTATTAATTTCTCTAAGGTTTTCTACTAAATTTGTGTTTTTTCGAGCCTACCTGGCCATTTTATCTTAAGTTTAACCTTTCGAAGACCATATATTTTCTGAAACGTCCATGATTCCTCTACGTTCTGTCAAAATATCAGGCCATGTTTAAAGTCTTGCAGTGAAATGCCAGGCTATGGAAAATACCTACTCTAAAAATAGCTATGTCATCCCCCAGAAATTCCCTATTTATAGGTCATGCATCAAATCCTCCATATCCATATTAAAATACAACTAAATCAATCAAACTTGGGCTCAAAATAATCCTTATACATTTAACTTCAATTATCAATATGATTATTCCATTCCATTCAGTATTTGTCACAATACAACAAAGTCAAAGGAACTTTTTTCTTTAAAAGGGACTACTTTTGTATATGTTCTTAGCTCTGATTGGTTGAATTACTGGTTTGACACCTCGTGTCATGACCGTGGGCGGTTTTTGGTTATTATGTTTAGGTTCTTTAGTATTCCTCCTCCCAAACACTACTTGGTTTTCCAATCTTTTGACTTTGAACGTACCTGATGAAGTGTATTCCAAAAACGCGTCTCGTCCGCTAAACTATAAATATAACATCTTCGCTTTAATTGTTATCATTTCCAATTCCAGGTTATTCTGGTGGATCCAGATCAAAATAGTCATGGTTCATCGATGGCATCTACCTTCGTCAAGTATGATTTTCTTAATCATAAAAAAAACGGTGAACATGCAGTCGAAATAGTAAAAATTCTAAAAGAGAAAGGACTTACAATTGATGGATGTGTAACGTTTTGGGAAGACTGTGGTCCTTTAGCAGCCACAATCTGTGATCTTTTGCATTTAAACGGTCCCGGTCAACAAGCAGCAGAAATTGCAAAAAAGAAAAGTTGGACCCATGCGATACTGCGGACCAAGACAGGCGATATCCCCCATTTTCCAAGGACGTGCCTGTATGCAGCAAAGTGTTACCATATAAAAAGCGAGTCAGACATTTACAACGCCATCAATTATATCGGAATTCCTGCTGTTTTGAAACTAGAATACGGCTCAAGTGCTGTAGGTGTGAAACCCATCAGAGATCACACAGAGTGTAAAAATATATATCAGAATATTAAGACAAAATTACGATCGGAAAAAGACCATCCTGGTATTGGACTGGGATACAGTAACGATCTGTTTCTGATGGAATATATTGAGGGAACAGAACACGATGTTGACATTACCATATTTCAACGGCAATTAATTGCAGCGTTCGTTTCCGATAACGGTCCAACACGTCAAGGACGTTTTACAGAAACAACTGCCTTAATGCCAAGCTGTCTTTTGCCAGATAGAGAGGGACAGCTTGTGACTGCAGCATACCAGTGCTGTATTGAAATAGGATTGGTCGATGGAGTATTTAATGTTGAAATGAAAATGACGAAGACAGGACCAAAGTTGATAGAAATAAATGCCAGAATGGGCGGTTTTTATCTTAGAGATTGGATTCTTACCTGTTATGGAATTGATCTTCTCTTGTATTCATTTATGTGCTGCTTGGGCATTCGTCCAATCATTGCAAAGCAAACACCGAGGTGTCACTTGATGGGTACAATGTGTGTTCCGTCTGCACATAAAGAACAACTGAAAGATTCGCATAAACTTAGCTCATTAAATACTATGATTCAAAAGGGCATAGTTCAATACAACCAGATCGAGGTATCATTAGATGATTGTGGGAGTGAAGACGAGGAGGAGCCTTTTTGTAATATCGCCGTGACAGAATCGGATAGAACACATGCAAAACAGAAACTTCTAAACGTCGGTACTGTTCTCGGTTTGAACACGAAAGATTATGATTTGAATTATTTCTTGAAGGATTTTGACTAGTAGTTATAGTATTAGTAGATAGATAAATTAGCCATTCCGTGACACACGTACACAACATATAACGTTGATAAGGTTTCATATTTGTGTGTGTGGAAGTGAAAAAAACCATGGCGATTTCTTTTAATAAGAATCCCGATTGCTGTAGAAAATTCTTTGACAATTCTACAAAGACAAACAAGTTTCAGGATTGATACGTTTTGTCTGAAAGCTGATTAACTGGACCAATGATATTTAGATCCAACATGTTTATCTCCCACAAATTGACCAATGTAATTGAAAAACATGCTTTACTGACACAAATCGACCAAATTGAATAATTGGTTTTATTCACACAAATCGACCAATTATAAAAGTAAATGATAATTATATTTTGTTGCGCTTTATTCTGCTATAAATTAATATAACCAATGGCTACCTTAATGATTTTTTACTTCATTTTAATATTACTGGACTCTAACCATTCGTCGATGGTGAGACGATGGTGCGTTAATGTGATAGTTATTTATTATGCTTTCCATTTTTGCAAAGAAAGACAACTTGTGTACAGATAATAGATACGAATTCTATAACATTTCAAGACAGTGTTTGTAGGAACAGAATGAATGTTTCAAATGGGTATTCAAACACATACTTCGCAGATGGACATATAATACAATGGCCAAATAAAAAAGAATAAAAGGACCCGTAATGGTCGACTAAATACTACAATAAATACAAAAGATTGATCCAATCCGACGCTTCTGTTAATAAGTGAATTGTTATTGTAGAATATTGGACAATTGTTATTTAATGCAATAATAAATGAAATAGCAAAGGCAATATATTTTTGATAGGTAATAAGGATTTGTATGTATGCTAATTGTATTATATTGTTATTTATTATAATAAAAATGAGAACTTTAATGCAAAATTAAAGTAAATGAATCAATTACATTCATATTTCTTCAGAGTAGACATCTCGAAGCTGAAATACCGTAGATGTATTGGTGTATCAATAGTGCTTGTAGCAAAGAAAATGAGTTTGAAGATATCAATGTGGTAGTCAATTGAAAAATACTACTGACAATGAAACACAGACAAAGGGAAACAACCGTTGACAAATTACTACACAGTAAACTGAAGATTAAACAATTCGAATCTAACTGAAAACAGGGTTGAACTCAGGTGTTCCGGAAGGGCTACCAGTTCATGTTCCATTAGTAGTAGTATTTGAATTATTAGTTGGGTTCGCGATTCTCAAGTTTTCTATCTAATGTTTTGTAGATCATTGTATGTCCTTTTTTTTGGTCATTGTATTGTCTGTTCTTCTATACACGATGTCTGGTTATCCTATTGAGAATCTTCAATCTTTTCTTGTGAATTCGATTCCCTGTCGTGACATGTTTACAACTACATGACATAAAGTGTGTAAGTGACTTATGACAGGTGAGTGGTTTTCTCTCAGTGCTTCAGATTCCACCACCCATTACAACTGACTGCTACAATATAACTGAAATATTGTTGAAGCCCATAACCAATACCGATTAACGATATTACTTTATTGTAAATTACACACCTGGAAACCAGCAGGTATCGTAATGATTTTCCTATTTAATTCTAAATAGCACTCTTCGAAACCAACAGTTATCGTATAAACTATTACATGTATATATAAATATACATCTACTGAGCTGTTACGATGATACAAAAAGTGCAAAGTACAAAAAGGTTATTTACGATTTCAAGGACAGAACGTTATCTAAATATTAAATAAACGTTAGAGAAAACCGAAGAGGTAAATAAGAATGAACAACCCAGAGACATCGGTAACATTAGTCACACCCAATACACAGAACGAAGACAAACAAAACAAAACTAAGAATGGACAACCCAGAGACATCGGTAACATTAGTCACACCCAATACACAGAACGAAGACAAACAAAACAAAACTAAGAATGGACAACCCAGAGACATCAGTAACATTAGTCACACCCAATACACAGAACGAAGACAAACAAAACAAAACTAAGAATGGACAACCCAGAGACATTGGTAACATTAGTCACACCCAATACACAGAACGAAGACAAACAAAACAAAACTAAGAATGGACAACCCAGAGACATCAGTAACATTAGTCACACCCAATACACAGAACGAAGACAAACAAAACAAAACTAAGAATGGACAACCCAGAGACATCAGTAACATTAGTCACACCCAATACACAGAACGAAGACAAACAAAACAAAACTAAGAATGGACAACCCAGAGACATCGGTAACATTAGTCACACCCAATACACAGAACGAAGACAAACAAAACAAAACTAAGAATGGACAACCCAGAGACATCGGCAACATTAGTCACACCCAATACACAGAACGAAGACAAACAAAACAAAACTAAGAATGGACAACCCAGAGACATTGGTAACATTAGTCACACCCAATACACAGAACGAAGACAAACAAAACAAAACTAAGAATGGACAACCCAGAGACATCGGTAACATTAGTCACACCCAATACACAGAACGAAGACAAACAAAACAAAACTAAGAATGGACAACCCAGACACATTGGTAACATTAGTCACACCCAATACACAGAACGAAGACAAACAAAACAAAACTAAGAATGGACAACCCAGAGACATCGGCAACATTAGTCACACCCAATACACAGAACGAAGACAAACAAAACAAAACTAAGAATGGACAACCCAGAGACATCAGTAACATTAGTCACACCCAATACACAGAACGAAGACAAACAAAACAAAACTAAGAATGGACAACCCAGAGACATTGGTAACATTAGTCACATCCAATACACAGAACGAAGACAAACAAAACAAAACTAAGAATGGACAACCCAGAGACATCGGCAACATTAGTCACACCCAATACACAGAACGAAGACAAACAAAACAAAACTAAGAATGGACAACCCAGAGACATTGATAACATTAGTCACACCCAATACATTGAACGAAGACAAACAAAACAAAACTAAGAATGGACAACCCAGAGACATTGGTAACATTAGTCACACCCAATACACAGAACGAAGACAAACAAAACAAAACTAAGAATGGACAACCCAGAGACATCGGTAACATTAGTCACACCCAATACACAGAACGAAGACAAACAAAACAAAACTAAGAATGGACAACCCAGAGACATTGGTAACATTAGTCACACCCAATACACAGAACGAAGACAAACAAAACAAAACTAAGAATGAACAACCCAGAGACATCGGTAACATTAGTCACACCCAATACACAGAACAAAGACAAACAAAACAAAACTAAGAATGGACAACCCAGAGACATCGGTAACATTAGTCACACCCAATACACAGAACGAAGACAAACAAAACAAAACTAAGAATGGACAACCCAGAGACATCGGTAACATTAGTCACACCCAATACACAGAACGAAGACAAACAAAACAAAACTAAGAATGGACAACCCAGAGACATCAGTAACATTAGTCACACCCAATACACAGAACAAAGACAAACAAAACAAAACTAAGAATGGACAACCCAGAGACATCGGTAACATTAGTCACACCCAATACACAGAACGAAGACAAACAAAACAAAACTAAGAATGGACAACCCAGAGACATTGGTAACATTAGTCACACCCAATACACAGAACAAAGACAAACAAAACAAAACTAAGAATGGACAACCCAGAGACATCGGTAACATTAGTCACACCCAATACACAGAACGAAGACAAACAAAACAAAACTAAGAATGGACAACCCAGAGACATCGGCAACATTAGTCACACCCAATACACAGAACGAAGACAAACAAAACAAAACTAAGAATGGACAACCCAGAGACATTGGTAACATTAGTCACACCCAATACACAGAACAAAGACAAACAAAACAAAACTAAGAATGGACAACCCAGAGACATCAGTAACATTAGTCACACCCAATACACAGAACGAAGACAAACAAAACAAAACTAAGAATGGACAACCCAGAGACATTGGTAACATTAGTCACACCCAATACACAGAACAAAGACAAACAAAACAAAACTAAGAATGGACAACCCAGAGACATCAGTAACATTAGTCACACCCAATACACAGAACGAAGACAAACAAAACAAAACTAAGAATGGACAACCCAGAGACATCGGTAACATTAGTCACACCCAATACACAGAACGAAGACAAACAAAACAAAACTAAGAATGGACAACCCAGAGACATCGGTAACATTAGTCACACCCAATACACAGAACGAAGACAAACAAAACAAAACTAAGAATGGACAACCCAGAGACATCAGTAACATTAGTCACACCCAATACACAGAACAAAGACAAACAAAACAAAACTAAGAATGGACAACCCAGAGACATCGGTAACATTAGTCACACCCAATACACAGAACGAAGACAAACAAAACAAAACTAAGAATGGACAACCCAGAGACATTGGTAACATTAGTCACACCCAATACACAGAACAAAGACAAACAAAACAAAACTAAGAATGGACAACCCAGAGACATCGGTAACATTAGTCACACCCAATACACAGAACGAAGACAAACAAAACAAAACTAAGAATGGACAACCCAGAGACATCGGCAACATTAGTCACACCCAATACACAGAACGAAGACAAACAAAACAAAACTAAGAATGGACAACCCAGAGACATTGGTAACATTAGTCACACCCAATACACAGAACAAAGACAAACAAAACAAAACTAAGAATGGACAACCCAGAGACATCAGTAACATTAGTCACACCCAATACACAGAACGAAGACAAACAAAACAAAACTAAGAATGGACAACCCAGAGACATTGGTAACATTAGTCACACCCAATACACAGAACGAAGACAAACAAAACAAAACTAAGAATGGACAACCCAGAGACATCGGCAACATTAGTCACACCCAATACACAGAACGAAGACAAACAAAACAAAACTAAGAATGGACAACCCAGAGACATCAGTAACATTAGTCACACCCAATACACAGAACGAAGACAAACAAAACAAAACTAAGAATGGACAACCCAGAGACATTGGTAACATTAGTCACATCCAATACACAGAACGAAGACAAACAAAACAAAACTAAGAATGGACAACCCAGAGACATCGGCAACATTAGTCACACCCAATACACAGAACGAAGACAAACAAAACAAAACTAAGAATGGACAACCCAGAGACATTGATAACATTAGTCACACCCAATACATTGAACGAAGACAAACAAAACAAAACTAAGAATGGACAACCCAGAGACATTGGTAACATTAGTCACACCCAATACACAGAACGAAGACAAACAAAACAAAACTAAGAATGGACAACCCAGAGACATCGGTAACATTAGTCACACCCAATACACAGAACGAAGACAAACAAAACAAAACTAAGAATGGACAACCCAGAGACATTGGTAACATTAGTCACACCCAATACACAGAACGAAGACAAACAAAACAAAACTAAGAATGAACAACTCAGAGACATCGGTAACATTAGTCACACCCAATACACAGAACAAAGACAAACAAAACAAAACTAAGAATGGACAACCCAGAGACATCGGTAACATTAGTCACACCCAATACACAGAACGAAGACAAACAAAACAAAACTAAGAATGGACAACCCAGAGAAATCGGTAACATTAGTCACACCCAATACACAGAACGAAGACAAACAAAACAAAACTAAGAATGGACAACCCAGAGACATCAGTAACATTAGTCACACCCAATACACAGAACAAAGACAAACAAAACAAAACTAAGAATGGACAACCCAGAGACATCGGTAACATTAGTCACACCCAATACACAGAACGAAGACAAACAAAACAAAACTAAGAATGGACAACCCAGAGACATTGGTAACATTAGTCACACCCAATACACAGAACAAAGACAAACAAAACAAAACTAAGAATGGACAACCCAGAGACATCGGTAACATTAGTCACACCCAATACACAGAACGAAGACAAACAAAACAAAACTAAGAATGGACAACCCAGAGACATCGGCAACATTAGTCACACCCAATACACAGAACGAAGACAAACAAAACAAAACTAAGAATGGACAACCCAGAGACATCGGTAACATTAGTCACACCCAATACACAGAACAAAGACAAACAAAACAAAACTAAGAATGGACAACCCAGAGACATCAGTAACATTAGTCACACCCAATACACAGAACGAAGACAAACAAAACAAAACTAAGAATGGACAACCCAGAGACATTGGTAACATTAGTCACACCCAATACACAGAACGAAGACAAACAAAACAAAACTAAGAATGGACAACCCAGAGACATCGGTAACATTAGTCACACCCAATACACAGAACGAAGACAAACAAAACAAAACTAAGAATGGACAACCCAGAGACATCGGCAACATTAGTCACACCCAATACACAGAACGAAGACAAACAAAACAAAACTAAGAATGGACAACCCAGAGACATCGGCAACATTAGTCACACCCAATACACAGAACGAAGACAAACAAAACAAAACTAAGAATGGACAACCCAGAGACATCGGCAACATTAGTCACACCCAATACACAGAACGAAGACAAACAAAACAAACTAAGAATGGACAACCCAGAGACATTGGTAACATTAGTCACACCCAATACACAGAACGAAGACAAACAAAACAAAACTAAGAATGGACAACCCAGAGACATTGGTAACATTAGTCACACCCAATACACAGAACAAAGACAAACAAAACAAAACTAAGAATGGACAACCCAGAGACATCGGTAACATTAGTCACACCCAATACACAGAACGAAGACAAACAAAACAAAACTAAGAATGGACAACCCAGAGACATCGGCAACATTAGTCACACCCAATACACAGAACGAAGACAAACAAAACAAAACTAAGAATGGACAACCCAGAGACATTGGTAACATTAGTCACACCCAATACACAGAACGAAGACAAACAAAACAAAACTAAGAATGGACAACCCAGAGACATCAGTAACATTAGTCACACCCAATACACAGAACGAAGACAAACAAAACAAAACTAAGAATGGACAACCCAGAGACATTGTTAACATTAGTCACACCCAATACACAGAACGAAGACAAACAAAACAAAACTAAGAATGGACAACCCAGAGACATCGGTAACATTAGTCACACCCAATACACAGAACGAAGACAAACAAAACAAAACTAAGAATGGACAACCCAGAGACATCGGCAACATTAGTCACACCCAATACACAGAACGAAGACAAACAAAACAAAACTAAGAATGGACAACCCAGAGAAATCGGCAACATTAGTCACACCCAATACACAGAACGAAGACAAACAAAACAAAACTAAGAATGGACAACCCAGAGACATCGGCAACATTAGTCACACCCAATACACAGAACGAAGACAAACAAAACAAACTAAGAATGGACAACCCAGAGACATCGGTAACATTAGTCACACCCAATACACAGAACGAAGACAAACAAAACAAAACTAAGAATGGACAACCCAGAGACATCGGTAACATTAGTCACACCCAATACACAGAACGAAGACAAACAAAACAAAACTAAGAATGGACAACCCAGAGACATTGGTAACATTAGTCACACCCAATACTCAGAACGAAGACAAACAAAACAAAACTAAGAATGGACAACCCAGAGACATCAGTAACATTAGTCACACCCAATACACAGAACGAAGACAAACAAAACAAAACTAAGAATGGACAACCCAGAGACATTGGTAACATTAGTCACACCCAATACACAGAACGAAGACAAACAAATCAAAAATAAGAATGGACAACCCAGAGACATCGGCAACATTAGTCACACCCAATACACAGAACGAAGACAAACAAAACAAAACTAAGAATGGACAACCCAGAGACATTGGTAACATTAGTCACACCCAATACACAGAACGAAGACAAACAAAACAAAACTAAGAATGGACAACCCAGAGACATCGGCAACATTAGTCACACCCAATACACAGAACGAAGACAAACAAAACAAAACTAAGAATGGACAACCCAGAGACATCGGCAACATTAGTCACACCCAATACACAGAACGAAGACAAACAAAACAAAACTAAGAATGGACAACCCAGAGACATTGGTAACATTAGTCACACCCAATACACAGAACGAAGACAAACAAAACAAAACTAAGAATGGACAACCCAGAGACATCGGCAACATTAGTCACACCCAATACACAGAACGAAGACAAACAAAACAAAAATAAGAATGGACAACCCAGAGACATCGGCAACATTAGTCACACCCAATACACAGAACGAAGACAAACAAAACAAAACTAAGAATGGACAACCCAGAGACACCAGTAACATTAGTCACTCCCAATACACAGAACGAAGACACAAAACAAAACTAAGAATGGACAACCCAGAGACATCAGTAACATTAGTCACACCCAATACACAGAACGAAGACAAACAAAACAAAACTAAGAATGGACAACCCAGAGACATCGGCAACATTAGTCACACCCAATACACAGAACGAAGACAAACAAAACAAAACTAAGAATGGACAACCCAGAGACATCAGTAACATTAGTCACACCCAATACACAGAACGAAGACAAACAAAACAAAACTAAGAATGGACAACCCAGAGACATCGGTAACATTAGTCACACCCAATACACAGAACGAAGACAAACAAAACAAAACTAAGAATGGACAACCCAGAGACATTGGTAACATTAGTCACACCCAATACACAGAACGAAGACAAACAAAACAAAAATAAGAATGGACAACCCAGAGACATCGGCAACATTAGTCACACCCAATACACAGAACGAAGACAAACAAAACAAAACTAAGAATGGACAACCCAGAGACATTGGTAACATTAGTCACACCCAATACACAGAACGAAGACAAACAAAACAAAACTAAGAATGGACAACCCAGAGACATCGGCAACATTAGTCACACCCAATACACAGAACGAAGACAAACAAAACAAAACTAAGAATGGACAACCCAGAGACATCGGCAACATTAGTCACACCCAATACACAGAACGAAGACAAACAAAACAAAACTAAGAATGGACAACCCAGAGACATTGGTAACATTAGTCACACCCAATACACAGAACGAAGACAAACAAAACAAAACTAAGAATGGACAACCCAGAGACATCGGCAACATTAGTCACACCCAATACACAGAACGAAGACAAACAAAACAAAAATAAGAATGGACAACCCAGAGACATCGGCAACATTAGTCACACCCAATACACAGAACGAAGACAAACAAAACAAAACTAAGAATGGACAACCCAGAGACATCAGTAACATTAGTCACACCCAATACACAGAACGAAGACAAACAAAACAAAACTAAGAATGGACAACCCAGAGACATCGGTAACATTAGTCACACCCAATACACAGAACGAAGACAAACAAAACAAAACTAAGAATGGACAACCCAGAGACATTGGTAACATTAGTCACACCCAATACACAGAACGAAGACAAACAAAACAAAAATAAGAATGGACAACCCAGAGACATTGGTAACATTAGTCACACCCAATACACAGAACGAAGACAAACAAAACAAAACTAAGAATGGACAACCCAGAGACATTGGTAACATTAGTCACACCCAATACACAGAACGAAGACAAACAAAACAAAACTAAGAATGGACAACCCAGAGACATCGGCAACATTAGTCACACCCAATACACAGAACGAAGACAAACAAAACAAAACTAAGAATGGACAACCCAGAGACATCGGTAACATTAGTCACACCCAATACACAGAACGAAGACAAACAAAACAAAACTAAGAATGGACAACCCAGAGACATTGGTAACATTAGTCACACCCAATACACAGAACGAAGACAAACAAAACAAAAATAAGAATGGACAACCCAGAGACATTGGTAACATTAGTCACACCCAATACACAGAACGAAGACAAACAAAACAAAACTAAGAATGGACAACCCAGAGACATTGGTAACATTAGTCACACCCAATACACAGAACGAAGACAAACAAAACAAAACTAAGAATGGACAACCCAGAGACATTGGTAACATTAGTCACACCCAATACACAGAACGAAGACAAATAAAACAAAACTAAGAATGGACAACCCAGAGACATCGGTAACATTAGTCACACCCAATACACAGAACGAAGACAAACAAAACAAAAATAAGAATGGACAACCCAGAGACATCGGTAACATTAGTCACACCCAATACACAGAACGAAGACAAACAAAACAAAACTAAGAATGGACAACCCAGAGACATCAGTAACATTAGTCAAACCCAATACACAGAACGAAGACAAACAAAACAAAACTAAGAATGGACAACCCAGAGACATCGGCAACATTAGTCACACCCAATACACAGAACGAAGACACACAAAACAAAACTAAGAATGGACAACCCAGAGACATTGGTAACATTAGTCACACCCAATACACAGAACGAAGACAAACAAAACAAAACTAAGAATGGACAACCCAGAGACATTGGTAACATTAGTCACACCCAATACACAGAACGAAGACAAACAAAACAAAACTAAGAATGGACAACCCAGAGACATTGGTAACATTAGTCACACCCAATACACAGAACGAAGACAAACAAACAAAAATAAGAATGGACAACCCAGAGACATCGGTAACATTAGTCACACCCAATACACAGAACGAAGACAAACAAAACAAAACTAAGAATGGACAACCCAGAGACATCAGTAACATTAGTCACACCCAATACACAGAACGAAGACAAACAAAACAAAACTAAGAATGGACAACCCAGAGACATCGGCAACATTAGTCACACCCAATACACAGAACGAAGACAAACAAAACAAAACTAAGAATGGACAACCCAGAGACATCGGCAACATTAGTCACACCCAATACACAGAACAAAGACAAACAAAACAAACTAAGAATGGACAACCCAGAGACATTGGTAACATTAGTCACACCCAATACACAGAACGAAGACAAACAAAACAAAACTAAGAATGGACAACCCAGAGACATCAGTAACATTAGTCACACCCAATACACAGAACGAAGACAAACAAAACAAAACTAAGAATGGACAACCCAGAGACATCGGCAACATTAGTCACACCCAATACACAGAACGAAGACAAACAAAACAAAACTAAGAATGGACAACCCAGAGACATTGGTAACATTAGTCACACCCAATACACAGAACGAAGACAAACAAAACAAAACTAAGAATGGACAACCCAGAGACATCGGCAACATTAGTCACACCCAATACACAGAACGAAGACAAACAAAACAAAACTAAGAATGGACAACCCAGGGACATTGGTAACATTAGTCACACCCAATACACAGAACGAAGACAAACAAAACAAAACTAAGAATGGACAACCCAGAGACATTGGTAACATTAGTCACACCCAATACACAGAACGAAGACAAACAAAACAAAACTAAGAATGGACAACCCAGAGACATCAGTAACATTAGTCACACCCAATACACAGAACGAAGACAAACAAAACAAAACTAAGAATGGACAACCCAGAGACATCAGTAACATTAGTCACACCCAATACACAGAACGAAGACAAACAAAACAAAACTAAGAATGGACAACCCAGAGACATCGGTAACATTAGTCACACCCAATACACAGAACGAAGACAAACAAAACAAAACTAAGAATGGACAACCCAGAGATATCGGCAACATTAGTCACACCCAATACACAGAACGAAGACAAACAAAACAAAACTAAGAATGGACAACCCAGAGACATTGGTAACATTAGTCACACCCAATACACAGAACGAAGACAAACAAAACAAAACTAAGAATGGACAACCCAGAGACATCGGTAACATTAGTCACACCCAATACACAGAACGAAGACAAACAAAACAAACTAAGAATGGACAACCCAGACACATTGGTAAGATTAGTCACACCCAATACACAGAACGAAGACAAACAAAACAAAACTAAGAATGGACAACCCAGAGACATCGGCAACATTAGTCACACCCAATACACAGAACGAAGACAAACAAAACAAAACTAAGAATGGACAACCCAGAGACATCAGTAACATTAGTCACACCCAATACACAGAACGAAGACAAACAAAACAAAACTAAGAATGGACAACCCAGAGACATTGGTAACATTAGTCACATCCAATACACAGAACGAAGACAAACAAAACAAAACTAAGAATGGACAACCCAGAGACATCGGCAACATTAGTCACACCCAATACACAGAACGAAGACAAACAAAACAAAACTAAGAATGGACAACCCAGAGACATTGATAACATTAGTCACACCCAATACATTGAACGAAGACAAACAAAACAAAACTAAGAATGGACAACCCAGAGACATTGGTAACATTAGTCACACCCAATACACAGAACGAAGACAAACAAAACAAAACAAAGAATGGACAACCCAGAGACATCGGTAACATTAGTCACACCCAATACACAGAACGAAGACAAACAAAACAAAACTAAGAATGGACAACCCAGAGACATCAGTAACATTAGTCACACCCAATACACAGAACAAAGACAAACAAAACAAAACTAAGAATGGACAACCCAGAGACATCGGTAACATTAGTCACACCCAATACACAGAACGAAGACAAACAAAACAAAACTAAGAATGGACAACCCAGAGACATTGGTAACATTAGTCACACCCAATACACAGAACAAAGACAAACAAAACAAAACTAAGAATGGACAACCCAGAGACATCGGTAACATTAGTCACACCCAATACACAGAACGAAGACAAACAAAACAAAACTAAGAATGGACAACCCAGAGACATCGGCAACATTAGTCACACCCAATACACAGAACGAAGACAAACAAAACAAAACTAAGAATGGACAACCCAGAGACATTGGTAACATTAGTCACACCCAATACACAGAACGAAGACAAACAAAACAAAACTAAGAATGGACAACCCAGAGACATCAGTAACATTAGTCACACCCAATACACAGAACGAAGACAAACAAAACAAAACTAAGAATGGACAACCCAGAGACATTGGTAACATTAGTCACACCCAATACACAGAACGAAGACAAACAAAACAAAACTAAGAATGGACAACCCAGAGACATCGGTAACATTAGTCACACCCAATACACAGAACGAAGACAAACAAAACAAAACTAAGAATGGACAACCCAGAGACATCGGCAACATTAGTCACACCCAATACACAGAACGAAGACAAACAAAACAAACTAAGAATGGACAACCCAGAGACATTGGTAACATTAGTCACACCCAATACACAGAACGAAGACAAACAAAACAAAACTAAGAATGGACAACCCAGAGACATCGGTAACATTAGTCACACCCAATACACAGAACGAAGACAAACAAAACAAAACTAAGAATGGACAACCCAGAGACATTGGTAACATTAGTCACACCCAATACACAGAACGAAGACAAACAAAACAAAACTAAGAATGGACAACCCAGAGACATCAGTAACATTAGTCACACCCAATACACAGAACGAAGACAAACAAAACCAAACTAAGAATGGACAACCCAGAGACATTGGTAACATTAGTCACACCCAATACACAGAACGAAGACAAACAAAACAAAAATAAGAATGGACAACCCAGAGACATTGGCAACATTAGTCACACCCAATACACAGAACGAAGACAAACAAAACAAAACTAAGAATGGACAACCCAGAGACATTGGTAACATTAGTCACACCCAATACACAGAACGAAGACAAACAAAACAAAACTAAGAATGGACAACCCAGAGACATCGGCAACATTAGTCACACCCAATACACAGAACGAAGACAAACAAAACAAAACTAAGAATGGACAACCCAGAGACATCGGCAACATTAGTCACACCCAATACACAGAACGAAGACAAACAAAACAAAACTAAGAATGGACAACCCAGAGACATTGGTAACATTAGTCACACCCAATACACAGAACGAAGACAAACAAAACAAAACTAAGAATGGACAACCCAGAGACATCGGCAACATTAGTCACACCCAATACACAGAACGAAGACAAACAAAACAAAAATAAGAATGGACAACCCAGAGACATCGGCAACATTAGTCACACCCAATACACAGAACGAAGACAAACAAAACAAAACTAAGAATGGACAACCCAGAGACATCAGTAACATTAGTCACACCCAATACACAGAACGAAGACAAACAAAACAAAACTAAGAATGGACAACCCAGAGACATCAGTAACATTAGTCACACCCAATACACAGAACGAAGACAAACAAAACAAAACTAAGAATGGACAACCCAGAGACATCGGCAACATTAGTCACACCCAATACACAGAACGAAGACAAACAAAACAAAACTAAGAATGGACAACCCAGAGACATCAGTAACATTAGTCACACACAATACACAGAACGAAGACAAACAAAACAAAACTAAGAATGGACAACCCAGAGACATCGGTAACATTAGTCACACCCAATACACAGAACGAAGACAAACAAAACAAAACTAAGAATGGACAACCCAGAGACATTGGTAACATTAGTCACACCCAATACACAGAACGAAGACAAACAAAACAAAAATAAGAATAGACAACCCAGAGACATCGGCAACATTAGTCACACCCAATACACAGAACGAAGACAAACAAAACAAAACTAAGAATGGACAACCCAGAGACATTGGTAACATTAGTCACACCCAATACACAGAACGAAGACAAACAAAACAAAACTAAGAATGGACAACCCAGAGACATCGGCAACATTAGTCACACCCAATACACAGAACGAAGACAAACAAAACAAAACTAAGAATGGACAACCCAGAGACATCGGCAACATTAGTCACACCCAATACACAGAACGAAGACAAACAAAACAAAACTAAGAATGGACAACCCCCAGAGACATTGGTAACATTAGTCACACCCAATACACAGAACGAAGACAAACAAAACAAAACTAAGAATGGACAACCCAGAGACATCTGCAACATTAGTCACACCCAATACACAGAACAAAGACAAACAAAACAAAAATAAGAATGGACAACCCAGAGACATCGGCAACATTAGTCACACCCAATACACAGAACGAAGACAAACAAAACAAAACTAAGAATGGACAACCCAGAGACATTGGTAACATTAGTCACACCCAATACACAGAACGAAGACAAACAAAACAAAACTAAGAATGGACAACCCAGAGACATCGGCAACATTAGTCACACCCAATACACAGAACGAAGACAAACAAAACAAAACTAAGAATGGACAACCCAGAGACATCGGCAACATTAGTCACACCCAATACACAGAACGAAGACAAACAAAACAAAACTAAGAATGGACAACCCAGAGACATTGGTAACATTAGTCACACCCAATACACAGAACGAAGACAAACAAAACAAAACTAAGAATGGACAACCCAGAGACATCGGCAACATTAGTCACACCCAATACACAGAACGAAGACAAACAAAACAAAAATAAGAATGGACAACCCAGAGACATCGGCAACATTAGTCACACCCAATACACAGAACGAAGACAAACAAAACAAAACTAAGAATGGACAACCCAGAGACATCAGTAACATTAGTCACACCCAATACACAGAACGAAGACAAACAAAACAAAACTAAGAATGGACAACCCAGAGACATCAGTAACATTAGTCACACCCAATACACAGAACGAAGACAAACAAAACAAAACTAAGAATGGACAACCCAGAGACATCGGCAACATTAGTCACACCCAATACACAGAACGAAGACAAACAAAACAAAACTAAGAATGGACAACCCAGAGACATCAGTAACATTAGTCACACCCAATACACAGAACGAAGACAAACAAAACAAAACTAAGAATGGACAACCCAGAGACATCGGTAACATTAGTCACACCCAATACACAGAACGAAGACAAACAAAACAAAACTAAGAATGGACAACCCAGAGACATTGGTAACATTAGTCACACCCAATACACAGAACGAAGACAAACAAAACAAAAATAAGAATGGACAACCCAGAGACATCGGCAACATTAGTCACACCCAATACACAGAACGAAGACAAACAAAACAAAACTAAGAATGGACAACCCAGAGACATTGGTAACATTAGTCACACCCAATACACAGAACGAAGACAAACAAAACAAAACTAAGAATGGACAACCCAGAGACATCGGCAACATTAGTCACACCCAATACACAGAACGAAGACAAACAAAACAAAACTAAGAATGGACAACCCAGAGACATCGGCAACATTAGTCACACCCAATACACAGAACGAAGACAAACAAAACAAAACTAAGAATGGACAACCCAGAGACATTGGTAACATTAGTCACACCCAATACACAGAACGAAGACAAACAAAACAAAACTAAGAATGGACAACCCAGAGACATCGGCAACATTAGTCACACCCAATACACAGAACGAAGACAAACAAAACAAAAATAAGAATGGACAACCCAGAGACATCGGCAACATTAGTCACACCCAATACACAGAACGAAGACAAACAAAACAAAACTAAGAATGGACAACCCAGAGACATCAGTAACATTAGTCACACCCAATACACAGAACGAAGACAAACAAAACAAAACTAAGAATGGACAACCCAGAGACATCGGTAACATTAGTCACACCCAATACACAGAACGAAGACAAACAAAACAAAACTAAGAATGGACAACCCAGAGACATTGGTAACATTAGTCACACCCAATACACAGAACGAAGACAAACAAAACAAAAATAAGAATGGACAACCCAGAGACATTGGTAACATTAGTCACACCCAATACACAGAACGAAGACAAACAAAACAAAACTAAGAATGGACAACCCAGAGACATCAGTAACATTAGTCACACCCAATACACAGAACGAAGACAAACAAAACAAAACTAAGAATGGACAACCCAGAGACATCGGCAACATTAGTCACACCCAATACACAGAACGAAGACAAACAAAACAAAACTAAGAATGGACAACCCAGAGACATCGGTAACATTAGTCACACCCAATACACAGAACGAAGACAAACAAAACAAAACTAAGAATGGACAACCCAGAGACATTGGTAACATTAGTCACACCCAATACACAGAACGAAGACAAACAAAACAAAAATAAGAATGGACAACCCAGAGACATTGGTAACATTAGTCACACCCAATACACAGAACGAAGACAAACAAAACAAAACTAAGAATGGACAACCCAGAGACATCGGTAACATTAGTCACACCCAATACACAGAACGAAGACAAACAAAACAAAACTAAGAATGGACAACCCAGAGACATCGGTAACATTAGTCACACCCAATACACAGAACGAAGACAAATAAAACAAAACTAAGAATGGACAACCCAGAGACATTGGTAACATTAGTCACACCCAATACACAGAACGAAGACAAACAAAACAAAAATAAGAATGGACAACCCAGAGACATTGGTAACATTAGTCACACCCAATACACAGAACGAAGACAAACAAAACAAAACTAAGAATGGACAACCCAGAGACATCAGTAACATTAGTCAAACCCAATACACAGAACGAAGACAAACAAAACAAAACTAAGAATGGACAACCCAGAGACATCGGCAACATTAGTCACACCCAATACACAGAACGAAGACACACAAAACAAAACTAAGAATGGACAACCCAGAGACATTGGTAACATTAGTCACACCCAATACACAGAACGAAGACAAACAAAACAAAACTAAGAATGGACAACCCAGAGACATCGGCAACATTAGTCACACCCAATACACAGAACGAAGACAAACAAAACAAAAATAAGAATGGACAACCCAGAGACATCGGCAACATTAGTCACACCCAATACACAGAACGAAGACAAACAAAACAAAACTAAGAATGGACAACCCAGAGACATCAGTAACATTAGTCACACCCAATACACAGAACGAAGACAAACAAAACAAAACTAAGAATGGACAACCCAGAGACATCAGTAACATTAGTCACACCCAATACACAGAACGAAGACAAACAAAACAAAACTAAGAATGGACAACCCAGAGACATCGGCAACATTAGTCACACCCAATACACAGAACGAAGACAAACAAAACAAAACTAAGAATGGACAACCCAGAGACATCAGTAACATTAGTCACACACAATACACAGAACGAAGACAAACAAAACAAAACTAAGAATGGACAACCCAGAGACATCGGTAACATTAGTCACACCCAATACACAGAACGAAGACAAACAAAACAAAACTAAGAATGGACAACCCAGAGACATTGGTAACATTAGTCACACCCAATACACAGAACGAAGACAAACAAAACAAAAATAAGAATAGACAACCCAGAGACATCGGCAACATTAGTCACACCCAATACACAGAACGAAGACAAACAAAACAAAACTAAGAATGGACAACCCAGAGACATTGGTAACATTAGTCACACCCAATACACAGAACGAAGACAAACAAAACAAAACTAAGAATGGACAACCCAGAGACATCGGCAACATTAGTCACACCCAATACACAGAACGAAGACAAACAAAACAAAACTAAGAATGGACAACCCAGAGACATCGGCAACATTAGTCACACCCAATACACAGAACGAAGACAAACAAAACAAAACTAAGAATGGACAACCCCCAGAGACATTGGTAACATTAGTCACACCCAATACACAGAACGAAGACAAACAAAACAAAACTAAGAATGGACAACCCAGAGACATCTGCAACATTAGTCACACCCAATACACAGAACAAAGACAAACAAAACAAAAATAAGAATGGACAACCCAGAGACATCGGCAACATTAGTCACACCCAATACACAGAACGAAGACAAACAAAACAAAACTAAGAATGGACAACCCAGAGACATTGGTAACATTAGTCACACCCAATACACAGAACGAAGACAAACAAAACAAAACTAAGAATGGACAACCCAGAGACATCGGCAACATTAGTCACACCCAATACACAGAACGAAGACAAACAAAACAAAACTAAGAATGGACAACCCAGAGACATCGGCAACATTAGTCACACCCAATACACAGAACGAAGACAAACAAAACAAAACTAAGAATGGACAACCCAGAGACATTGGTAACATTAGTCACACCCAATACACAGAACGAAGACAAACAAAACAAAACTAAGAATGGACAACCCAGAGACATCGGCAACATTAGTCACACCCAATACACAGAACGAAGACAAACAAAACAAAAATAAGAATGGACAACCCAGAGACATCGGCAACATTAGTCACACCCAATACACAGAACGAAGACAAACAAAACAAAACTAAGAATGGACAACCCAGAGACATCAGTAACATTAGTCACACCCAATACACAGAACGAAGACAAACAAAACAAAACTAAGAATGGACAACCCAGAGACATCAGTAACATTAGTCACACCCAATACACAGAACGAAGACAAACAAAACAAAACTAAGAATGGACAACCCAGAGACATCGGCAACATTAGTCACACCCAATACACAGAACGAAGACAAACAAAACAAAACTAAGAATGGACAACCCAGAGACATCAGTAACATTAGTCACACCCAATACACAGAACGAAGACAAACAAAACAAAACTAAGAATGGACAACCCAGAGACATCGGTAACATTAGTCACACCCAATACACAGAACGAAGACAAACAAAACAAAACTAAGAATGGACAACCCAGAGACATTGGTAACATTAGTCACACCCAATACACAGAACGAAGACAAACAAAACAAAAATAAGAATGGACAACCCAGAGACATCGGCAACATTAGTCACACCCAATACACAGAACGAAGACAAACAAAACAAAACTAAGAATGGACAACCCAGAGACATTGGTAACATTAGTCACACCCAATACACAGAACGAAGACAAACAAAACAAAACTAAGAATGGACAACCCAGAGACATCGGCAACATTAGTCACACCCAATACACAGAACGAAGACAAACAAAACAAAACTAAGAATGGACAACCCAGAGACATCGGCAACATTAGTCACACCCAATACACAGAACGAAGACAAACAAAACAAAACTAAGAATGGACAACCCAGAGACATTGGTAACATTAGTCACACCCAATACACAGAACGAAGACAAACAAAACAAAACTAAGAATGGACAACCCAGAGACATCGGCAACATTAGTCACACCCAATACACAGAACGAAGACAAACAAAACAAAAATAAGAATGGACAACCCAGAGACATCGGCAACATTAGTCACACCCAATACACAGAACGAAGACAAACAAAACAAAACTAAGAATGGACAACCCAGAGACATCAGTAACATTAGTCACACCCAATACACAGAACGAAGACAAACAAAACAAAACTAAGAATGGACAACCCAGAGACATCGGTAACATTAGTCACACCCAATACACAGAACGAAGACAAACAAAACAAAACTAAGAATGGACAACCCAGAGACATTGGTAACATTAGTCACACCCAATACACAGAACGAAGACAAACAAAACAAAAATAAGAATGGACAACCCAGAGACATTGGTAACATTAGTCACACCCAATACACAGAACGAAGACAAACAAAACAAAACTAAGAATGGACAACCCAGAGACATCAGTAACATTAGTCACACCCAATACACAGAACGAAGACAAACAAAACAAAACTAAGAATGGACAACCCAGAGACATCGGCAACATTAGTCACACCCAATACACAGAACGAAGACAAACAAAACAAAACTAAGAATGGACAACCCAGAGACATCGGTAACATTAGTCACACCCAATACACAGAACGAAGACAAACAAAACAAAACTAAGAATGGACAACCCAGAGACATTGGTAACATTAGTCACACCCAATACACAGAACGAAGACAAACAAAACAAAAATAAGAATGGACAACCCAGAGACATTGGTAACATTAGTCACACCCAATACACAGAACGAAGACAAACAAAACAAAACTAAGAATGGACAACCCAGAGACATCGGTAACATTAGTCACACCCAATACACAGAACGAAGACAAACAAAACAAAACTAAGAATGGACAACCCAGAGACATCGGTAACATTAGTCACACCCAATACACAGAACGAAGACAAATAAAACAAAACTAAGAATGGACAACCCAGAGACATTGGTAACATTAGTCACACCCAATACACAGAACGAAGACAAACAAAACAAAAATAAGAATGGACAACCCAGAGACATTGGTAACATTAGTCACACCCAATACACAGAACGAAGACAAACAAAACAAAACTAAGAATGGACAACCCAGAGACATCAGTAACATTAGTCAAACCCAATACACAGAACGAAGACAAACAAAACAAAACTAAGAATGGACAACCCAGAGACATCGGCAACATTAGTCACACCCAATACACAGAACGAAGACACACAAAACAAAACTAAGAATGGACAACCCAGAGACATTGGTAACATTAGTCACACCCAATACACAGAACGAAGACAAACAAAACAAAACTAAGAATGGACAACCCAGAGACATTGGTAACATTAGTCACACCCAATACACAGAACGAAGACAAACAAAACAAAACTAAGAATGGACAACCCAGAGACATTGGTAACATTAGTCACACCCAATACACAGAACGAAGACAAACAAACAAAAATAAGAATGGACAACCCAGAGACATCGGTAACATTAGTCACACCCAATACACAGAACGAAGACAAACAAAACAAAACTAAGAATGGATAACCCAGAGACATCAGTAACATTAGTCACACCCAATACACAGAACGAAGACAAACAAAACAAAACTAAGAATGGACAACCCAGAGACATTGGTAACATTAGTCACACCCAATACACAGAACGAAGACAAACAAAACAAAACTAAGAATGGACAACCCAGAGACATCGGCAACATTAGTCACACCCAATACACAGAACGAAGACAAACAAAACAAAACTAAGAATGGACAACCCAGAGACATCGGCAACATTAGTCACACCCAATACACAGAACAAAGACAAACAAAACAAAGTAAGAATGGACAACCCAGAGACATTGGTAACATTAGTCACACCCAATACACAGAACGAAGACAAACAAAACAAAACTAAGAATGGACAACCCAGAGACATCAGTAACATTAGTCACACACAATACACAGAACGAAGACAAACAAAACAAAACTAAGAATGGACAACCCAGAGACATCGGCAACATTAGTCACACCCAATACACAGAACGAAGACAAACAAAACAAAACTAAGAATGGACAACCCAGAGACATTGGTAACATTAGTCACACCCAATACACAGAACGAAGACAAACAAAACAAAACTAAGAATGGACAACCCAGAGACATCGGCAACATTAGTCACACCCAATACACAGAACGAAGACAAACAAAACAAAACTAAGAATGGACAACCCAGGGACATTGGTAACATTAGTCACACCCAATACACAGAACGAAGACAAACAAAACAAAACTAAGAATGGACAACCCAGAGACATTGGTAACATTAGTCACACCCAATACACAGAACGAAGACAAACAAAACAAAACTAAGAATGGACAACCCAGAGACATTGGTAACATTAGTCACACCCAATACACAGAACGAAGACAAACAAAACAAAACTAAGAATGGACAACCCAGAGACATCAGTAACATTAGTCACACCCAATACACAGAACGAAGACAAACAAAACAAAACTAAGAATGGACAACCCAGAGACATCAGTAACATTAGTCACACCCAATACACAGAACGAAGACAAACAAAACAAAACTAAGAATGGACAACCCAGAGACATCAGTAACATTAGTCACACCCAATACACAGAACGAAGACAAACAAAACAAAACTAAGAATGGACAACCCAGAGACATTGGTAACATTAGTCACACCCAATACACAGAACGAAGACAAACAAAACAAAACTAAGAATGGACAACCCAGAGACATCGGCAACATTAGTCACACCCAATACACAGAACGAAGACAAACAAAACAAAAATAAGAATGGACAACCCAGAGACATCGGCAACATTAGTCACACCCAATACACAGAACGAAGACAAACAAAACAAAACTAAGAATGGACAACCCAGAGACATCAGTAACATTAGTCACACCCAATACACAGAACGAAGACAAACAAAACAAAACTAAGAATGGACAACCCAGAGACATCAGTAACATTAGTCACACCCAATACACAGAACGAAGACAAACAAAACAAAACTAAGAATGGACAACCCAGAGACATCGGCAACATTAGTCACACCCAATACACAGAACGAAGACAAACAAAACAAAACTAAGAATGGACAACCCAGAGACATCAGTAACATTAGTCACACCCAATACACAGAACGAAGACAAACAAAACAAAACTAAGAATGGACAACCCAGAGACATCGGTAACATTAGTCACACCCAATACACAGAACGAAGACAAACAAAACAAAACTAAGAATGGACAACCCAGAGACATTGGTAACATTAGTCACACCCAATACACAGAACGAAGACAAACAAAACAAAAATAAGAATGGACAACCCAGAGACATCGGCAACATTAGTCACACCCAATACACAGAACGAAGACAAACAAAACAAAACTAAGAATGGACAACCCAGAGACATTGGTAACATTAGTCACACCCAATACACAGAACGAAGACAAACAAAACAAAACTAAGAATGGACAACCCAGAGACATCGGCAACATTAGTCACACCCAATACACAGAACGAAGACAAACAAAACAAAACTAAGAATGGACAACCCAGAGACATTGGTAACATTAGTCACACCCAATACACAGAACGAAGACAAACAAAACAAAACTAAGAATGGACAACCCAGAGACATCGGCAACATTAGTCACACCCAATACACAGAACGAAGACAAACAAAACAAAAATAAGAATGGACAACCCAGAGACATCGGCAACATTAGTCACACCCAATACACAGAACGAAGACAAACAAAACAAAACTAAGAATGGACAACCCAGAGACATCAGTAACATTAGTCACACCCAATACACAGAACGAAGACAAACAAAACAAAACTAAGAATGGACAACCCAGAGACATCGGTAACATTAGTCACACCCAATACACAGAACGAAGACAAACAAAACAAAACTAAGAATGGACAACCCAGAGACATTGGTAACATTAGTCACACCCAATACACAGAACGAAGACAAACAAAACAAAAATAAGAATGGACAACCCAGAGACATTGGTAACATTAGTCACACCCAATACACAGAACGAAGACAAACAAAACAAAACTAAGAATGGACAACCCAGAGACATCAGTAACATTAGTCACACCCAATACACAGAACGAAGACAAACAAAACAAAACTAAGAATGGACAACCCAGAGACATCGGCAACATTAGTCACACCCAATACACAGAACGAAGACAAACAAAACAAAACTAAGAATGGACAACCCAGAGACATCGGTAACATTAGTCACACCCAATACACAGAACGAAGACAAACAAAACAAAACTAAGAATGGACAACCCAGAGACATTGGTAACATTAGTCACACCCAATACACAGAACGAAGACAAACAAAACAAAACTAAGAATGGACAACCCAGAGACATCGGTAACATTAGTCACACCCAATACACAGAACGAAGACAAACAAAACAAAACTAAGAATGGACAACCCAGAGACATCGGTAACATTAGTCACACCCAATACACAGAACGAAGACAAACAAAACAAAACTAAGAATGGACAACCCAGAGACATCAGTAACATTAGTCACACCCAATACACAGAACGAAGACAAACAAAACAAAACTAAGAATGGACAACCCAGAGACATCGGCAACATTAGTCATACCCAATACACAGAACGAAGACAAACAAAACAAAACTAAGAATGGACAACCCAGAGACATCAGTAACATTAGTCACACACAATACACAGAACGAAGACAAACAAAACAAAACTAAGAATGGACAACCCAGAGACATCGGTAACATTAGTCACACCCAATACACAGAACGAAGACAAACAAAACAAAACTAAGAATGGACAACCCAGAGACATTGGTAACATTAGTCACACCCAATACACAGAACGAAGACAAACAAAACAAAACTAAGAATGGACAACCCAGAGACATCGGCAACATTAGTCACACCCAATACACAGAACGAAGACAAACAAAACAAAACTAAGAATGGACAACCCAGGGACATTGGTAACATTAGTCACACCCAATACACAGAACGAAGACAAACAAAACAAAACTAAGAATGGACAACCCAGAGACATTGGTAACATTAGTCACACCCAATACACAGAACGAAGACAAACAAAACAAAACTAAGAATGGACAACCCAGAGACATTGGTAACATTAGTCACACCCAATACACAGAACGAAGACAAACAAAACAAAACTAAGAATGGACAACCCAGAGACATCAGTAACATTAGTCACACCCAATACACAGAACGAAGACAAACAAAACAAAACTAAGAATGGACAACCCAGAGACATCAGTAACATTAGTCACACCCAATACACAGAACGAAGACAAACAAAACAAAACTAAGAATGGACAACCCAGAGACATCAGTAACATTAGTCACACCCAATACACAGAACGAAGACAAACAAAACAAAACTAAGAATGGACAACCCAGAGACATTGGTAACATTAGTCACACCCAATACACAGAACGAAGACAAACAAAACAAAACTAAGAATGGACAACCCAGAGACATCGGCAACATTAGTCACACCCAATACACAGAACGAAGACAAACAAAACAAAAATAAGAATGGACAACCCAGAGACATCGGCAACATTAGTCACACCCAATACACAGAACGAAGACAAACAAAACAAAACTAAGAATGGACAACCCAGAGACATCAGTAACATTAGTCACACCCAATACACAGAACGAAGACAAACAAAACAAAACTAAGAATGGACAACCCAGAGACATCAGTAACATTAGTCACACCCAATACACAGAACGAAGACAAACAAAACAAAACTAAGAATGGACAACCCAGAGACATCGGCAACATTAGTCACACCCAATACACAGAACGAAGACAAACAAAACAAAACTAAGAATGGACAACCCAGAGACATTGGTAACATTAGTCACACCCAATACACAGAACGAAGACAAACAAAACAAAACTAAGAATGGACAACCCAGAGACATCGGCAACATTAGTCACACCCAATACACAGAACGAAGACAAACAAAACTAAAATAAGAATGGACAACCCAGAGACATCGGCAACATTAGTCACACCCAATACACAGAACGAAGACAAACAAAACAAAACTAAGAATGGACAACCCAGAGACATCAGTAACATTAGTCACACCCAATACACAGAACGAAGACAAACAAAACAAAACTAAGAATGGACAACCCAGAGACATCGGTAACATTAGTCACACCCAATACACAGAACGAAGACAAACAAAACAAAACTAAGAATGGACAACCCAGAGACATTGGTAACATTAGTCACACCCAATACACAGAACGAAGACAAACAAAACAAAAATAAGAATGGACAACCCAGAGACATCGGTAACATTAGTCACACCCAATACACAGAACGAAGACAAACAAAACAAAACTAAGAATGGACAACCCAGAGACATCAGTAACATTAGTCACACCCAATACACAGAACTAAGACAAACAAAACAAAACTAAGAATGGACAACCCAGAGACATCGGCAACATTAGTCACACCCAATACACAGAACGAAGACAAACAAAACAAACCTAAGAATGGACAACCCAGAGACATCGGTAACATTAGTCACACCCAATACACAGAACGAAGACAAACAAAACAAAACTAAGAATGGACAACCCAGAGACATTGGTAACATTAGTCACACCCAATACACAGAACGAAGACAAACAAAACAAAAATAAGAATGGACAACCCAGAGACATTGGTAACATTAGTCACACCCAATACACAGAACGAAGACAAACAAAACAAAACTAAGAATGGACAACCCAGAGACATCGGTAACATTAGTCACACCCAATACACAGAACGAAGACAAACAAAACAAAACTAAGAATGGACAACCCAGAGACATCGGTAACATTAGTCACACCCAATACACAGAACGAAGACAAATAAAACAAAACTAAGAATGGACAACCCAGAGACATTGGTAACATTAGTCACACCCAATACACAGAACGAAGACAAACAAAACAAAAATAAGAATGGACAACCCAGAGACATCGGTAACATTAGCAACACCCAATACACAGAACAAAGACAAACAAAACAAAACTAAGAATGGACAACCCAGAGACATCAGTAACATTAGTCACACCCAATACACAGAACGAAGACAAACAAAACAAAACTAAGAATGGACAACCCAGAGACATTGGTAACATTAGTCACACCCAATACACAGAACGAAGACAAACAAAACAAAACTAAGAATGGACAACCCAGAGACATCGGCAACATTAGTCACACCCAATACACAGAACGAAGACACACAAAACAAAACTAAGAATGGACAACCCAGAGACATTGGTAACATTAGTCACACCCAATACACAGAACGAAGACAAACAAAACAAAACTAAGAATGGACAACCCAGAGACATTGGTAACATTAGTCACACCCAATACACAGAACGAAGACAAACAAAACAAAACTAAGAATGGACAACCCAGAGACATTGGTAACATTAGTCACACCCAATACACAGAACGAAGACAAACAAACAAAAATAAGAATGGACAACCCAGAGACATCGGTAACATTAGTCACACCCAATACACAGAACGAAGACAAACAAAACAAAACTAAGAATGGACAACCCAGAGACATCAGTAACATTAGTCACACCCAATACACAGAACGAAGACAAACAAAACAAAACTAAGAATGGACAACCCAGAGACATTGGTAACATTAGTCACACCCAATACACAGAACGAAGACAAACAAAACAAAACTAAGAATGGACAACCCAGAGACATCGGCAACATTAGTCACACCCAATACACAGAACGAAGACAAACAAAACAAAACTAAGAATGGACAACCCAGAGACATCGGCAACATTAGTCACACCCAATACACAGAACAAAGACAAACAAAACAAAAATAAGAATGGACAACCCAGAGACATTGGTAACATTAGTCACACCCAATACACAGAACGAAGACAAACAAAACAAAAATAAGAATGGACAACCCAGAGACATTGGTAACATTAGTCACACCCAATACACAGAACGAAGACAAACAAAACAAAACTAAGAATGGACAACCCAGAGACATCAGTAACATTAGTCACACCCAATACACAGAACGAAGACAAACAAAACAAAACTAAGAATGGACAACCCAGAGACATCGGCAACATTAGTCACACCCAATACACAGAACGAAGACAAACAAAACAAAACTAAGAATGGACAACCCAGAGACATCGGTAACATTAGTCACACCCAATACACAGAACGAAGACAAACAAAACAAAACTAAGAATGGACAACCCAGAGACATTGGTAACATTAGTCACACCCAATACACAGAACGAAGACAAACAAAACAAAAATAAGAATGGACAACCCAGAGACATTGGTAACATTAGTCACACCCAATACACAGAACGAAGACAAACAAAACAAAACTAAGAATGGACAACCCAGAGACATCGGTAACATTAGTCACACCCAATACACAGAACGAAGACAAACAAAACAAAACTAAGAATGGACAACCCAGAGACATCGGTAACATTAGTCACACCCAATACACAGAACGAAGACAAATAAAACAAAACTAAGAATGGACAACCCAGAGACATTGGTAACATTAGTCACACCCAATACACAGAACGAAGACAAACAAAACAAAAATAAGAATGGACAACCCAGAGACATCGGTAACATTAGTCACACCCAATACACAGAACGAAGACAAACAAAACAAAACTAAGAATGGACAACCCAGAGACATCAGTAACATTAGTCACACCCAATACACAGAACGAAGACAAACAAAACAAAACTAAGAATGGACAACCCAGAGACATTGGTAACATTAGTCACACCCAATACACAGAACGAAGACAAACAAAACAAAACTAAGAATGGACAACCCAGAGACATCGGCAACATTAGTCACACCCAATACACAGAACGAAGACAAACAAAACAAAAATAAGAATGGACAACCCAGAGACATCGGCAACATTAGTCACACCCAATACACAGAACGAAGACAAACAAAACAAAACTAAGAATGGACAACCCAGAGACATTGGTAACATTAGTCACACCCAATACACAGAACGAAGACAAACAAAACAAAACTAAGAATGGACAACCCAGAGACATCGGCAACATTAGTCACACCCAATACACAGAACGAAGACAAACAAAACAAAACTAAGAATGGACAACCCAGAGACATCGGCAACATTAGTCACACCCAATACACAGAACGAAGACAAACAAAACAAAACTAAGAATGGACAACCCAGAGACATCGGCAACATTAGTCACACCCAATACACAGAACGAAGACAAACAAAACTAAAATAAGAATGGACAACCCAGAGACATCGGCAACATTAGTCACACCCAATACACAGAACGAAGACAAACAAAACAAAACTAAGAATGGACAACCCAGAGACATCGGTAACATTAGTCACACCCAATACACAGAACGAAGACAAACAAAACAAAACTAAGAATGGACAACCCAGAGACATCGGTAACATTAGTCACACCCAATACACAGAACGAAGACAAACAAAACAAAACTAAGAATGGACAACCCAGAGACATTGGTAACATTAGTCACACCCAATACACAGAACGAAGACAAACAAAACAAAAATAAGAATGGACAACCCAGAGACATTGGTAACATTAGTCACACCCAATACACAGAACGAAGACAAACAAAACAAAACTAAGAATGGACAACCCAGAGACATCAGTAACATTAGTCACACCCAATACACAGAACGAAGACAAACAAAACAAAACTAAGAATGGACAACCCAGAGACATCGGCAACATTAGTCACACCCAATACACAGAACGAAGACAAACAAAACAAAACTAAGAATGGACAACCCAGAGACATCGGTAACATTAGTCACACCCAATACACAGAACGAAGACAAACAAAACAAAACTAAGAATGGACAACCCAGAGACATTGGTAACATTAGTCACACCCAATACACAGAACGAAGACAAACAAAACAAAAATAAGAATGGACAACCCAGAGACATTGGTAACATTAGTCACACCCAATACACAGAACGAAGACAAACAAAACAAAACTAAGAATGGACAACCCAGAGACATCGGTAACATTAGTCACACCCAATACACAGAACGAAGACAAACAAAACAAAACTAAGAATGGACAACCCAGAGACATCGGTAACATTAGTCACACCCAATACACAGAACGAAGACAAACAAAACAAAACTAAGAATGGACAACCCAGAGACATCGGTAACATTAGTCACACCCAATACACAGAACGAAGACAAACAAAACAAAACTAAGAATGGACAACCCAGAGACATTGGTAACATTAGTCACACCCAATACACAGAACGAAGACAAACAAAACAAATCTAAGAATGGACAACCCAGAGACATCGGCAACATTAGTCACACCCAATACACAGAACGAAGACAAACAAAACAAACTAAGAATGGACAACCCAGAGACATTGGTAACATTAGTCACACCCAATACACAGAACGAAGACAAACAAAACAAAAATAGGAATGGACAACCCAGAGACATTGGTAACATTAGTCACACCCAATACACAGAACGAAGACAAACAAAACAAAACTAAGAATGGACAACCCAGAGACATCAGTAACATTAGTCACACCCAATACACAGAACGAAGACAAACAAAACAAAACTAAGAATGGACAACCCAGAGACATCGGTAACATTAGTCACACCCAATACACAGAACGAAGAAAAACAAAACAAAACTAAGAATGGACAACCCAGAGACATTGGTAACATTAGTCACACCCAATACACAGAACGAAGACAAACAAAACAAAACTAAGAATGGACAACCCAGAGACATCGGCAACATTAGTCACACCCAATACACAGAACGAAGACAAACAAAACAAAACTAAGAATGGACAACCCAGAGACATCGGCAACATTAGTCACACCCAATACACAGAACGAAGACAAACAAAACAAAACTAAGAATGGACAACCCAGAGACATTGGTAACATTAGTCACACCCAATACACAGAACGAAGACTAACAAAACAAAACTAAGAATGGACAACCCAGAGACATCGGCAACATTAGTCACACCCAATACACAGAACGAAGACAAACAAAACAAAACTAAGAATGGACAACCCAGAGACATTGGTAACATTAGTCACACCCAATACACAGAACGAAGACAAACAAAACAAAAATAAGAATGGACAACCCAGAGACATCGGTAACATTAGTCACACCCAATACACAGAACGAAGACAAACAAAACAAAACTAAGAATGGACAACCCAGAGACATCAGTAACATTAGTCACACCCAATACACAGAACGAAGACAAACAAAACAAAACTAAGAATGGACAACCCAGAGACATCGGCAACATTAGTCACACCCAATACACAGAACGAAGACAAACAAAACAAAACTAAGAATGGACAACCCAGAGACATCGGTAACATTAGTCACACCCAATACACAGAACGAAGAAAAACAAAACAAAACTAAGAATGGACAACCCAGAGACATCGGCAACATTAGTCACACCCAATACACAGAACGAAGACAAACAAAACAAAACTAAGAATGGACAACCCAGAGACATTGGTAACATTAGTCACACCCAATACACAGAACGAAGACAAACAAAACAAAACTAAGAATGGACAACCCAGAGACATCAGTAACATTAGTCACACCCAATACACAGAACGAAGACAAACAAAACAAAACTAAGAATGGACAACCCAGAGACATCGGTAACATTAGTCACACCCAATACACAGAACGAAGACAAACAAAACAAAACTAAGAATGGACAACCCAGAGACATCAGTAACATTAGTCACACCCAATACACAGAACGAAGACAAACAAAACAAAACTAAGAATGGACAACCCAGAGACATCGGTAACATTAGTCACACCCAATACACAGAACGAAGACAAACAAAACAAAACTAAGAATGGACAATCCAGAGACATCAGTAACATTAGTCACACCCAATACACAGAACGAAGACAAACAAAACAAAACTAAGAATGGACAACCCAGAGACATCGGTAACATTAGTCACACCCAATACACAGAACGAAGACAAACAAAACAAAACTAAGAATGGACAACCCAGAGACATTGGTAACATTAGTCACACCCAATACACAGAACGAAGACAAACAAAACAAAACTAAGAATGGACAACCCAGAGACATTGGTAACATTAGTCACACCCAATACACAGAACGAAGACAAACAAAACAAATCTAAGAATGGACAACCCAGAGACATCGGCAACATTAGTCACACCCAATACACAGAACGAAGACAAACAAAACAAACTAAGAATGGACAACCCAGAGACATTGGTAACATTAGTCACACCCAATACACAGAACGAAGACAAACAAAACAAAACTAAGAATGGACAACCCAGAGACATTGATAACATTAGTCACACCCAATACACAGAACGAAGACAAACAAAACAAAACTAAGAATGGACAACCCAGAGACATCGGCAACATTAGTCACACCCAATACACAGAACGAAGACAAACAAAACAAAACTAAGAATGGACAACCCAGAGACATTGGTAACATTAGTCACACCCAATACACAGAACGAAGACTAACAAAACAAAACTAAGAATGGACAACCCAGAGACATCGGCAACATTAGTCACACCCAATACACAGAACGAAGACAAACAAAACAAAACTAAGAATGGACAACCCAGAGACATCGGCAACATTAGTCACACCCAATACACAGAACGAAGACAAACAAAACAAAACTAAGAATGGACAACCTAGAGACATCAGTAACATTAGTCACACCCAATACACAGAACGAAGACAAACAAAACAAAACTAAGAATGGACAACCCAGAGACATCGGTAACATTAGTCACACCCAATACACAGAACGAAGACAAACAAAACAAAACTAAGAATGGACAACCCAGAGACATTGGTAACATTAGTCACACCCAATACACAGAACGAAGACAAACAAAACAAAAATAAGAATGGACAACCCAGAGACATCGGTAACATTAGTCACACCCAATACACAGAACGAAGACAAACAAAACAAAACTAAGAATGGACAACCCAGAGACATCGGTAACATTAGTCACACCCAATACACAGAACGAAGACAAACAAAACAAAACTAAGAATGGACAACCCAGAGACATCGGCAACATTAGTCACACCCAATACACAGAACGAAGACAAACAAAACAAAACTAAGAATGGACAACCCAGAGACATCGGTAACATTAGTCACACCCAATACACAGAACGAAGACAAACAAAACAAAACTAAGAATGGACAACCCAGAGACATTGGTAACATTAGTCACACCCAATACACAGAACGAAGACAAACAAAACAAAACTAAGAATGGACAACCCAGAGACATTGGTAACATTAGTCACACCCAATACACAGAACGAAGACAAACAAAACAAAACTAAGAATGGACAACCCAGAGACATCGGTAACATTAGTCACACCCAATACACAGAACGAAGACAAACAAAACAAAACTAAGAATGGACAACCCAGAGACATCGGTAACATTAGTCACACCCAATACACAGAACGAAGACAAACAAAACAAAACTAAGAATGGACAACCCAGAGACATTGGTAACATTAGTCACACCCAATACACAGAACGAAGACAAACAAAACAAAACTAAGAATGGACAACCCAGAGACATCGGCAACATTAGTCACACCCAATACACAGAACGAAGACAAACAAAACAAAACTAAGAATGGACAACCCAGAGACATTGGTAACATTAGTCACACCCAATACACAGAACGAAGACAAACAAAACAAAACTAAGAATGGACAACCCAGAGACATCGGTAACATTAGTCACACCCAATACACAGAACGAAGACAAACAAAACAAAACTAAGAATGGACAACCCAGAGACATCGGTAACATTAGTCACACCCAATACACAGAACGAAGACAAACAAAACAAAACTAAGAATGGACAACCCAGAGACATCGGCAACATTAGTCACACCCAATACACAGAACGAAGACAAACAAAACAAAACTAAGAATGGACAACCCAGAGACATTGGTAACATTAGTCACACCCAATACACAGAACGAAGACAAACAAAACAAAACTAAGAATGGACAACCCAGAGACATTGGTAACATTAGTCACACCCAATACACAGAACGAAGACAAACAAAACAAAACTAAGAATGGACAACCCAGAGACATCGGTAACATTAGTCACACCCAATACACAGAACGAAGACAAACAAAACAAAACTAAGAATGGACAACCCAGAGACATCGGTAACATTAGTCACACCCAATACACAGAACGAAGACAAACAAAACAAAACTAAGAATGGACAACCCAGAGACATCGGTAACATTAGTCACACCCAATACACAGAACGAAGACAAACAAAACAAAACTAAGAATGGACAACCCAGAGACATCGGTAACATTAGTCACACCCAATACACAGAACGAAGACAAACAAAACAAAACTAAGAATGGACAATCCAGAGACATCAGTAACATTAGTCACACCCAATACACAGAACGAAGACAAACAAAACAAAACTAAGAATGGACAACCCAGAGACATCGGTAACATTAGTCACACCCAATACACAGAACGAAGACAAACAAAACAAAACTAAGAATGGACAACCCAGAGACATTGGTAACATTAGTCACACCCAATACACAGAACGAAGACAAACAAAACAAAACTAAGAATGGACAACCCAGAGACATTGGTAACATTAGTCACACCCAATACACAGAACGAAGACAAACAAAACAAATCTAAGAATGGACAACCCAGAGACATCGGCAACATTAGTCACACCCAATACACAGAACGAAGACAAACAAAACAAACTAAGAATGGACAACCCAGAGACATTGGTAACATTAGTCACACCCAATACACAGAACGAAGACAAACAAAACAAAACTAAGAATGGACAACCCAGAGACATTGATAACATTAGTCACACCCAATACACAGAACGAAGACAAACAAAACAAAACTAAGAATGGACAACCCAGAGACATCGGCAACATTAGTCACACCCAATACACAGAACGAAGACAAACAAAACAAAACTAAGAATGGACAACCCAGAGACATTGGTAACATTAGTCACACCCAATACACAGAACGAAGACTAACAAAACAAAACTAAGAATGGACAACCCAGAGACATCGGCAACATTAGTCACACCCAATACACAGAACGAAGACAAACAAAACAAAACTAAGAATGGACAACCCAGAGACATCGGCAACATTAGTCACACCCAATACACAGAACGAAGACAAACAAAACAAAACTAAGAATGGACAACCTAGAGACATCAGTAACATTAGTCACACCCAATACACAGAACGAAGACAAACAAAACAAAACTAAGAATGGACAACCCAGAGACATCGGTAACATTAGTCACACCCAATACACAGAACGAAGACAAACAAAACAAAACTAAGAATGGACAACCCAGAGACATTGGTAACATTAGTCACACCCAATACACAGAACGAAGACAAACAAAACAAAAATAAGAATGGACAACCCAGAGACATCGGTAACATTAGTCACACCCAATACACAGAACGAAGACAAACAAAACAAAACTAAGAATGGACAACCCAGAGACATCGGTAACATTAGTCACACCCAATACACAGAACGAAGACAAACAAAACAAAACTAAGAATGGACAACCCAGAGACATCGGCAACATTAGTCACACCCAATACACAGAACGAAGACAAACAAAACAAAACTAAGAATGGACAACCCAGAGACATCGGTAACATTAGTCACACCCAATACACAGAACGAAGACAAACAAAACAAAACTAAGAATGGACAACCCAGAGACATTGGTAACATTAGTCACACCCAATACACAGAACGAAGACAAACAAAACAAAACTAAGAATGGACAACCCAGAGACATTGGTAACATTAGTCACACCCAATACACAGAACGAAGACAAACAAAACAAAACTAAGAATGGACAACCCAGAGACATCGGTAACATTAGTCACACCCAATACACAGAACGAAGACAAACAAAACAAAACTAAGAATGGACAACCCAGAGACATCGGTAACATTAGTCACACCCAATACACAGAACGAAGACAAACAAAACAAAACTAAGAATGGACAACCCAGAGACATTGGTAACATTAGTCACACCCAATACACAGAACGAAGACAAACAAAACAAAACTAAGAATGGACAACCCAGAGACATCGGCAACATTAGTCACACCCAATACACAGAACGAAGACAAACAAAACAAAACTAAGAATGGACAACCCAGAGACATTGGTAACATTAGTCACACCCAATACACAGAACGAAGACAAACAAAACAAAACTAAGAATGGACAACCCAGAGACATCGGTAACATTAGTCACACCCAATACACAGAACGAAGACAAACAAAACAAAACTAAGAATGGACAACCCAGAGACATCGGTAACATTAGTCACACCCAATACACAGAACGAAGACAAACAAAACAAAACTAAGAATGGACAACCCAGAGACATCGGCAACATTAGTCACACCCAATACACAGAACGAAGACAAACAAAACAAAACTAAGAATGGACAACCCAGAGACATTGGTAACATTAGTCACACCCAATACACAGAACGAAGACAAACAAAACAAAACTAAGAATGGACAACCCAGAGACATCAGTAACATTAGTCACACCCAATACACAGAACGAAGACAAACAAAACAAAACTAAGAATGGACAACCCAGAGACATCGGTAACATTAGTCACACCCAATACACAGAACGAAGACAAACAAAACAAAACTAAGAATGGACAACCCAGAGACATCGGCAACATTAGTCACACCCAATACACAGAACGAAGACAAACAAAACAAAACTAAGAATGGACAACCCAGAGACATCGGTAACATTAGTCACACCCAATACACAGAACGAAGACAAACAAAACAAAACTAAGAATGGACAACCCAGAGACATCGGCAACATTAGTCACACCCAATACACAGAACGAAGACAAACAAAACAAAACTAAGAATGGACAACCCAGAGACATTGGTAACATTAGTCACACCCAATACACAGAACGAAGACAAACAAAACAAAACTAAGAATGGACAACCCAGAGACATTGGTAACATTAGTCACACCCAATACACAGAACGAAGACAAACAAAACAAAACTAAGAATGGACAACCCAGAGACATCGGTAACATTAGTCACACCCAATACACAGAACGAAGACAAACAAAACAAAACTAAGAATGGACAACCCAGAGACATTGGTAACATTAGTCACACCCAATACACAGAACGAAGACAAACAAAACAAAACTAAGAATGGACAACCCAGAGACATCGGCAACATTAGTCACACCCAATACACAGAACGAAGACAAACAAAACAAAACTAAGAATGGACAACCCAGAGACATTGGTAACATTAGTCACACCCAATACACAGAACGAAGACAAACAAAACAAAACTAAGAATGGACAACCCAGAGACATCGGCAACATTAGTCACACCCAATACACAGAACGAAGACAAACAAAACAAAACTAAGAATGGACAACCCAGAGACATCGGCAACATTAGTCACACCCAATACACAGAACGAAGACAAACAAAACAAAACTAAGAATGGACAACCCAGAGACATCGGTAACATTAGTCACACCCAATACACAGAACGAAGACAAACAAAACAAAACTAAGAATGGACAACCCAGAGACATCGGCAACATTAGTCACACCCAATACACAGAACGAAGACAAACAAAACAAAAATAAGAATGGACAACCCAGAGACATCGGCAACATTAGTCACACCCAATACACAGAACGAAGACAAACAAAACAAAACTAAGAATGGACAACCCAGAGACATTGGTAACATTAGTCACACCCAATACACAGAACGAAGACAAACAAAACAAAACTAAGAATGGACAACCCAGAGACATCGGCAACATTAGTCACACCCAATACACAGAACGAAGACAAACAAAACAAAACTAAGAATGGACAACCCAGAGACATCGGTAACATTAGTCACACCCAATACACAGAACGAAGACAAACAAAACAAAACTAAGAATGGACAACCCAGAGACATTGGTAACATTAGTCACACCCAATACACAGAACGAAGACAAACAAAACAAAACTAAGAATGGACAACCCAGAGACATCAGCAACATTAGTCACACCCAATACACAGAACGAAGACAAACAAAACAAAACTAAGAATGGACAACCCAGAGACATTGGTAACATTAGTCACACCCAATACACAGAACGAAGACAAACAAAACAAAACTAAGAATGAACAACCCAGAGACATCGGTAGCATTAGTCACACCCAATACACAGAACGAAGACAAACAAAACAAAACTAAGAATGGACAACCCAGAGACATCGGTAACATTAGTCACACCCAATACACAGAACGAAGACAAACAAAACAAACTAAGAATGGACAACCCAGAGACATCGGCAACATTAGTCACACCCAATACACAGAACGAAGACAAACAAAACAAAACTAAGAATGGACAACCCAGAGACATTGGTAACATTAGTCACACCCAATACACAGAACGAAGACAAACAAAACAAAACTAAGAATGGACAACCCAGAGACATTGGTAACATTAGTCACACCCAATACACAGAACGAAGACAAACAAAACAAACTAAGAATGGACAACCCAGAGACATCGGTAACATTAGTCACACCCAATACACAGAACGAAGACAAACAAAACAAAACTAAGAATGGACAACCCAGAGACATCGGCAACATTAGTCACACCCAATACACAGAACGAAGACAAACAAAACAAAACTAAGAATGGACAACCCAGAGACATCCGCAACATTAGTCACACCCAATACACAGAACGAAGACAAACAAAACAAAACTAAGAATGGACAACCCAGAGACATCGGCAACATTAGTCACACCCAATACACAGAACGAAGACAAACAAAACAAAACTAAGAATGGACAACCCACAGACATTGGTAACATTAGTCACACCCAATACACAGAACGAAGACAAACAAAACAAAACTAAGAATGGACAACCCAGAGACATCGGCAACATTAGTCACACCCAATACACAGAACGAAGACAAACAAAACAAAACTAAGAATGGACAACCCAGAGACATTGGTAACATTAGTCACACCCAATACACAGAACGAAGACAAACAAAACAAAACTAAGAATGGACAACCCAGAGACATTGGTAACATTAGTCACACCCAATACACAGAACGAAGACAAACAAAACAAAACTAAGCACACAACGCTAAAGCAAAATAAACAACACGTATCCCACCATATATATTTTGTAGAAGTGAATCGGAAGGTGAGGTGTGCATGTGCAAGCTGCAGGAATGGCCCAGACAGTCGGTGTGTGTGCGTTCGTGCGTCAGGGGCTTTTTAGCGGGGTTTTTTTTTGCATTTTTGTTTGCTCATTATATATTTTTACGTCTATTTTGTATTATAGAAGACAACGTTGATAAGACAACAAATGAAAATAGTTAAATAGCAACGAAAATATAATTTTTACTAAGAAAGGCACACTTACGCCTCCCTTGAGAACTGCTTACCCTTCCGGAGCACCTGATTTCACCCACCGGTTTTCAGTGAGGTTCGTGTTACTCGATCTTTTGTTTTATATGTAGTGTGTTGTAGGTCGTTGTTTGTCCTTTTTCTTTTGTCCGTTGTGTTGTCTGTCCTTCGATTTACGGATTCTGATTACTCCGTTGGTAGCTTCAAGCTCTTCTTGATACACTCACGGAACATGCACTCCTCGTTTTTCATTATCCCTCCTTATAACACTAAACAAAGACAAGAATAGTTTTTTCCTCGTACGCTCTCTGACTGGAGCCGGCTGTCACAGTCCATATGTACGAGTGGCTCGGTTGAAACATTCAAAGCTGATATCTCCTCTATCAAATACTAATTTATGAAGCCTAATGATAATTTTAAGCTTTTCAAGTGTGCAACCTCTGACATAATCTTCAACTTATTGAAGGCGGTCAGTATTTGGTAGAAGTAGTACAACCTCTGACATAACCTTCAACTTGTTGAAGGCGGTCAGTATTTGGTAGAAGTAGTACAATCTCTGACATAATCATCAACTTGTTGAGGGCGGTCAGTATTTGGTAGAAGTAGTACAATCTCTGACATAATCATCAACTTGTTGAGGGCGGTCAGTATTTGGTAGAAGTAGTACAACCTCTGACATAACCTTCAACTTGTTGAGGGCGGTCAGTATTTGGTAGAAGCCGTACAACCTCTGACATAATCTTCAACTTGTTGAAGGCGGTCAGTATTTGGTAGAAGTAGTACAATCTCTGATATAATCATCAACTTGTTGAGGGCTGTCAGTATTTGGTAGAAGTAGTACAATCTCTGACATAATCATCAACTTGTTGAGGGCGGTCAGTATTTGGTAGAAGTAGAACAACCTCTGACGTAATCTTCAACTTATTGAAGGCGGTCAGTATTTGGTAGAATTAGAACAACCTCTGATATAATCTTTAACTTGTTGAGGGCGGTCAGTATTTGGTAGAAGTAGTACAATCTCTGACATAATCATCAACTTGTTGAGGGCGGTCAGTATTTGGTAGAAGTAGAACAACCTCTGACGTAATCTTCAACTTATTGAAGGCGGTCAGTATTTGGTAGAATTAGAACAACCTCTGATATAATCTTTAACTTGTTGAGGGCGGTCAGTATTTGGTAGAAGTAGTACAATCTCTGACATAATCATCAACTTGTTGAGGGTGGTCAGTATTTGGTAGAAGTAGAACAACCTCTGACGTAATCTTCAACTTATTGAAGGCGGTCAGTATTTGGTAGAATTAGAACAACCTCTGATATAATCTTTAACTTGTTGAGGGCGGTCAGTATTTGGTAGAAGTAGTACAATCTCTGACATAATCATCAACTTGTTGAGGGCGGTCAGTATTTGGTAGAAGTAGAACAACCTCTGACGTAATCTTCAACTTATTGAAGGCGGTCAGTATTTGGTAGAATTAGAACAACCTCTGATATAATCTTTAACTTGTTGAGGGCGGTCAGTATTTGGTAGAAGTAGTACAATCTCTGACATAATCATCAACTTGTTGAGGGCGGTCAGTATTTGGTAGAAGTAGAACAACCTCTGACGTAATCTTCAACTTATTGAAGGCGGTCAGTATTTGGTAGAATTAGAACAACCTCTGATATAATCTTTAACTTGTTGAGTACCGTCAGTATTTGGTAGAAGTAGAACAACCTCTGACGTAATCTACAACTTGTTGAAGGCGGTCAGTATTTGGTAGAAGTAGTCACAACACGAATCATCCATATTTGATTTTTATTTACATTTTTTAATCAGTAAGTGGTCTATATTGTATTGTGTACTGTTATTAAAAATATCACCATGTCAACCGATCAGGTTTCCCACATCCCTGAAAAAAATAAAATAAAATACTGTAAATTCAATATAATTCGTGGTATACAAGTTTTAGTGGATTTCGTGGATAGCATCAAAACAGACAATTAAGAATTCAACGAAATCCCATATATGTATGTACGTTGACAATAACAGTGGATCCATGAATTTACGTGGGACCGTCGTGGTCGTGATCGTATCGTAGTTGGATTTACAACTACCTATACAGTCAGTGCCTATCACCACTAACGTTGTGAGTTCGAATCTCTCCTCCCCCAAGCAATCTGTAATCGATACAACATTATGTTGTTGAAAGCGGCGTTAAACACTATAAACCAAACCAAACCATGAATTTATGTATCCTCGAATTAAAAAGAACTCACGGCAAAGAATTGTAATAAAACGTAGAAATATAATTGAGTGCACACGACGTATTTCGGGAATAACATTAATCAGGTACACTGAAAAGCCAAAAATAATTTTAAAGTATTTGTAATCACATTAACCTAAACAGGATAGCTAAATTCGTTTACGGTTACCTATGTCTGAGGGGCCGTCATGTTCTTGATCGTATTGTACTTATATTTACAACTACCTATGCAATCAGTGTCTATCACCACTAACGTTGTGAGTTCGAATCCCACCAAGGCAATGTGCACTCGGTACAACATTATGTGATAAAGTTTGTCAGTGACTTGCGACAGATCGGTGGTTTTCCCCGGGTACTCTAGTTTCCGCCAACAATAAAACTGACCGCCAGGATATAACTGAAATATTGTTGAAAGTGGCGTTAAACATCATCAAATAAACAAACGTTGCCTATAACAGTGAATCCATGAAGGTACGAGGGACCGTCGTGGTCTTGATCGTGTGGTAGTTAGATTTACAACTACCTATGCAATCGCTGCCTATCACCACTTACGTTTTGAGTTCGAATCCCGCCCAGGCAATGTGTACTCGATACAGCACTATGTGAAAAAGTTGTTGAAAGTAGCGTTAAACACCATAAACCAAACCATGAGTTTACGTATGCACGAAAATTGGTTTCCACGAATTAAAATGTATTCAGGGTAAACAATTGTAATAAAACGTAGAAATCTAATTTAGTGCACACGACGCATCATGGCACAACAATATGAAAAGCCAAAAATAATTTAAAAGTATTTGGGATCACATTGACCTAAACAGGGGGTCGTCGTGGTCTTGATCGTGTGGTAGTTAGATTTACAACTAACTATGCAACCAGTGCCTATCACCACTAACGTTGTGAGGTCGAATCTCGCTCAGGTGATGTGTACTCGATACAGCATTATGTGATAACGTTTGTCAGTCACTTGCGGTAGGTCGGTTGTTTTCTCTATGTACTCCACCAATAACACTGACCGCCACGATATAACTGAAATATTGTTGAAAGTGGCGTTAAACATCATAATCTTTCTCTTATGTGTAAGAGAAATTAACCTGAACTTTGCTCAATTAAGGACCCGGGTGGCTCAATGAGTTAGGTAGTTGGATTACCTAGCAACTCATACAAGCCTATCACCAATACGGCGTGGGTTCGCGCCCGGGTTTGTAAATTACAAAAAGGGTGCACTCGACTCGCAGCCGCAAGTGATCAAGTTTACCAGTTGCTTGCCTATGGCCGGTGGTTCTCGCCGACTACTCCGGATTCTTCCACCACTAAAACTGGTCGCCATGATATAACTGAAATATTGCTGAAAGTGGTGTTAAACACAATAAATCAATCAAATTGATCAATTACATCATTTAGGAACTGTAAATTTTAAGCATTATTAACATCTACTGACTACTGGGTGGTTGATACCCTCCGATACTAATAGTCCACCAGTAGCGGCATTCACCCAGTGATAGGTGTAAAAACGTAGACATTTTAATTTGATTTGATTTATTGTGTTCAAAGCCACTTTCAGCAATATTTCAGCTATATCATGGCGACCAGTTTTAGATTTGGAAGAAGCCGGATTACCCGCAGAGAACCACCGACCATGGGCAAGCAACTGGTAAACTTTATCACTTGCGACTGCTAGTCGAGTGCACCTTTTTGTAATTTACAAAGACGGGTGCGAACCTACGCTGTATTGGTGATAGGCTTGTACGAGTTGTTAGGTAATCCAACTACCTAACTCATTGAACCACCCGTGCCCTCGTAGACATTAAACTGTCGTTATATTGTGTATATAAATATATGAAAATGCTTTTATTTGATTAGATGATTAGTGTTAACTATTTTTTAACAGTGCATTCTTAATCTTGACTACGGATGACTACACCTAACAACATGAACTATACTAGTTTCAAACGATTTTCCCTGTGGAATATAGATTTCCCTCGCTATTTTTATATGTTTTGGCCAGCTTTACCTCCTGTTAAAATGGACGGCGCCTAAGATTAATAATGAAATAAATTCTATTGTTCTAAAATTGAACAAAATAAAATTATCTATTACACTAAGAAGGAAAAAAAACCTTTCCACAATTTTTCGTCTCTCGACTGGTATGTTTCGCAAATACCCCTCCCAAGCATGATATATCTGTATAACATACCCCTCCCAAGCATGATATATCTGTATAACATACCCCTCCCAAGCATGATATATCTGTATAACATACCCCTCCCAAGCATGATATATCTGTATAACATACCCCTCCCAAGCATGATATATCTGTATAACATACCCCTCCCAAGCATGATATATCTGTATAACATACCCCAAAAATTTTCGCGCCTCCCTCCGCTCGGCGCAATTTTTTTAAGTGCGCACCCCCCTCCCCAACCCCCCCCCCCCCCTAACTTGAAATCCTGGAACCGCCCCTGGTTCCCTCAGGAGCAGACAATAATAGAATAATATTAATTGACAAACCATTTTTAACAGATACACTAACGACCACATCATTTCACCAAGACGGGGTTTAGGCCCAAATAACTACTTTATATCAGCCATTTTTTCTTGAATTTGATAGGTTAGGGGCAGGCTCGGATTATCCTATAGGCTGGTATATGCTGCAGCATAGGACCACTTAAGCTTGAGGCACTAAAAAGTTTACTTCAAACTATGTAAATATATTTAAGACGGGTGCGGGCTTAGAGGGTGTATGCTTCCGTCTGAGGGGGCTATAATTTCATTAGCCTAGGGATCCCAAAAGGTCATAATCCGGCCCTGGTTAGGGGTGTAGATTCTGCCTCTGAATACACTATATTTTACCCAATACATCAACGATGCGGCTACTCAGATCTTATACAAATATAATTTTTTCGACACCAGTTCTTTCTTTTTTCTTTCTTTTTTTTTATTTTTTTTTATTTTGGATTTCAACTTACTCCTGTTGACATATGAAATACTCTTTCCATTCACAATCACCATCCGCCCATTTACCATCCCCAAGCCAGTTCGTTAGTACGCAATCTTCACCCGCATTAGCATTATTTGGATCCCCTGGTATCCAGTTTGTATACTCGAATGAAAGTTGTGAAGATATCCAAGTGAACGTCCCTTCTAGTGCTATGTCACTACCGCCTATCCAGTATTTTCTCTCTGTACCAATGATGAAAATCAGTTATAAATCGTATACACATTATGTAAATCACAAAAATGTTTAAGAATTACTCAGCAAAGCCATTTTCATGAATCTACGAACAGGCATTTAAGTAAAGAACCCTCCCCCTTTTTGTATTTTTTTCTAATTTCCTCTCGAGAAAGAAAAATGCCAAAATGGGGTCGGGCCGTCGTGGTCGTGGTCGTATGGTAGTTGGATTTACAACTATTTATGCAATCAATGCCTATCACCACTAACGTGTGAGTTCGAATCCCGCTCATAACAAGGTACGCGATACAATATTATGTGATAAAGTTTGTCAGTGACTTGCGACAGGTCAGTGGTTTTCGCCGGTACTCCGGTTTCCACCACCAAGAAAACTGACCGCCACGGTATAACTGAAATATTGTTGAAAGTGGCGTTAAACAACATAAATCCAAACACAAAACGGGGTCATTTCCTCAAGTGCCCGTGACTCTACTCACAATCACTGTCGCAAAAATGTTGTGAAGATGATGGACTCAATTATTCATCTAAAGAAATATTTAAGGGAGACAATTCGATATAACACTTTGGATCATATACAGCATTCCTTATTTGGTTTTTAATATTTATCCTGATCATCACATTTACCTTTACATTGGAACGGATATTGGTAAGTATATAATGTGTACTAAATAAAACGCATATTTCTACACAGGGACTATGACAAGGCAGTTCAGTCGGTACATCTGTCCGGGGCCTGGAGAGCCAAGAAGGGGCCTGTGAATCTTTGAATGGCCATAGACGTTTTATTTTGATTTTTTTATTTGATTTTTTTTTTTTATTTTCAACTATTTTTAGTTTATGCATAAAAATAATTATGTTCTGATTACCCCTTTGGTATTTTCAAACTCTTCTTATATTAAATTCACTTCTGAATTCTGGTCGTTGATCATCACTCACATTTACATTGTAACCAGTAAAGCCATAAAATTCTCAATTTTGAGAGAAGTCTCAGCCTGTCCCAGAGGCCCCAAAGCAGTCTTGTTCCGCCTTGCAAATTTTGTCTTAGAGGCCCTGCTTCTACAGACTGCCTTCAACAGGTTAATGATAATTATGTCAGAACTCGAGGTTTCACATGATACTGGGTAACACGGTGGGTGCCGCATGAGGAGCATAGAATGTGTACTGAACAAAACACCTTTCTGCCTCTGCTTCTACCAAATACTAACGTTGTAGAGTATGTCAACAGTTGCACATGACGGCGGGAGATATATGAGGAGTAGGAACTACCCGGTACTTGTCTTTCCTGAGCTCCTAAAATCACTACATGAGGAGTAGGGACTACCCGTTACTTATCTTTCCTGAGCTCCTAAGATCACTACATGAGGAGTAGGGACTACCCGGTACTTATCTTTCCTGAGCTCCTAAAATCACTACATGAGGAGTAGGAATACCCGGTACTTATCTTTCCTGAGCTCCTAAGATCACTACATGAGGAGTAGGACTACCCGGTACTTATCTTTCCTGAGCTCCTAAAATCACTACATGAGGAGTAGGGACTACCCGTTACTTATCTTTCCTGAGCTCCTAAAATCACTACATGAGGAGTAGGGACTACCCGTTACTTATCTTTCCTGAGCTCCTAAGATCACTACATGAGGAGTAGGGACTACCCGGTACTTATCTTTCCTGAGCTCCTAAAATCACTACATGAGGAGTAGGACTACCCGGTACTTATCTTTCCTGAGCTCCTAAGATCATCATCGGTTTTTATGATGTTCGTGTTGCGCGTTGTCTTGTCTCTTTTTTTTCGGTCATGTTTCGTTATTGATATACGATTTTTTCACGTCTTAGAATCTAATTCCATCCTTTTTGTTAGGGTTAAGGTTATGATGTCTAACGCCACTTTCAACAATATTTCAGATATATCGTGTCTGTCAGTTTTATTGGTGGAGGAAACCGGAGTACCTGGAGAAAACCACCGACCTGCCGAAAGTAACTGACAAACTTTATCACATAATGTTGCATAGAGAACACCTCGCCTGAGCAATGTCAGTGGTGACTTTTTTGGCGTAGAAAAGACATTCAACTCTAAAAGGTGTGCTACATTTACAAAAAAAATCGTAACTTTATTAGGGAATATTCCAAATATTTTGTTTTCTTAAATTGGTCAAGAAAAGTTTGAGGATACCAAAGTAGTAATCAGAGGCCGTAAGACGAGAGACAGATAATACAACGGCCAAATGAAAATATGAGTGACACGGTGGGTGTATTATAAGAGACAGGAACTATTTTCCTTTTGCGAGCACTTTGATTCCCCCCGGGATTTTTGGGGGTCCGTCTTTTTTAGTTTTCTGTGTAGTGTTTTGTTTTTGTGTTTTATTTGTCTTCGTTCTGTGTCGTGTGTGCCCGAATATTGCCCGTGTCTCTGGCTTGACCATTATTGATTGCCCCTTCGGATTTCTCTAAGCATTACACAGAGCTATCGATTGAGGAACACGAACCTCACAAAAATCTGGATGGTCTCAGATGCTCCAACGGGTTAGCATTTGTATCTGAGAAAATGATAAAATATGAAGTGTTTACAGACCAATAAAGAAACAGACGACAACTATCCATATAACCCTCATGGCAGGTGAGCTAAATCCAACTTACGTGTTCTCACTGCCTCCGCAACAAGAAAGCTATCAGAAACCTGTGATGTTGGCTCCGCAAGAGTCGACTCAAATGCTCTGCATATTCCCTACAACATTTTAATGACAAAGGTTACTCCAGAAAGGTGTCTTGAGGACAAAAATTAGGTTATTTCAGAAACGCGTCTTGTGCACTAATATTATGTTATTTCAGAAACGCGTCTTGAGCACTAAAATTATCTTATTCCAGAAACGTGTCTTGTGAACTAATATTATGTTATTCCAGAAACGTGTCTTGAGCACTAAAATTATGTTATTCCAGAAACGTGTCTTGAGCACTAATATTATGTTATTCCAGAAACGTGTCTTGTGAACTAATATTATGTTATTCCAGAAACGTGTCTTGTGCACTAATATTATGTTATTCCAGAAACGTGTCTTGAGCACTAAAATTATGTTATTCCAGAAACGTGTCTTGAGTACTAATATTATGTTATTCCAGAAACGTGTCTTGTGAACTAATATTATGTTATTCCAGAAACGTGTCTTGTGCACTAATATTATGTTATTACAGAAACGTGTCTTGTGCACTAATATTATGTTATTCCAGAAACGTGTCTTGTGAACTAATATTATGTTATTCCAGAAACGTGTCTTGCGCACTAATATTATGTTATTCCAGAAACGTGTCTTGAGCACTAAGATTATGTTATTCCAGAAACGTGTCTTGTGAACTAATATTATGTTATTCCAGAAACGTGTCTTGTGCACTAATATTATGCTATTCCAGAAACGTGTCTTGTGCACAAATTTAGGTTATTCCAGAAACGCGTTGTGCGCACTAAAATAAGGTTATTCCAGAAATACATCTTGCGCTGTAAAATTATAAGGGTCTTCGTTTTTATAACTATAAGTGCTATTTTAGCATTATAATTATCTTCAATAGTTTATGAAAAAGTTTAAACAGTAATGGTCAACAATTCCACCAATATCGAACTATTACCTCTCACATGAACCATTGAACATACGAAAGAATAAGACCGCGTCTTAATGAAGAGGGTGGGATTGTAAACATATCCATGGTCATCTGTGCAATATATATATATCGTAACGGTTAATCACGTCATTGTGGTGACCGTTAATATTTCGAAGTGATGATTTCAACTTAACCAATAGGAACCGTTTGTTCAATATTAATAGCTTCCTCGATCGTTAGAGGGGCCGTCGTGGTCGTGATAGTATGGTAGTTGGATTTACAACTACCTATGCAACCAGTGCCTGTCTCCACTAACGTTGTGAATTCGAATCCTGTTCAGGCGAGATGCATTCATTATGTGATAAAGGTTGTGAGTGACCTGTGGGAATTCGGCAGTTTTCTCTGGGTACTCCGTTTCCTCCACCAATAAATCTGACCGCCACGATATAACTTAAATATTTTTGAAAGTGGCGTTAAGCACCATAACCCTAACCTCCTAACTCCTTCCTCGTTAGCAGAATTTCTCTGTCGATGAATTTCTTATATAAACCGCAAACTGTGGGGTACCGTATCAACGAAGAGATAATATATACTTTATACATGTGCTGCTGTAATGTTGCTACATATAAATGGAAAATTCACAATGAGATAATGTAATGTGTCTTTACCTCTGCTTCCGCCCATGTTACTTTATTGTGAGAAAACAGATAACATAAATCGCCATTTTGTTTCCATCCTGGTGGACACTGGAGTGATGCGCTAAAATCTGAAAGTAAAAACAATGTTCATATCAGTCAAACTATTTGAACTAATATAATTTGTTTTATCCCGCCGCTTTTTGTTGAAGTGTCTGAACCAAGCTAAGAAAGGGAGCGGTCATGCCTATGTGTGAGCGACCAAGTCATGTCATGAATTTTTAATAATATGATAAACGTGACCCATGTGAGTTCGAACCTCGATCAGGGCGAGGTGTACAACGTTATGTGATAAAGTTTCTCAGTGACTTGCGACAGGTTGGTAGTTTTCTCCGGTTCCTTCGGTTTCCTCCATCAATAAAACTGACAACCACGATATAACTGAAATATTGTTGAAAGTGCCGTTAAACACCATCAAACCAACCAACCAACCAACGTAATGGGAATTCCTCAGATGCCCCATGCACGCTGAGAAATATCAGTAAAGGGAAGAAAGTGAGAGATCTGATTTTAATCAGAATTAAGTTGTTGGAAAGTACATCAAGTGTATTTCAATTACTTACAGCTTTAATACAGCAATATAAGCTCATATTATTAATAATAATAATAAAAAAAAAGCTGCTTCAATGTTCATTTCCACTGGGAGTGGTACCAAGATTTATGCACGTAGTTTAATTATTTAATTTCCTAATAGTATATTTTCCATTCCTGGACATTAACATCCATGTCTCCCCTCATCAGGAGTGTTTATATCCACATTTTAACATGACTACTTCTTAAAAACGCAATTTGGAACCGGGGTTCCTGTCTGGATAACTAACATATATACAGACGTTAGGAGAAATTTTTCAGGAATTGGCAAATCGTTTTGTAAATACTAACATTTATGAATATAATTACTTACTGATCACCAAAAGAAACAGAGGCCAATAGAAAACATCCATTATATTTTATAGATCAGCCTATTAGACAATTACTAACCCAGTTGATTATAATACAACCTACAAGACTGATAACGACACAAACGAAACGTTAACACGTTGTCACGTATAGATCTGAGTTATACATGATAACTTTGTAACTTACAATAATCTATGATCTCTATGGTTATTTCACTTGATCTTAAAGGTGGATGTATATTCCGGGTGCGATGCGACGAGCAATAAAATTGTTGCGATGGAGAAGAGATACTATTGCGAAATCATTGCTTTTTTGTCGCGTCGCTACTATCGTTTTTAGTTCATGTTGCCTAGTGACTTTGATAATATTTTTTTAATGATTTCAGATGGCAACTAGGAAGAACTGTTTTAGATACCTAAATATTATGTCTCCCCTTAATGCGGATCTGTACAACAACCTATCTCGAAAGACAAAAATGTTATGGCCCGGACAAGAAAATACTATTTAAAACACAAATATTTGACCTTGAGGTCAACGGTCAAGGTCCCACGAATAGCATTACGGTATGCGACACACCACCTTATGGTCATGCACTCACATACCAAATAAATAATATTTAAAAACCAATTATTTGACCTTGAGGTCAAAGGTCAAGGTCCCATGCAGGTCATTACTGTACACGAAACACCGCCTTATGGTATTGCACCCACATACCAAATATCATTCACCTATCTCGAAAGACAAAAATGGTATGGCCCGGAAAAGAAAATACTATTTAAAAAACAATTATTTGACCTTGAGGTCAAAGGTCAAGGTCCCATGGAGGTCATTACGGTATGCGACACACCGCCTTATGGTCATGCACCCACATAACAAATAAATACTATATAAAAAACAATTATTTGACATTGAGGTCAAATGTCAAGGTCCCACGAAGGTCATTACGGTACGCGACACACCGCCTTATGATCATGCACCCACATACCAAATATCATTGACCTATCTCGAAAGACAACAATGTTATGGCCAGGACAAGAAAATACTATTTAAAAAACAATTATTTGACCTTGAGGTCAAAGGTCAAGGTCCCATGGAGGCCATTACGGTATGTGACACACCGCCTTATGGTCATGCACCCACATACCAAATATAATTGACCTATCTGGAAAGACAAAAAAGTTATGGTCCGAACAAGCTTCGCTGAGAAGAAGCGGAAGAAGCGGAAGCGGAAGAAAAAATCAGACTAAAACAATATGTCTCCCTTCGTTCGAAGGGGAGACATAATTACTCAGCGATGGTAGGGATATCGCTAGAAAGTAAAAATAATTTCAACTCTGCTGCGACAGCTAGCGATGATCCTTGCGAAGAAAATTTTCGCTAGAGATGGTCACCGATGACGTGTGTTGTCACTGCGATGGGGTAGCGATGTTGAAAGCGACATCGCAAATCCGTCGCATCAATGTCGCACCCGGAGTATAAACCCACCTTTAGTGAGTGGGTGATTGTTGTTTAACGCCAAATAAGCAATTTTCCAGCTATACCATGGCGAGAACAAGCTACAATCGATGTGATGGTAATGATGATGATATCCATTTTGTATTATATCACCACGCGGGACCGTAGTGACCGTGATCGTATACGTATGGTAGTTGGGTTTACAACTACCTATGCAATGAGTGCCTATCAATGAGGTGCATAACATTATGTGATAAAGTTTGTCAGTAACTTGCGACAGGTCGGTGGTTTTCTCCGGGTCCTCCGATTTCCTCCACCAATAAAACTGACCGCCATCATATAATTGAAATATTGTTGAAAGTGGTGTTCAACGCCATCAAACAAACTATATCACCATGCTTAATTAGTTCGTATAGTGCTAGCTCACTGAAACAATAGTACGTGGGTAGACATGCTGCTCTACTCGGACATATTATCCTGATTCCCAGCCAACCAGTCCGGGTAGACACGTTCCTCCACTCACACATATTATCCTGATTCCCAGACAACCAGTCCAGGTAGACACGTCCCTCCACTCAGACATATTATCCTGATTTCCAGACAACCAGTCCAGGTAGACACGTCCCTCCACTCAGACATATTATCCTGATTCCCAGACAACCAGTCCAGGTAGACACGTTCCTCCACTCAGACATATTATCCTGATTCCCAGACAACCAGTCCAGGTAGACACGTTCCTCCACTCAGACATATTATCCTGATTCCCAGACAACCAGTCCAGGTAGACACGTTCCTCCACTCAGACATATTATCCTGATTCCCAGACAACCAGTCCAGGTAGACACGTCCCTCCACTCAGACATATTATCCTGATTCCCAGACAACCAGTCCAGGTAGACACGTCCTTCCACTCAGACATATTATCCTGATTCCCAGACAACCAGTCCAGGTAGACACGTCCCTCCACTCAGACATATTATCCTGATTCCCAGACAACCAGTCCAGGTAGACACGTCCCTCCACTCAGACATATTATCCTGATACCCAGACAACCAGTCCAGGTAGACACGTCCCTCCACTCAGACATATTATCCTGATTCCCAGACAACCAGTCCAGGTAGACACGTCCCTCCACTCAGACATATTATCCTGATTCCCAGACAACCAGTCCAGGTAGACACGTCCCTCCACTCAGACATATTATCCTGATTCCCAGACAACCAGTCCAGGTAGACACGTCCCTCCACTCAGACATATTATCCTGATTCCCAGACAACCAGTCCAGGTAGACACGTTCCTCCACTCAGACATATTATCCTGATTCCCAGACAACCAGTCCAGGTAGACACGTTCCTCCACTCAGACATATTATCCTGATTCCCAGACAACCAGTCCAGGTAGACACGTTCCTCCACTCAGACATATTATCCTGATTCCCAGACAACCAGTCTTTGCTCTTGATCCTTAATGACGCGTTCTTTCTTAGCAGAGAAGAAACAAATACCAATGTTATAGTTTTTGGTTTGATCTCCAACCACGATCTACCTCACTCGAGGTGAGCATGCTGTTTGACCTCCATCCACGATCTACCTCACTCGAGGTGAGCATGCTGTTTGATCTCCAACCACGATCTACCTCACTCGAGGTGAGCATGCTGTTTGATCTCCAACCACGATCTACCTCACTCGAGGTGAGCATGCTGTTTGACCTCCATCCACGATCTACCTCACTCGAGGTGAGCATGCTGTTTGACCTCCAACCACGATCTACCTCACTCGAGGTGAGCATGCTGTTTGACCTCCATCCACGATCTACCTCACTCGAGGTGAGCATGCTGTTTGACCTCCATCCACGATCTACCTCACTCGAGGTGAGCATGCTGTTTGACCTCCAACCACGATCTACCTCACTCAAGGTGAGCATGCTGTTTGACCTCCATCCACGATCTACCTCACTCGAGGTGAGCATGCTGTTTGACCTCCATCCACGATCTACCTCACTCGAGGTGAGCATGCTGTTTGACCTCCATCCACGATCTACCTCACTCGAGGTGAGCATGCTGTTTGACCTCCATCCACGATCTACCTCACTCGAGGTGAGCATGCTGTTTGACCTCCATCCACGATCTACCTCACTCGAGGTGAGCATGCTGTTTGATCTCCAACCACGATCTACCTCACTCGAGGTGAGCATGCTGTTTGACCTCCATCCACGATCTACCTCACTCGAGGTGAGCATGCTGTTTGACCTCCAACCACGATCTACCTCACCCGAGGTGAGCATGCTGTTTGACCTCCATCCACGATCTACCTCACTCGAGGTGAGCATGCTGTTTGACCTCCATCCACGATCTACCTCACTCGAGGTGAGCATGCTGTTTGATCTCCAACCACGATCTACCTCACTCGAGGTGAGCATGCTGTTTGACCTCCATCCACGATCTACCCCACTCGAGGTGAGCATGCTGTTTGATCTCCAACCACGATCTACCTCACTCGAGGTGAGCATGCTGTTTGATCTCCAACCACGATCTACCTTACTCGAGGTGAGCATGCTGTTTGATCTCCAACCACGATCTACCTCACTCGAGGTGAGCATGCTGTTTGATCTCCAACCACGATCTACCTCACTCGAGGTGAGCATGCTGTTTGATCTCCAACCACGATCTACCTCACTCGAGGTGAGCATGCTGTTTGACCTCCATCCACGATCTACCTCACTCGAGGTGAGCATGCTGTTTGACCTCCAACCACGATCTACCTCACTCGAGGTGAGCATGCTGTTTGACCTCCATCCACGATCTACCTCACTCGAGGTGAGCATGCTGTTTGATCTCCAACCACGATCTACCTCACTCGAGGTGAGCATGCTGTTTGATCTCCAACCACGATCTACCTTACTCGAGGTGAGCATGCTGTTTGATCTCCAACCACGATCCACCTCACTCGAGGTGAGCATGCTGTTTGATCTCCAACCACGATCTACCTCACTCGAGGTGAGCATGCTGTTTGATCTCCAACCACGATCTACCTCACTCGAGGTGAGCATGCTGTTTGACCTCCAACCACGATCTACCTCACTCGAGGTGAGCATGCTGTTTGATCTCCAACCACGATCTACCTCACTCGAGGTGAGCATGCTGTTTGACCTCCATCCACGATCTACCTCACTCGAGGTGAGCATGCTGTTTGATCTCCAACCACGATCTACCTCAATCGAGGTGAGCATGCTGTTTGATCTCCAACCACGATCTACCTCACTCGAGGTGAGCATGCTGTTTGACCTCCAACCACGATCTACCTCACTCGAGGTGAGCATGCTGTTTGATCTCCAACCGCGATCTACCTCACTCGAGGTGAGCATGCTGTTTGATCTCCAACCACGATCTACCTCACTCGAGGTGAGCATGCTGTTTGATCTCCAACCACGATCTACCTCACTCGAGGTGAGCATGCTGTTTGATCTCCAACCACGATCTACCTCACTCGAGGTGAGCATGCTGTTTGATCTCCAACCACGATCTACCTCACTTGAGGTGAGCATGCTGTTTGACCTCCAACCACGATCTACCTCACTCGAGGTGAGCATGCTGTTTGATCTCCAACCACGATCTACCTCACTCGAGGTGAGCATGCTGTTTGATCTCCAACCACGATCTACCTCACTCGAGGTGAGCATGCTGTTTGATCTCCAACCACGATCTACCTCACTCGAGGTGAGCATGCTGTTTGACCTCCAACCACGATCTACCTCACTCGAGGTGAGCATGCTGTTTGATCTCCAACCACGAAATACCTCACTCGAGGTGAGCACGTTAACCATTATACCGTTAATTTAATAAATTCAACTACATGTATAATGAAAGCAATAAAAAGGTAGATATCTAATTTAGTGCACATGACACGTTTCTAGAATAACATCCATCAGGTACGCTCAAGGTCAAAAGATTGGAAAGCCAAATAATTTAAAAGTCTTTAGAAGCAAAGGAAAACAAAGGACCTTAACAAAATAATCATATCAGATAATCTCACCTATGTCTGAGGGTGGATAACATTGGTTTTAATAATAATTACATTGCATAGGAACTGTAAATTTCAGAATGTTTACAGAATGATTGTCAACTGTGAATCAGTGTGTGACAACATTAATGAAAAGTACGAGCGGTTGTTAAATGAAGTAGTAAAGCCACTTCAAGACACTGTCAATAATCAGGCGGCTATGATACAAGAACAGAAAGGAACAATAGACAAACACGTTAAAAAATTAGTAGACCACGAATTTACAATAACAAGACAAGCTGAGAGGATCAATGAATTGGAAAACCAATATTATGATCTTGACATTAGACTTGATGATCAAGAACAATATTCAAGGCGCACAAGCCTTCGATTTCACAATGTGCCATGTCCTGATCCAAGAAATGTACACAAAATGAATACAGTCAAGATCGTACTAGATATATGTAATAGCAACCTGGAAGTACCGATCACACTTAATGAGCTTGGTCGTACGCACCCCATTGGCAAGGTCAGAGGTGGTAAAGTGCAAGTGATAGCTCGGTTTATCACTTATCGTCAACGACAGGCCGTGTATAGTTCAAAAAGTAAACTTAAAAACAACCCTAATAAAGTGTTCATTACGGAAAATTTAACTACACGCAGACGTAAAATCATGGATGAACTAAACTACTTACGTACCAACCGTAAAATTAGTGCTTGCTGGTCAATGGATGGGCGACTGTTTGCTATTGGTTTGAACAGTAACTCTGTCCAAATGATTAAAGGTATTGATGACATACGGCACCTTCTAACAAAGTGTCCGCCAGTATCGCGTCCTATTACAACTGATAACTTGTCTAATCCCGACACTAATGAAGTCCAGTAACACTTTCTTTCTGTCAACAAGTAAAACTAACATTCCACGTGTTATTGTATTTGTTCTATTTCTTGACACTTTATAACATAAACATTTTATCTATTTATACGATTATTTCCACCAATGAATATACTTGTCATTTGATATATCCCAATCACTGAACACAACTCGTGTCTTTTTAACTATATTATTGTCTCACATTGTGGTAACTGTCTCGCATCTGTTGGTGATGTGCATAGTCAATTATTAGTGTTTATCACGTGATGTTTACGTGTTTATATACATGTGACGTACACATTCTAGGTGCGCTCGACTTGTATTTTCAGTTTAGTAAGTTTATCGCGTGCTGTTTATAATTACGTTGAAGTATTTATATGGTACATAGACTTGATAAAATAACTGGTATAGCTATACCATAAACATTTTGAAAATAATAATAATAATAATTTTTTTTTAAAAATATCAGCGAACTGATTATTCCAATCAAGATTCCATTTTTTATATTCTTCTCAGGTCAAATGATCCCAGAAATTTCGAAATACACCTCGAATCTGTACATAGTCTACTATATTATTATGTTTTATTTTATTTTCTTTATTTCCTTGAATTGTATAATAGTTTTTTTTCTTGTGATCAAACTTGGTGTACATGTTTTCATTATAACCTATTGTCAATTGTTTAAAAAATGTATTGTATTTGACAATGGATAATGATGTGACTGCCTACAGAATGGCAATAGGTTTATTTAATTGCAGATCTTGTCTTGTCAGTAAAAAATGTCTCTTCAAATCCCTTAGATTTCTACCATATTATTTTTTGCTTTTAATTGTACTCCTTCAGAAAACAATTCAAACCTTGCCATCTATCCTGAAAGTTATTTTTATAGACCCATTCGAACAAAACCTATCATTCACTTTTTTTCTACTACAACTCCTTTTGTTAAGTAATGATGTAGCAGAAAACCCCGGACCAGACAACAAAGTAGGTGATTTAACGGTGTTTCACTGGAATGCTAGAAGTGTAAGAAATAAAATTGAATATTTAGAAACAATATGTTTAGGTTCCTCCATAGTTTGTATAACGGAAAGCCATTTAGATGATAAGGTAAGTACACAAGATATTCTTATATCGGGTTATTTAGAACCATTTAGAAATGATAGGAACTGTTTTAGTGGCGGAGTCTTAATATATATTGCAGATTATCTCCATGCATCTCGACGATATGAGTTAGAATTTAATAGTGGAGAATTAATATGGATTGAAGTTAGTTTTCCTAGATATAAAATTCTTGTATGTGTGGTATACAGGTCACCTAGTGCTATAAACCCCTTCTGGAACAATTTTCATAATTCTGTCGAAAAAGCTATCGAGTCGTCTTCTCGTGTGGTGATCACGGGTGACTTGAACGTTGATCTCTTAATTGAGACCAACCATCGATTAAATGAAATTATGTATAATTTTAACCTTAGAAATTGTATTAATGAACCAACAAGGTTTGGTGCATTATTAGATCCCATTATTTATTCAGATGAATGTGAAATATCGTTCTCGGATGTCATACAAATTGATAGAAATATAAGTGACCATGATGCCACTTCTGCTTCTTTACGAATTCCGTACAATTTACAAGCTAAGTATCAACGAGAAGTATGGTTGTATAAACATGCAGATTTTATAAATCTTAATTCTGAAATTCGTCTGTTCGACTGGGAGGGTTTCTTACTTTCTAGTGAAAACATAGATGAAATGTCTATTAAATTTACAAATAAATTTATTGAATTTGTAAAAATGTATATTCCCGTTAAAATCATTACTATACGACCAAACGATAAACCTTGGTTTAATTCATCTATAAGAAAAGCAATGCGTATTAGAGATCGACTCCATAAACAGGTAAAACAAAATAGTTCCCCTTTTCTTCTACGTAAGTATAAGACCCAACGGAACAAAGTTAATAATATGATAAAGTATGCAAGAGAGCAATTTTTCATCAATGCTAATGATATGTTAGATAAAAATGGTAAGTCAAATCCAAAATCATACTGGAAATTGGTTAAAAAATTAATGGGGAACTGTAAACATTCCCCAAACATCCCTCCATTGCAAAAATTAGACTCTGGTGAGTACGTAATAAATAATGAGGATAAAGCCAATATATTACACAACTTTTTCTGCTCCATAACGGAAATAGAAAATTCTAATGTTCTTACTCCCGATTTTCATGATCGCACAGGTAATAGAATAGACACTCTACATATAACTTCAGATGAAGTTAAGGACATACTTGAATGTCTACAGCTTGGGAAAGCAGTAGGTAGCGATCTGATAAGTCACTCTATGTTAAAAAATACGGCTTCTACAATTTGTAAACCCCTCCAGTTAATATTTAATTATTCCCCACAAACTAGAACATTTCCAAAAATTTGGAAGTCGGCTATAGTTATTGCACTCTTTAAGAAAGGTATACAATCTGACCCATCAAATTATCGACCTATTAGTCTACTTAGTTGTGTTGGGAAAGTTTTTGAACGTGTTGTTTTCAAATATATATTTAATTTCTTATTGGACAACTCTCTTATTTATAAATATCAGTGCGGATTTATGCGCGGACACTCAACCGTGCACCAACTTATTGAAATTTACCACAATATTTGTTTATCATTAGAAAATCGTGAAGTTATGTGTACTGTATTTTGTGATATATCAAAAGCCTTTGATAAAGTTTGGCACCGTGGCCTACTTAAAAAATTAAAAGCTTATGGAATTTCCGGGAATTTGTTGCATTGGTTTGAAATTTACTTGAGTGACAGAAATCAAAAAGTTGTTCTACAAAATTGTCTTTCAGAAGTAGGAACATTAAAGGTGGGGTACCACAAGGATCAGTGTTAGGCCCTTTGCTATTCATATTATATATCAATGATATTACTGAAGATATTCAAAGTCTTTCGCGATTGTTTGTTCATGATACATCACTATCGTATTCATCTTCTAATATAAATGAAATTGAACAAAGATTAAATTCAGATATAACGAAAATTTACAATTGGTCAACAAAATGGTTAGTGGATTTTAATCCCCAAAAAACTAAATGTATGCTATTCTCAACAAATCAGGGAAATATTAAGCCTCAAATACTTTTTAATAATGAGGATGTTGAATTTGTAGTAAATCATAAACATTTGGGTGTTACGCTTTCATCGAATTGTAAATGGCATTGTCACATTCAAAATATATTAAAAAGCACATCTGGTCAACTGTCTATGCTACGTAAATTCAAAATTAAACTTAACAGGGAAAATCTCGAAAAAATATATTTTACTTATATAAGGCCATTATTAGAGTATGCGTGTGAACTGTGGGATGGTTGTACTATTTTGGATTTAAATAAAATTGAACAAATACAACACGAAGCTGCTAGAATTGTTACTGGGTTGCCAAAATTTGCAAGCATAGAATCCCTATATTTTGAAACTGGGTGGGAACCCCTCCATTCTCGTAGACATAGTAGAAAATTAAACTTGTTCTACAAAATACGTAATAATGATAGTCCTTTATATTTATACGATTGTTTACTGCCTTTTATACGAGAGGAAAATGAATTAAATTTGCGCAACCAAACCGAATTTAGAAATCCATTCACTAGATTACAATTATTTGCCAACTCCTTTTTCCCTTCTACTATTAAATCATGGAATAAATTAAGTCCACAATTAAGAAAAGCACCTACTCTAAATAGATTCAAACAAGCAAATAAAAATCATACAATAAAACCCCCCAAATTTTACATTGCCGGATGTAGAATATTAAATATAATTCACACTAGACTGAGACATAGATCCAGTAGCTTGAATGCTGATCTTTATCGTGTGCATTTGGCTAATGATCCAGGCTATATATGTGGGTGTGCATTTGAAGATGCAATTCATTATATATTAGAATGTTGTCTTTACAACGAAGCAAGAGAAGAATTGAAATTAAGACTAGTTTTTCTTAATGAACTTAAAATTGAAGTCCTACTTTTTGGCGATGACACCTTAACTGAGATGCAGAATCTGCAAATTTTCAAATCTGTACAACTTTACATCAAACGAACAAAACGTTTTACCCATTTATGATCACAACACCCCCCCCCCCCCCCCCCCCCTCCCAAATATATATTTGATTAATTAATCAATCAATCAATTTCATCTCAGATACAAGTATGGTAAAACTTGCTTATATTATATAATTTCATGTTTTTTGTTTTGTATTTTGTTTTTTTTTTGTTGTGTCTCGTTTTTTTTTTTTTTTCATTTTTCAAAGAATTTATTTATAATGTTGTATATTGTATTTTACTATTGCTGACGCATGTACTATTGTAGTTATTTATTATGTGGAGAGGACCCTTGTAAATTGTTATAATTTGTGTCCAATCCAATTGTTATAATATTTAGCAATACAATATGTTTAATTTAATCTAACAATTCCACCAATGTCAACAAAACGAACAATTACCTCTCACCTTAAATCATTAAACACGAAAAAGGCCATGGCACATTCCAATTGCTATTTATTTGCGACAGGCAAACAAAACGTGATGGATGGAGTCAAAAGTTATAAAATAATTTCTTGATATCCATATTTGTGAAACTAAACGTACATGGTATTACAATACTAATTCTTAACACAATATATTAGGTCTAGTGGATTCTTGCTCAACCGCATCGGTGGCGTAATGATTAGCGTGCTCGCCTCGAGTGTGGTAGATCGTGGGTTCGAGCCCCGATCGGGTTAAACCAAAGATTATTGAATTGGTATCAGTTGCTTTTCCGCTAAGCACGCAGCATTAAGGTGAAAGAGCAAATTTTGGTTTGTTTGGAATCAGAATAATATGTCCGAGTGGGGCGACATGTCTTATCCATGGACTGTTGTTTCAGTGAGTTAGCACTATAAAAATCCAACTAAGCGTGTTGGTCTAGTACAAAGCGGATCTCACCATCATCCCTTTTAGAAATAACTTGTTTTCGCCATGATATAGCAGAAAAATTGCTGAGTTGGCGTAAAGCAACACTCACTCATTTTTGCTCCGAACTAGTTTTTTTTTTTTTTTTTTTGGTGTTTAACGTCACTTTCAGCAATATTTCAGCTATATCATGGCGACCAGTTTTAGTGGTGGAAGAAGACGGAGTACCCGAAGAGAACCACCGACCATGGGCAAGTGACTGGTAAACTTTATCACTTGCGGCTGAGAGTCGAGTGCACCCTTTTTGTAATTTGCAAAGCCGGGCGCGAACCCACGCCGTATTGGTGATAGGCTTGTACGAGTTGTTAGGTAATCCAACTACCTAACTCATTGAGCCACCCGGGCCCTGCTCCGAACTAACTGTACTATCTAACAAAGTATAATATTATGTACGTGGACCCATTTGTTTAAAATCAGATCTCTCATGTGCTCCTTTGTACTGATATGTCGCGGCTTGGGAGGTCTGAGGGAGCCCCATTACAAGTCGCATGCAAGTTTACCTTTTTCTGCCAATCGGATTGCTCGTATCATGCAAAGCAGCTTAGTAGCCACTTTCATAGACTCGCAATCACAATTTTCATTGGATGCTACATAGGGTCACTCGCATGTGACCCATAATAGGGTTTTCGCAGATTTCCCAAGCGGTGAAATATGAGTTACAGGAATCAAATGAGATATCTGATTTTACCCAGATTCTTGAACAAAAACAATACTTCGATTAGATACGAATCGGTCGGATAGATCGAGAGATATTTTTGTCTTCATGAGTACATCATGGCATCAGAAAACCCATTGTATAATACAACAAGATCTTTTATTGTGTACAGTCTGGTTGTAGCATATAACCACTAAATGTTGTCAATCCATGCCCAACTAGTCCGGCATTATATGATGAATGTTTTACATACACATGATCTTCAGCATTTAAGTGTGTTGTTACACTCCCACTGGAAGTTTCCCACGTGGCATCTGCGTGACCGTAAACTCGAAGTAGACCGACGCCATTTTTGACGATTTGTACATCCGTAGTTCCGGTTGTTATACCTATAGTTGTGTCAAAAACGTACACTCCAGAGTATGGCGCTGTAAACATTCCAGTTTTGGGGTCAAAGCTATTTCCCTCGTTTGTTACTAAGGTGTCATAGTGTAAAATCTCGTGCAGTGTGAGATTTAAACGATGATCTGACATAGCAGCGGTAAACGCAACTCCGCGTTGCTTAATGCAATCTGAAAGAGAGAAAAAAATCACATTCGATGGATACATACATATTTAAACATGCTATGCACTATGGTTTTTAGTGGTGTTCGTGTTACTCGATCTTTAGTTTTAGTGGTGTTCGTGTTACTCGATCTTTAGTTTTAGTGGTGTTCGTGTTACTCGATCTTTAGTTTTAGTGGTGTTCGTGTTACTCGATCTTTAGTTTTAGTGGTGTTCGTGTTACTCGATCTTTAGTTTTAGTGGGGTTCGTGTTACTCGATCTTTAGTTTTAGTGGGGTTCGTGTTACTCGATCTTTAGTTTTAGTGGGGTTCGTGTTACTCGATCTTTAGTTTTAGTGGGGTTCGTGTTACTCGATCTTTAGTTTTAGTGAGGTTCGTGTTACTCGATCTTTAGTTTTAGTGGTGTTCGTGTTACTCGATCTTTAGTTTTAGTGGTGTTCGTGTTACTCGATCTTTAGCTTTAGTGGGGTTCGTGTTACTCGATCTTTAGTTTTAGTGGGGTTCGTGTTACTCGATCTTTAGTTTTAGTGAGGTTCGTGTTACTCGATCTTTTGTTTTAGTGGTGTTCGTGTTACTAGATCTTTAGTTTTAGTGGGGTTCGTGTTACTCGATCTTTAGTTTTAGTGGGGTTCGTGTTACTCGATCTTTAGTTTTAGTGGGGTTCGTGTTACTCGATCTTTAGTTTTAGTAAGGTTCGTGTTACTAGATCTTTAGTTTTATGTGTAATGTTTGTAGATCGTTGTATGTTCTTTTGTACTTTTTCTTTTTGACCATTGTTTTGTCTGTCCTTCGATTTACGGATTCTGATTACCCTTTGGTATCTTCATATTCTCCTTACACGACATTTGTCTGTTTCATGAAGATTGATTATATTATGTATAAATTCAAGATCCTTTACAACGACATTCAGGACAGGCCTTAGGAGGTGCAGGGCCGAATTGTTCTCTGTAAAACCTGCAGTGTGTTGTTGTGTGTAATTGAACAGCGCGGGGTCCAACTTGGAGCAATTGCTCCAATTGGTTTAAGACCGGCACTGACAACACTGCTCATCTAGAGACGTTGGCATTTTACTCACATGTGGATAGCACCTCATTGCACTATGAGGGGAGATTTGGGTACATATAGTTCAACCCCATCAGTCATACTGTAATTGCCTGTACTAAGCCAGGAAAGTAAGTATTTATGTATATTAGTCTCAGGGGTATCTCTGTTTTTACGATTTTTCTATTAAATTAACATGATTACTCTTTTGTACTGTTCTGATCGTGTAGTATTTTAATACCGGTATTCGGTTCGTCTTTACCTCCAGTTGTTTGTGGGAGGGCGCATGTCTTATTTACGTTATATGTGTTTGCTTGCATATAGTGGTGTCCATCACATATTGTGTTGTGTTTTTTGTTTTGTTTGTCTACGTCTTGTGTGTCCTATGTTTCTTTGGATTGTCCATTTTTCATTGCCTCTTCGGTATACTCTAACGTTTATTTATATATGTGTATACATATATGCATGTCACCAACCCATTTGTCACATGACATTGGCCTCCTTTAGCCTTTGAGTAATATGTAATATGTGTGTCAACAACTTCTATAGTAGATTGGCATGGAATTTATTCACTGTCATTTTTAGTAGGGTGCCCAGTGTTAAAAAAGATGCTTAGTTATCGAGTTTGGGTTAACGGAATTACACACGGCTAATTTTGGTTTTAAACGCTAGAAAAATTATTACATTTTGTATTTTTAATTGTCGTAAGTTTCTGTGGTCACGATTTTTTTGATTTCACGTTTTTCAAAGGTACCCTCGGCTGACACATTGTACATGGTATTTTCAGGATGAAAAATAAAAATATTCTCCGCTATCTACATAGCTAAAAAGGTTTTTACATAAGAGATAATGTATCAAAGATATAATTAAAATAAAAACGGGATGTAAATAATTGATTTTTGAAAGAGTATATCAGCCTTACTTTAAGCCTCAAATTTGACCCCAAATTAACCGTATTTTCAACAAAAGCAAAGTAATTACACTACATTATAAATGTACTTTGATTTTGAAGAAAACATATTGATGAAATGTACATGTGAGCCAAAAATCATAATCTAAATGTCAGCGGTTGTTGAGAAATTGGCAAAATATAAACTCAAATAACAGTGTAAATTTCCTCTTTCATACACGGATTGTCATGTACCGGTTTTTGCTAATGATGTGTCGCTCGCCGGTCATTAACTAGCACGATCTCTGTCTCAATGCATTTAGTATTTTCTCTTCTTTTATGGCAAATATATTGGTTTTAATTGTTCAGTAGAATTGTTTGGGGTTTTTATGTTTTAAAAACATTCATTTTTATGTCGGCAGTTGATTGGTTTTACTGTTTTTAAAATTTGTTTAATTCATGTGTTTCTAATACACGGACCAATCCTGCAGGATACGTTATAAGTCCGGAAATGGCTCAGTTTCACAGCCCGGTAAAACTTTGTCCGTCTAGTTGATCAGATGCTGAATGATAAAGAATTCAATCGTGCGACAAGAGCTTTTGTATTGCCATATGAGGCATTGAGTGTGTCATGGTTGTCTGCCTTTTTTAGTTGGTGTAATGAAAATGACTTGATAAAGTCATTTTCTGACAATTTTTGGTCAGATTTATCTGAACTTGCTGTCACATTTCCACCAAAACCAAGTACCAATGAGACTAGAAATGTAGCAACATCTGCAATTGACAACTATATGCTTCCTTTGATGGATGATTTCAGAAAATGGGGCTGTAGTGAATCACCGACATTCAAATTTTGGGATATGTTTCTCAATGCCATTGAAATAATGTTGCAAAATATTCGATCCGACAGAGATGGGTTGTGGAAATTGCATTTGTCATCAGTGTCGGCTATGCTACCCTTCATGTTTGTCACTAACAGAGTAAACTATTCTAGATGGTTACCTGTATACATTCTAGACATGTTTAATTTAGCTCCTGCTACAAATGATATGTTGCAAACACATAAGCCATTAAATTTGAATTTTGGTACCTTTTACGAAGTTTGAGGTTAATAGATATGTTACCAGTAATTAGTCAAGGTGTACCATAACTGAAACATGATTTTTTTTTTTTTAATCCGTCCACCAGTTGTCAAATGTTAAGGGTTAAAAAATAATTTGAAGGTTTCCTTTAAATGAATATCAAATAAAAATGAGAAATGTTCAAACTATGACAGGTCAAGGTCACTTTTATTTCTCATATATACGAAAATTGTAAAATGGCATTTTTGTTTAGAAAATGGCTTTTTGCTATATATTCAAACAATGTAAAATAAAAAATAAGCATACAATAATTAAATATTAAGCTTAACAAATAAAATTGGCATTCCAGTTTAAAGTTCTTCACAGTCTTGTCGAAGAAGGGAGCCTTTTAAAACTTGTGGTGTGTTAGTTCCAATTTTTAGATCTTGACCTTTGACCCCAATTTAAAAAAAACGTGACCACAATACATAACGACGACATCTTTATTTCGATGCAGCTTGTTCTCCTCATTCCAACGATGTATCATACAGGTGTGTGTAATTCCGTTAAGGCAAATTCGCAAAAATCGTTCGTCGGGCACCCTACTATTTGTATAACTAAATATACAAAACTACAAAACTTTCAGTTTAAACAATTGCACAGAATTTTGCCTGTCAATTCATTGCTATATAAATGTGGAATTCAAGAAACTAAAGAAAACTTGTTACATCTATTTTGGAATTGTAACTTAGTTCAAAATATTTGGTTGAACGCTAAAAACGTTTTACTGATTTCTGGTATTACTCTTCCATTAAATGCAAGGGAGATAACTCTTGGAATATCAGAGAGAAACATTGAGAATCAATTTACAGTAAATAATATCTTGTTCATTTTAAAATGTTATATATATAGGTGCAGATGTAAGGGTGAAATCCCACACTTACACAGAGGTCTTCAATACCTCAAATTATATCAAAATAGAAAAAAAATCCTCCTTTTACATATCCTCCAAAAAGAAATAGCAAATTAATCCCCCAAATTAAAAAAAAAAGGGCTTAATGTTGAGGCGGTAATGAATGGCTTATTATCTTTTGATACATATTATATTATCTTTGTTCTTGTATTTTAAATTGTTTGTCTGAAAACAATATATCCATTTATATACATGTATATTATTTTGTGTATTTTTCATCTAGTGTGTGTGTGTGTGTGTGTATTGAACTTCATTTGTATAACACTTTTCTATTTGTAAAATAAACTATTACACAAAACAAAATAAATTTGTCAGCAGACATAGAGTATGAATCAATCGTATGTGTCAGCAGACATAGAGTATGAATCAATCGTATGTGAATCTTAACTAGTGATAAATCAATGTAATGTTATGTTTGTCAAACTTTAGACATCCGTCAGTCTGACGTCACTAAAAAATACAGTCAAATCTGTCTTATGTGACCCTCCAAGGGAACATTGAAATTAGGTCATGTAAGCTTATGTTTAGGTTTATGGTGCTTAATGCCACTTTCAACAATATTTCAGTTATAGTGTGGCGGTCAGTTTTATTGGTGGAGGAAACCGGAGTACCCGGAGAAAACCACCGACCTGTCGCAAGTGACTGACAAACTTTATCACATAATGTTGTATCATGTACACCTCGCCCTGAACGTCATTCGAACTCACAACGTTAGTGGCGATAGGCACTGATTGCACTGGTAGTTTTAAATCCAACTACCATTCGAACACGACCACAACGGCCCCAGGTCATATAAGACATGTGGTCACTTAATACAGGTTTAATTAATATAAAATGCATTATAAGGGAAGTTAAAATCAAGGTTTTAGTACACGTTGTTACTTAATAGAGGTGGTCACTAAAACTGACAGGTGTGAGTGTACCTACTGAACTTTCCAAAAATCCAGCAGATTACGTGTCCATATACGTTCAAACAATTCTCACCTTCCAAGCGAGTCATTCTGATGGTCAGAGCCTGTATCTGTGTGGTCAAGTCCTCGGCCAACAACATACGCTTGGCTGGATAATCACAATTTGTGTTCTCAAGTATTGTAGTTAAAACAACAAGGCAGAAAATAAACAACATGGCTGTCTTTGGAGGATTATTCTTATATTTGTTATTGATAAACAAATGTGGACCATATATAAGATAAGTATGTTCAACTATACCACGGCTGTAGATAGGAAGATCTACGAGCAGACGTCACTGTAATTTTCCATTGTCAAAATGTCGTGGCCGTGATCGTATGGTAGTATCACCACTGATGTTGTGGGTTCGAATCTCGATCAGGGGGGGGGGGGGTAACAAGTACCCCACTAAGAACCGGGGCCGTCGTGGTCGTGATCATATGGTAGTTGGATTTACAACTACCTATGCAATCAGTGATGTTGTGAGTTCGAATCTCGATCAGGGCGATTTGTACAACATTATGTGATAAAGTTTGTCAGTCACTTGCGACAGGTCGGTGGTTTTCTCCGGGTCCTCCGGTTTCCTCCTCAAATAAAACTGACCGCCACGATATAACTTAAATATTGTTGAAAGTGGCGGTAAACACCATTAAACCAAACGAAACCAATTAAAATGTCGAATCGTTATTAAGAGAATGTTAAGACAAGGTACCTTAAATGATTTCCGAAATCCTCCTGTCCTGTCAGATCTTTTAGTGTACATACTACTAGGGATATAGTATTTAACACCACCTTCAACAATATTTCAGTTATATCTTGGAAGCCAGTGTTATTGGTAGAGGAAACCGGATTACCGGAGAAAACCAGCGACCTGCCGCAAGTCACTTACAGATTCAATCACATAGTGTTGTATCGAGTACACCTCGTCTGAACTGGATTCGAACTTACAACGTTAGTGATGATGGACATTGATTGCGTAGATAGTTGTAAATCCAACTACCATACGATTATGGCGACGACAGCCCCAGTCCATACACTAGTCCCTTTTTATAAGTAGATGTACAAAAATTAATTAAAAAAACACAATGTGTCAATCAACACTCGCCCAACATCGATCTTTAAAGGCCCAACTGTCGCTAAACGTCTGTCTCACCTCTATGACAACTATGTTGTAGTCCCTGCAATGAATTCCCTTGACAATTTCCTTTTCGTGCGTGAATAAAATATTACACAAATGATTTGACAATTCACTTGCCAACCCCAACGTAATATACGGAAGAGGAAAACCTGGATAATCATAGGTCTGTTTAGGGTTTCATTGGAATTTGAAACAATGATGAAGAACTTGATCTTCGGTCACTCTACTGCATTCCTAACTTATACAAGTTTCTGGTTAGATTACATAAACTCAAGGTCCCTCTCCTCCTGTAATAACATTAAAACATTTGACTTCTTTGCCCTCTACACAACTATTCTCTTCTCAAAACTAAAAAGACAGATTAATAGTTCAAATGTGTGTCATAAAAAAGATGGCCAACGTAGATACAAATATGCATGTCACTAACCCATTTGTCACATGACATTGGCCTCCTTTAGCCTTTGAGTAATATGTAATATGTGTGTCAGAAATTTCTATAGTAGATTGGCATGGAATTTATTCACTGTCATTTTGTGTAACTAAATATACAAAACTACAAAACTTTCAGTTTAAACAATTGCACAGAATTTTGCCTGTCAATTCATTGCTATATAAATGTGGAATTCAAGGAACTAAAGAAAACTTGTTACATCTATTTTGGAATTGTAACTTAGTTCAAAATATTTGGTTGAACGCTAAAAACGTTTTACTGATTTCTGGTATTACTCTTCCATTAAATGCAAGGGAGATAACTCTTGGAATATCAGAGAGAAACATTGAGAATCAATTTACAGTAAATAATATCTTGTTCATTTTAAAATGTTATATATATAGGTGCAGATGTAAGGGTGAAATCCCACACTTACACAGAGGTCTTCAATACCTCAAATTATATAGCAAATAGTTCATGGCACTGAGGGTCATCAGGGGCGGATCCAGGATTAGTGGTTAGGGGGGCGTGAGTAGGCGAGGGGTCTGGGAACCGTATAAGGTCCCCAGCTGGTCCAGGGCAGAGCTCCGGTAAATGCTTTGATCTGTAAAGATTTGTTTTTCTTATACAACATGTAGTTGTAAAATTGACTGAAGAAATAATGTTTAATTAGCGTGAGAAAATAGTTGATGTCTGATACCTCGGAACCAATCAGAATGGAATAATCTTTGAACTACTGACAGCAATCCATATATGAATCAGCGAACACACCCAACGTGTATTTACAATGTGTAGGAATATTTTACTACAGGTCACGAGTCAACCATTCATGAAAAAGTTGTTTGTTGAACTGCTTAAGTAACGTTACTTGAATAACATATGCTTTGCGAATTTTAGGGGGGGGGGGGGGGCGCACGTCCCGCACGCCCCCTCTAAATCCGCCTCTGTCATATGGAAGTATATGGACCGGTCCGTCACCCAAAAAATATTATATGAACCGAAGCTATGGCAGTATATGGACCGGTCCGTCACCAATAAAATATTATATGGACCGAAGATTCTTGAGGTCCATATAATATTTTTTTGGTGACGGACCGGTCCATATACTGCCATATGACCCGAAGTGACATGAACTATTTGCTATATTATAATTTTTTATCTAAAATAATAATGCAGACCTTATCTGGCCGGTCCATATACTAATATAATGACCGGTCCATATACGAAAATAGTGACCGGCTGTGCTAACAAAGACAAATAGGGAAAATAAAAACGTAAAGTATAATATATCAAAATAGATAAAAAAAAATTCTCCTTTTACATATCCCCCAAAAAGAAATAGCAAATTAATCCCCCAAATTAAAAAAAAAAGGAAAAGAAAAAAAAGGTTTAATGTTGAGTCGATAATGAATGGCTTATTATCTTTTGATACATATTATATTATCTTTGTTCTTGTATTTTAAATTGTTTGTCTGAAAACAATATATCCATTTTTATATATATTATTTTGTGTATTTTTCATCTAGTGTGTGTGTGTGTGTGTGTGTGTGTGTGTGTATTGAACTTCATTTGTATAACACTTTTCTATTTGTAAAATAAACTATTACACAAAACAAAATAAGTTTGTCAGCAGACGATAGAGTATGAATCAATCGTATGTGAATCTTAACTAGTGATAAATCAATGTAATGTTATGTCTGTCAAACTTTAGACAACCGTCAGACTGACGTCACTAAAAAATACAGTCAAATTTGTCTTATGTGACCCTCCAAGGGAACATTGAAATTAGGTCATATAAGGTTATGTTTAGGTTTATGGTATTTAATGCCACTTTCAACAATATTTCAGTTATATTGTGGCGGTCAGTTTTATTGGTGGAGGAAACCGGAGTACCCGGAGAAAACCACCGTCCTGCTGTAAGTCACTGCCGAACTTTATCACATAATGTTGTATCGTGTACACCTCTCCATGAACGTGATTCGAACTCACAACGTTAGTGGTGATAGGCACTGATTGTACTGATAGTTTTAAATCCAACTCAGTACCATTCGAACACGACCACGACCGCCCCAGGTCGTATAAGACATGTGGTCACTTAATACAGGTTTAATTAATATAAAATGCATTATGAAGGGAAGTTAAAATCAAGGTTTTAGTACACGTTGTTGCTTAATAGAGGTGGTCACTAAAACAGGTGTGAGTGAACTTTCCAAAAATCCAGCAGATTGCGTGTCCTTATAAGTTCAAACAATTCTCGCCTTCCAAGCGAGTCATTCTGATGGTCAGAGCCTGTATCTGTGTGGTCAAGTCCTCGGCCAACAACATACGCTTGGCTGGATAATCACAATTTGTGTTCTCAAGTATTGTAGTTAAAACAACAAGGCAGAAAATAAACAACATGGCTGTCTTTGGAGGATTATTCTTATATTTGTTATTGATAAACAAATGTGGACCATATATAAGATAAGTATGTTCAACTATACCACGACTGTAGATAGGAAGATCTACGAGCAGACGTCACTGTAATTTTCCATTGTCAAAATGTCGTGGCCGTGATCGTATGGTAGTATCACCATTGTGGGTTCGAATCTCGATCAGGGGGGGGGGGGTGTAACAAGTACCCCATTAAAAGCCGGGGCCGTCGTGGTCGTGATCATATGGTAGTTGGATTTACAACTACCTATGCAATCAGTGATGTTGTGAGTTCGAATCTCGATCAGGGCGAGGTGTACAACATTATGTGATAAAGTTTGTCAGTCACTTGCTACAGGTCGGTGGTTTTCTCCGGGTCCTCCGGTTTCCTCCTCCAATAAAACTGACCGCCACGATATAACTTAAATATTGTTGAAAGTGGCGGTAAACACCATTAAACCAAACGAAACCAATTAAAATGTCGAATCGTTATTAAGAGAATATGTAAATATACAGTTTGGAAGTTTCATTGAAAGATGAAAGTTTTTCTAACGTTTTTTTACTATATGAGTCATTTATTACTTTCTTAATTTTTTCTTCAGTGAATGTTTTATATTGGCAAAAGGTCTGGTATTCCGTTTGTGGTCATCACAAATGTGTTCCATTAATATTAAAGAAAAGCAGCAAACTTCAGTTACAATAAATATACAATACTTGTGCACTGTCGAAGCATATGGGTAATATGTGTATGAGGCTTAAAAACGCGGGAAAAGGCGAGGCTTTGCCGAGCCTTTTCCCGCGTTTCGCGCCGAATACACATATTTACCTATATGCTTCGACAGTGCACATGTATTGTATTTATCCTGCAATTCTAAATCGTAAATAAACGTTTACTGAACGATGATAAAAGTATTTGAAATAATTTTGTGTATGTATTTGAAAACAATATCCCCCGATGTGCCCCGTTTTGCATTTGTATGTTCTATTTATAACTGACCAATATCAAAAAATGTTCTATTTATAACTGACCAATACCCAAAAAAATATTAGGCAGGCTATATTGGTCGGTAAATGCTGTCATTGCAGGATAAAATTGTTTATAGTATTACTCCCATATTAGAGGAACAGCGACTCTTAATAGTTAAATTTGATGTCAATGCGCAATATGGTCATAGCATTAACAGTTTTATTACTCTAAGGCCAAAAAAAAAAATATGTGTGTTTACGGTCACCCGACCTACCCTAATTTTTACTAGCGACCCTATGCATTTTTACACAGAATTCGGATAACCATTTTTGTTGTTTAACCAGCAGCAATGTTTTATTTATTCAACTGCTAGCTTTTTGTCGAAATTAAGAGCAAAGAAGGTAGAAAAACTGCATAATTCGTCATTTTACCGGAATTTTCGAAAATTAAATACCGGAATCGGAAACGACTATTTCCGGTTTTGTCGATAATAAAAAAAATTAAAAAAAAATTAATCCCGACCGACCGACCCTAGATTTTTTTGACATGTGACAGTAAACACACATATATTTTTTTTTGGCCTAAGTATAATGTTCAAGATTATATATAGCGTTCTATGCAGTGCCGGATTTAGATAAAGAGAGGCCCTAGGCTATTACAATTGTAAGACCCCTCCTAATTCTCCACCTTCACGAGTGGAGGCAGTAAGTGTGTTTAATCAATTACAATACAGGCGAAGATGATGAGGGGTGTTTAAAATTCTGCAATATTCTGAAATGGAGTGCAAATGTATAAGGGAAATTACTGAAGGGTTGTTTTGAAAGTACAATACGCTATGACAGCATCAGATCAGTGCGTTAACGTCCAATAACAGTGTTAAAAATATTATACACCTTGGCCGGAGGCCCCCTAAACTTTTAGGCCCTAAGGCTTCAGCCTATCGAGCCTATAAGGAAATCCGGCACTGGTTCTATGCTATGATGCTGTTCTTCCGGTTATATGTGATTGTTGGCATTTTTCTCACATTTGGAAAACACTTGATCGTATCATTTCACTAAGTGTGGATGTGGGCTGGGCCCATATCATTAGCTTAGCCCTTCCACTTTTGATTTAAATGACTGTATCAAGCTAGGAAAGTAAATGGTCATTTATAGACAGGTGTCTTGGGATATCGATTTTGCCATCTACGATTTTGCTGTTTGGAGCTGTTCCGTGAGTGTGGTAAATATAAAAAAAAATGAATCTCATGCATGTCTAATTTCCTCCTTATTTTTTCTCTTCCGTATTCTCAAACTATATAGGTTGACATTAAGTATTCAAAGTGTTATTTCAAAGATTGTTTTAGGGGCCGTGATCGTATGGTAGTTGGATTTACAACTACCTATGCAATCAGTGTCTATCACCACTGATCATGTTGTGAGTTCGAATCTCGATCAGGGCGAGGTGTACAACATCATGTGATATAGTTTGTCAGTGACTTGCGACAGGTCGGTGATTTTCTCCGGATTCTCTGGTTTCCTCCATCAATAAAACTGACTGCCACGAAATAACTAAAATAAGTTTTTTTCTACCTTAAACCAATTTATAATTTCCCGCGTTATAACTTCTTGTTCGGGATGTTTCGGATTTGTGCGCTCAACTGAAGGTAAATATAAACCAATCAGAGTTATGTTTACATTTGGTTTTGGTTGATAAATGTCACAAAAATTTGCACAGGTGAAAAACCGCGTCATTTACTTGCAACCGCATTTTTAACAGGTAATCTAAGTTTACAGTTCTTACTTTTAATTTCAGGAAAAGAAAACAAAATATTGAAACATAATTATTTGTACAAATAGCTCTAGTTTATCTGGACTTTTTTTTTCAGAATGTTTACATCACTGCCACACCGGTGGTCCACCCAGGTAAATTCTTGAAAAAATGGCCGTCTACGAAAACATGTAAACACGGAAGTGATTATAATTTCATTCATAATTTGTAATCATATGTTTTGTTATATTTTTAGCATGCATCATTTAACAGATAATTAAATTACTTCGGTGCAGAAAATTCTTAAAACAACCTTGAAAAGTAAAACTTTCGTTTGCCTAAAAGTAAAAGTTTTTCCGCGAAATATACGAAACTGGCAGTTGATACAATCTTCCCCTGAAAACTGTGAAGAGTGACTGTTGAGTCATTCAAATCAGCTGTTTCACTCATTAACCATTAGTTCATCAATGATCATAGAAGGGGCGGATCCAGGATTTCAAGTTAGGGGAGGTGGGGGGGGCACACTTAAAAAAATTACACGGAGCGGAGGGAGGCGCGACATTTTTTTTGGTATTTCGTGTGGAAAAATCACAATTTTACGCAAAAAAAATCATATTTTTTCCAATTTCAGGGTGCGCCCCCCCCCTGCATAGATTCTTGTATATAGTTTTATCTTAAAATTTAGAATTAAAAAATTTACTATAATAGGTGTTACCTAACTTGTGACGAAGTCCAATAATTTTTTTTAAGCAATATTAACTCAGATATATGGACAGATGGGTACCTGTAAAATGCGAAACAAAACGAAATTCACCGAAATCGAAAGTTTCGGATTCGTTTCGGTAAATTTCGTTTCGCATTTTACAGGTACCCTTCTGAAGCTTGGAAGTAAAAAGTAATTAATTTTTTTAGTTATTTGGCTGGGTATATGTTAGAAACAAATATAACATTTCATGCTTGTTAAGTTTTCAGGTCATATAGACGTAAAATTCCCAAGTATTGTGTCTGAACTTGATTCTTTTTTACTTCTTGCCAAAATTAAGGGAGAGGTGGTGCTCGCACTCCTCACAGCCCTTCCTATGTGCATGTCCCCTCCCCTCTTCAAGTTAAATGGCCGGTCCCCAAGTCTTAAAAAAGAAATTTAACATGTAGTTTTGCAAGATGAGTGTACCGTTTTGTGCAGTATACCGTTTAAATTTTGATGAACTTAAACAGGAGAACTTATCAGTTCAGCAGTGTAAATCTGTTTACACAGAGGAGATGTTTGACTTGTACCATCTTCACAAAGCAAAGAAATGTCAGGTTCACATTCTGTTTGTGATAGAAAATGATTGGATTTTAGCTCCTGAGATGGCTTTCCTTTAATGTAATCATTTTTTTCTACTGGATTTGATTTATTTTTGTTAATTGAACTGACATAGGAATGATCAGAGTGAACAAATGGTAACTGTTTTGGCCGAGACCTAATATTTGGTAATTGTTTGGGTTTAGACCTTGTGTATGAGTGATCATTATGAATAGATTTTCTTTTATTCATATTTCTAAAGATTATATCAACTATTTTGTGTGAGGTCGAGTGCAGGTAGGTTTAAAAGACAAAATTTTCAATTCCATGGGGACAAGAAAATGCAGAAAATTAAATACTTTGCTATTCTATATATATAGGGAATAGTCGGTACTTCAAAAATACCAACTTTCTTTTTATTCTTTTGATTACATTTGAGAAATTAGATTTTAGCTTGATGAGCTTGGGCACTACACTTGGGACATAAAGATATTCAATTGATGAGAATTTTAGTGAACTCATCAGTTCATTCTTAATTGGCCTTAATTATATCCATTTATTAATCATCTAACCTGCAAATAACCGATTATTACATAATCACTCTTTACCTGATATTCGGATTAGCAATCACTAGTAATTGATTTATTATCTGTCATCAACTGGCACGCTCTAGCAGACGATGTTTCTTACTTGCGCCGTTGATTGACAGCAGTACGAAGTAATTTTTGATAAATAAAATGTTGTCGCCAAAAAAATTGCCAAGGGCCGTATTTTGTCGCCAAATGAAATTAAAAATAGCAAATGGCGACATTGGCGAAGCCCAGTGCGATCCCTGTATAGCTCTACACAGTACGTAGATATTGATAATGTGTAATTGTGTGCAAGTGTGTTTACATTGATTTTACCTATATTATAATTTCTAAATAGCGGATAATGCTCAAAAACAAATGTAGTTGACAAATTTGTCCTGGTTCGTCTGGAACAGTGGCTAGCAGACGATTAAGCTTTTGCGTTTGCGTCAACTACATGTAGCATCTTGGGTAATCCTCCCATAATTACCATATTTGTGACCACGGCTCAGCAAAGGGGACCAGATGAGGAAAAATAAGATTTTGAATTTTTAGTGTTGTAGTATATCAAGAAAGCTTGAAAATTGTATGGCCATTTTATTTATAGGCCTCATTACAAACCTTGCTTTTGTTTTCCATTGATTTTTCATTCTTTTTCGTGGTCTCAACAATATTGCATACTACACTCTCAGATCTACAACTTTCTTATTGTTTGACTTAGGCCACTGATATTTGGCAAGTATATTCATCAACTTATCTGACTTAACTGTTAATGGTAATTTTGCACCTGTGACCTTGACCTTTGACCACAAGGTCAAATTACTGACTAATATGAAAATATTGTGTCTTGCTCATAACTTTTTTGTCATTATGTTTAGATTTTAAATTTTTGGCATGTGGTTAGATTAAACCAAGTTAATTTACAATATGCAATTGCATGTGACCTTGAACTTTTACTTCAAGGTCAAGTTATTCATAATTGGAAAAGAAAATATTCCATTTCTAGACATGCTTTGATATTTGTTGGTACAGAACCTGTAGAAGACAATCATATGCCATTATATGAACTTCACATTTAGCTATTTCTTTTAAGTTTTACAAGACTCAATAAACGAAACAATTGGGTTTCCGTGGCAACATTTATAATTAGTAATGGTTTCAACATAAATATGCATTGATAAGTGCCACGATATAGCTGAAATACTGCTAAAGTTGGTATAAAACACCAATAAATCAATCAATCATATGCATTTATAGTTATTGTAATGTCTAAATATATAACATGATGAACATATATTGTTGTCTCCTTTTAATTCAGCAAGGCCTTTTTCCTTCTCCCTTTTGGTCTGTACTCATTTTCTTGCTTTGTAAGGTCTATTTCCTTCTTTGGAATGGTTGGTTTAGGGCACGTCAGTTCCTTAGCTTCCTCTGAATAACAGTGTTGTCGGATATGCTCATACAAGTACCACTGTCTTGCTGGATCAAAACCTTTAATGGTTGAAATATTTGGAATTGTTTGTGGAAGTCTAGTTTTGGATTTAAGCAGATTAAATGTGAATTGTTCAGCTGATGCACTTTACTACACCTGGATGCTTGGAATCGATGAACAAGTGATGGTAGTCAGTAATATATTTCAATGGCCTAAAGAATTCTTGCAAGTAAGACTTCCAGTTCGTAAAATATTACTGGGTCTTTCGTATCATTTACAATATGTGGAACATTGACCATTTCTGCTTGACCTTCGCACTGTTTCAGCTACCTGTAATTATAATAGCAAAAAAATATATTTATATCATTTTTTTTCAATATCTCATATTTGTCATTCAATATAAGCATGTAAAAACCATTAGTTCATCATAGATTCTTGACTCAGAGATAGCGCTGGGCTTCGCCAATGTCGCCATTTGCGATTTTTAATTTCGTTTGGCGACAAAATACGGCCCTTGGCGATTTTTTTGGCGACAACATGTTATTTATCAAAAATTACTTCGTACTACTGTCAATCAACGGCACAGGTAAGAAACATCGTATGCTAGAGCGTGCCAGTCGATGACAGATAATAAAGACAGGTAATAAATCAATTACTAGTGATTGCTAATCCGAATATCAGGTAAAGAGTGATTATGTAATAATTGGTCATTTGCAGGTTAGATGATTATTAAATGGATATAATTAAGGCCAATTAAGAATGAATTGATGAGTTCACTAAATTTCTCATCAATTGAATATCTTTATGTCCCAAGCGTAGTGCCCAAACTCATCAAGCTAAAATCTAATTTCTCAAATGTAATCAAAAGAAAGCTGGTATTTTTGAAGTACAGACTATTCCCTATATATATATAGTTTATACCCAAGCAACAAAAACTGATCATATCTTTATGTCCCAAGCGTAGTGCCCAAGCTCATCAAGCTAAAATCTAATTTCTCAAATGTAATGATAAGAATCAAAAGAAAGTTGTATATAGTTTTATCTTAAAATCTAGAATTAAAAAAATAATGTAAATGTACTTACTTTGCATTTAAATTATGGATTTAAATTATTTTTTTTTTAGCTCAAATCTTTAGTGCTTTCAATATTTTTCAACTGTACCGGTACTTTACTATTTACAGGCAGTTCCTTTTTGTTTAAAATCAGGAGGTACCAAGCAGGGGTGGATTTTTTGGCGTAAAATCGTGATTTTTCACACGAAATACCCCAACAATTTTCATGCCTCCCTCCGCTCGACACAATTTTTTTTAAATGCGCCCCCCTAACTTGAAATCCTGGATCCGTCCCTGCCAAGGACCATTTTAAGTGGGTAAATGGTACCGCACCTTATTGAAAGGCCTGAATCTTCAAGTGAGCTCCATTATGATGAAACAGAGAAAATGTAATTTTAAGTGAATGATTTTGTTTTCAGATGTGAACTAGATTTTAAGAATGCCTGCTGCAACTACAGATAGACATGAGGAGACGAGTTTAGGTAAACTAGTGCTAAAATAAATAAATTTTTATACAGGCTAGTAATATTACTGAAAAAATATAAATATACTAGAGTGCACAGTGCTGAATTTAAATGAAGAGAGGACCTATGCTACTCCGCTTGTGAGACCCCTCCCAATCCCTCACCCTCATGACTGCAAGGAAAATTACAGAAGGGTTGTTTAAGAGACTACATTAAGCATCAGTAAGAAAGGCCTATAACATGGTCAACAATATTATACCCTTTGGCTAGAGGACTACTAGATTTTAAGGCTCTTAAGTTTCAGCCTACTAATCCTATAGTATATAGGTAAATCGATACTGCAGGTGCAGTATGTTGGGTAGTTGTATGTACATCTATCTATGTAGTGGGTTCTTGTCAGCACTAGAGTTTTCAAATTGTCATGTAATACTGTCATTATTGCTTCCCCCTTTGGATTCTCCCATATTTTTGTTTTGTTTGAAGAATGGATAGTAGAAACTTTCTTTGAACTGAAATAGATTTCAACAGGTACAGTTCGGTCGTGTTCATATGCGCAAATGCCAGTGTAATGTGATCCACATAACTGAAACATTAATGTAATTTATTCATATTTAGAAATAAACAGTGAATACGTGCAGTGATTTGTTTGTTTTTTCTTAGATTAGGATCACATAATAAAAAATCACTATTTTTAACTTAAGTGAAACTATGTAATTTCTCATTTCGTCAAATAAGACCACTCTTAGAGATATTTTCGTTTCCTGCACCCGACCCCCCAGTTCTCCAATGGTTCGGTGTGTAGGGGGGTTTTCTACTCCCAAATTATCCATCAAGCCATTCGACATTACAACAGGGAATTTCAATGCTGTGTTCATATGGCAAAAATCTGGTTCTAAATGTAAATTTCCGGTAACCAAAATAAAATAAATAAGACATCAAATCACCAAACAAATAATTCCACTCGTTGCATAAAAAATCTGGGAGTCTGACATCTCTTACTTTTTATCTACATTTCAGATTGTCTAAATAGCTTACAATCACGACTAGAAGATATTGGACACATAGCAAGGGCAGATAATGATGATATAGATTTCTTGAAAGATTTTCTCAAAGATCCTGTAATACAAAAGATAGCTCAGGTAAGTAATTAGGAAAATAGCTCATTTAGCATTTAAGGAATATTTTCAATTTTTGAACAGGTTATATGATATGAAAAGTGTAAACTGTTCCAAATCTTGTATAACCTGTTAAACAATTTAAGATATTCGTTATAATTTAATTTTTACAACAAAATTTGATGATTCCTCAATTTTAATTTTGATTATTTAATGGGACTATTTGAATTTGTCATTGGCAGATGAATATTTTGGTGACGTCACAATACCAACCCAGGTAATCAAGTACCACCAATTTTTCTCCAGGCAGATCAGCCAATCAGATTGCAGTATTCACATCAAATTAAATTATTAAATGTAAGCGATTATAACTTTATCTTTAAGAAACGGTTGCCTATTGGTTTATTGGTAATTTACAATCGATCGTAAAACAATGGATGAAAGTTTTCAATTTTTTTTGCAAAGATCCAGTCAGTTCTTGAGATTTGTGTTTGATGAGTTCTTTTTAGGGGGTGAGATATGCATTTTTGACAAAGAAATTAAAAATTTTCAGAGGATCCTGTTAATAGTAGAAAATTTACAGTATTGTCCAAAAAAACATTTTCACCCATGTAAAACCACCGGGCCTTGTTGTTTGTCTACAGATGGCCTTGTTGTTTGTCTACAGATGTTTGCAGTCATGCATCAACATACTTATCCACTGTCAACTTTGGTACACCTGCCACTTCAAGTCCTATTTGTGTGGTTCATGCATGTAATTATTTCTGTAATATCAATTTTTAATGCATCATGCAATCAACGAATTTAAAACCAATTAAAATGCAAATGTAGGCTGATTGTGCCAAGGAGAAAAAAAACATTCATTTCACTAACTCTGTCTATCACATCAGTGGTATAATTGTTTTTTTGTTTGTTTGTTTTTTTTTTTTCAAGTCGATAATATTTGGTATTTAAAGAAGTTCCCATGTCAAAAAAGTTATTTAAATACATGTACAATTGACATTTCATACTTAAAAAGTTATCTTCTACTCAATGACGTATAAATATTGTATTGAAATTATTTTATTGTTCTTTTTTAGGTCAAGTGAGTAGCATTTCATATATATAATTCATACATCATGAGATTAAGTTACAATGAAATCATTTTTATTAGTCAAATACCAATTTTCATGATTTTCTTTATTACATGTACCATGAAACAACGAAACTAAGTACACAACAAAAGATACATTATTATATTAGCAAGTATCAAAACGTTGAAACAAAAAGTCAACAAACGTCTTATTTTCTACCAATCCACGAAAATTAATACCAACTAAAATATGTAAAACACACAATGATCCATGCAGAAAATTTGAGGCTTTTATTATTTTTATTTGTGATATTTTTATTGAAACAGTGGTATAATAGTTAGCGTGCTTACCTCGAGTAGCAGTTCATGGGTTCACTCCTCGGTCGCGTGCATGTCTTGAGTGTGGCAGTTCATGGGTTTACTCCTCGGTCACGTGCATGTCTCGAGTGTGGCAGTTCATGGGTTCACTACTTGGTCGCGTGCATGTCTTGAGTGTAGCAGTTCATGGGTTCACTACTTGGGTCACGTGCATGTCTTGAGTGTGGCAGTTCATGGGTCCACTACTTGGGTCATGTGCATGTCTTGAGTGTGGCAGTTCATGGGTCCACTACTTGGGTCATGTGCATGTCTTGAGTGTGGCAGTTCATGGGTCCACTACTTGGGTCACGTGCATGTCTTGAGTGTGGCAGTTCATGGGTTCACTACTTGGTCACGTGCATGTCTTGAGTGTGGCAGTTCATGGGTTCACTACTTGGTCACGTGCATGTCTTGAGTGTGGCAGTTCATGGGTTCACTACTTGGTTGCGTGCATGTCTTGAATGTGGCAGTTCATGGGTTCACTCCTTGGTCGTGTGCATGTCTCGAGTATGGCAGTTCATGAATCATTTCTCGATCGGGACAAACCAAAGACTATAAAATTGGTATTTGTTTGCTTCTCCGCTAGACATTAAGAAGAGAGCAAATACTGGTTGGCTGGAAATTAGGCTAGCATGTCAGAATGCAGCCACATGTCTAATGCACTATAAAAATACAACTCAGATTGTTGGTCTAGTACAAAGCAGACATCATCATTATTTCACTGAAATGTAACTCATTACCATGATATAGCTGAAAAATATATCATTAGGTGTTAAACGGGCAATGTCTACGATTTTGTCAGATTTTTTAAATCAGAAACTTGAATAGATGTGAGTAAAAATTCATTTAAAACAGGCAAAAACAACGAAAAGTGGTTTTCACAAAATATTTCGGGGAAAACGTGTTCGCAAGCAATTTGTGTCTGGGCTACTCTAATTCAAGTCAATCAAGATAACTTCGCCTGTTTGATGAACTGCGCACACGCGGGATCGGTTTGTTGATGAAAATGTCTTCTGTCAGAAAATCTAACCGTGGAAGAAAACCGACTAATCGAAAATGGCTAATAATTTGAGTTTTGATTGATAAATTGACTGATTAATTAAACAAATTTCTGTTTATCTGAGATATTTATTTGGTCATTTTATTGATTTATCGATCTTATTTTCAAGTTGTTGTCAAACTTAAAAATTATGAAAAATCGTAGACACTGTCACTTTAAGCAACAATTACAGTGATTTATCATGGTATCTGTCTGTATTGTACAGGTATTTCAATATTTTTCAAGTGTACCAATACTTCACTATTTACAGGTGGTACTTTTTTTTATTATAATTTGAACATTTTCGTGTATATCTTTTACAACACTTTTTAAAATCAGGAGGTACCAAATATCATTTTAGCCGGATAAAAGTACCTAGTACCACCCCTTATTGAAAGGCCTGATAGTAGCAACACATATTTATGATTTTAGGCAGAGGATGAGTTACAGATAAAGCTATCTGAACCACCTAGTGATATCAGAGCTGAGAAACTCCTAGCTGATGTATCCAATGTCATTCAGAGAGTGGCTGGTACCAGAGACGGTCGAGATCTGGACGAAATATTGTCTGATCCTCACATTGGGGTAGGTAGCAGGGGTTAGGGTTATGGTGTTTAATGCCACTTTCAACAATATTTCAGTTATATCTTGTCTGTCAGTTTTATTGGTCGAGCAAATGGTAGTAACTGGAGAAAACCTGTCGCAAGTCACTGACAAACTTTATCACATAATGTTGTATCGAGTACATCTCGTTATGAACGAGGTTCACACTCACAACGTGTGGTGATAGGTATTGATTGCATGGGTAGTTGTAGATTCAACTACCATTCGATCACGACCACGACAGCCCTTGTGTAGGTACAGTATAAGGTTGTAGGTGAAGATGATAAAATAATAAAAAATAAATACCACACTGTCAGTAAAGTTCTAAAATTAGAAATCCGATCAGAAAATTGTTAAAAAAAAAAATAAGCAAAATCTGTACATCTTACACACACATATGAAAATAAATGTTAAATTTAAGTCCATTTATCCCACCATTTTTGTTTAGTGGAGAGTATAGCTTCATTTACATATCATTAAGATGAATAATTAAGAGAAAAATAACAAACAACTAAATTTTGCATTGAAATAGTTTGTGATCAATTTGGAATTTTAGTATAAAAAATTATGTTAATTTTTTTTAATGAAACTGCAACATTATCGGGTAGGGAAAGTTTTGGTAAATACAGAAATAAACGGACGACAATCACTATTATTGCACCGAGTCCTACAAGACGAGCTGTGATAATGTATGTCTAGACTTTCAAATCTGTCGTTATCGGAAATGTCATAATGTGTTTGCGACCATACTGACCGATAATATTCAGTTTCTGAGTCAGTTTGTTGATACTAACAGTATCTCTAAAAAAGATGAAAGGAACAATGTCCAAATTACTGATAATTTAAAAAAAACACTGTTATTAGCTACTACTTAACAAAATTCTTGGCAATAACTGTATTTACATATTTGTACATGTATTATTTGGAATATAGAGTGGAACCAAGGGAAATGTGTCGGTTTGTACAAGATGCCGGAATAGTTAACAGAAATACTTTGGGACCATAAATTTTTATCGAATGACACAGGATGTCGGAAAACTCGTGTGTAGGATTGTGTAAGTTCCACTGTAAGGCCAAGAAAAAAAATAACTGTGTTTCCACGAACATGGTCTAAAATATTAGGGTTGATAGGAAGGAAAAAGATTTTATTTTTTTAAACATTTTTAGTTGGTTTCTACAGGAGACAAATTCTGACTTTAATAGTGCTTATTCAAAAATGGTCAAAAAAAAACTTTAGGGTAGGCACAAAAAATTAAGGTCGGTAGGGTTAGTGGAAACACATGTAATTTTTTTTGTAGCCTAATTGTTATTTATATTATTAGGCGTTGATGAGAGCGTATGATGATGTAGCTGACAAGAATTACGAAGACGATTTGTATGAAACCAACAAGTTAAGTCAGCCTCCACCTCCTGTGTTTAGTGCTGTGGCAGACCACATCAGACTTGTCAGCATCAAGAAGGACAAGACAACATCTCTGGTAACAATTGTTCTGTTATAAATCTGCTTAATTTTATGACTAAAACTCTTATATTTTGATTATAGCACCTATACTGTGACAAAATTAAAAGTCATACATGATAGACCAGTAAAACTTTGTTCGGTCCAGAAAATTTTTCAGTTTTTATTTAGAACTATATAAAAATAAATTCAAGAATTTGATTCGGACTAGTAAATTAAAATTTTCATTTCGAGGACTGCTCTTTTTTTTTACATGCAGAATGAAACCCTAAATAGTTCTATGTAAGTGTTTTCAATGACATGTATAAGTTTGGCAGATATCTTCAGTTGTTATATATTAATTTATTAGGAATTGGGAGAAACGACATTAAGCATCACATGTGAGTGACCCTATATATGTTATGAATATTTAATGATATGATGAATATGGGTTTTGACCTTTTTAGACCAATCAGATTGCTCATAGCAAGCAAAGCAGTTTTATTTTGAATTATGTCCGACTTTTTGAAATTTGTTTTCATTTTGCTGGACATAGATCCAGCACCCAGGAATTTTCTGCTGGACCCTCTGAATTTTTGCCGGACCTACATTTTTTATGTAAAATTGTTTTAAAGCCAAGCAATGTCATACCGTTATTATTATTTTAGTCTAGCAGAGCGCTTTCTGTATTTAACTTCATTAGTACTGGTAGAGGCCTAGAAATAGGAAGACCAGTCACCATCCAGAATAAACCAAAAAGTTGAAACCATGCACCAAAAAAGAGTAGCCAAATCTAGCTAGGGATACCCTCAATCTTTGAAAAATTTACCAGATTTAAAACATAATTTTTAAAAATTTTATTGAGATTACAATAACAATATTCTAAAAGTTATTAGACTCTCTCAATCTCCAGTTTGCCCGGCTGAGCTCCGTCGTAATGCTTCAGGAACGACCACATTTTTATGATCGACACATTGCCATGTTGCCGGAACTGTAAACAAAATTCTAAATAGAAACGGATTCGGTGAAGGGAACGATACAAATCGGAGACGTCATGTTTTTTTATTTTATTAATTTTTTGGGGGCTTTTCACTCGAAAGATCATCTTACCCATCACAATATATTTAAATATATTTATTTTCATGACAGTTACCAATAATATTTACCAAAAACAGATAAAATATCACGTATTCAATGCGGTTACGAATTCCGAGTAGACCGAACTTGTTCCGGTATTTACAACACGACCTGCGTTTCCGACTTCCGTTAAAAAAGTAAACACATCATTCAAAAATGTTGGGCGGACATGGGGACCGGCATTAACGACGTTATTGGTGGACCTCATGATTTTCTGCCCCCTAGGTCCGATAGGTCCGACGAATTTCAAAAACTCTGTTATGTATGGGTTATGACCTTTTTGAATCAATCAGATTGCTCGTAGCAAGCAAAGCAGCTTAATTTTAAATTATAGCTCTCCCATAGTCTCCTAAGTGCTATTTTCATTGGACGGTAAAGGTCATGACATAGGGTCACTTGCATGTTCAGTCTTTGCCTTAATTTTTTTCACCTACTTGCCCGAAAGCCAAATTTAGAAATATTTTCTATTTATTCAAACAAATTCTTTCATAATTTTCACTTGTCCGAATCCAATTTTACTTGTCCCGGGCTTCGGGCAAGTGAGTTAGCGCGAAGACTGCATGTTAATCATTAAGGGGTTTCTTCAGAGGTGAGAGGTGTGATTTTAGTAAGACTGTTGCTGGTCATGGACAAAATTCCTGTGTATGCCCAGCAGATTTCAGGACTTATTACAAGGGTTGTATTTCATCTCTGCTGGCAGTGACAGTATATTTATTTTTTTTGTGTATTTTATTTACAGGGTATAACAGTAAAAATAGATGAGAATTACAATCTAAGAATAGCTCGAGTTTTAGCTGGAAGTGTTATTGATAAGCAAGGTTGGTAAAAAAACAGATTTTTTTTTTTATATTAAACAAATTTGCATAAATGCCAAATTCCTAAATTCAAAATTAGCATCTGAAAAAATCTCCTCATCTGATTTTATGATTATTAAAGGGAAATAACTCTTATTTAAATGCAAAATAATTTGAAATAGACTATAATTGAAAGCAGTTATTTTTCTATATTAAATTGTCCTGTATTAGACTAGTGCTAGTAAATGCAGTAGTTAGTGCAATCTTGTAATATATGTGATGTAAGAAATAATTTTGTCGTTCTTATGTACTAGTAATAGACCATTATCACATTTCCAACTTTGATTCTAAATTTATATGTTTTACAGGAGTTAAAGGGTCTCATTTCATGCAAAGTTCAATGAAAATAAGAAATTTTTTCCCCATGATATGTTCAAAATTTTAATGCAGCAACTTGTGAATTTTATGTAAAATTATCCTTTGATTTTTTACAAGGTTCAAATGGCAACCAAATTATGAGAAACTTATACTCAAATTGATCGTCCTTTCCATTTCTCTTGCTAGACTGTGTATCATTTCGATACATCACTAAGGGAGATAACTCCCATAAAAAACGTATAATATTAGAATCAAATCAGGATTGTGCAACGAAGATGTACAAGTTGAATAAATACAAAAATGCAGTATTCAAATAAAAAGTTCTATTGTGATCGGAACGTTAATTTTTTGTGATGTTTATTGCAGGCATGTTGCACGTTGGTGACATTATCAAAGAGGTAAATGGCATACCTGTGGCAACACCTGAACAGTTAATGGATATAATCAGAGTAGCAGAGACTGAGATCACGTTTAAAATCATCCCTACAATACAGGATACCAACTTTAAATCACAGGTACTTACATACTACAGTCAATCCTGCTTTAGTGACCACCTCTGCTAAGCAATAACTTGAATTGTGTGACCTTAATTTTTTTTTCCTTACACAGTGCATTTCATATTAAACAAACCTGTATTTAGCGACCACCTGTCTTATGTGACCATATTTCAATGTTCCCTGAGAAGGTCACATAAGACAGGCTTGACTGTAGTTAAAAATATTAGCAGATCTATTTTCTAGTCAAAACCCTACTAGCAGGCTTATTTCTGCTGGTTGTACATTTTAGCCTTTTTACTGTAACCATGCAATTAGTGACTAACACAACTAATGTCGACAAACATATTTGTGTAGTTGCCAAATCAATAGGTAAGGAACCCTGTTGTTTGACAGATGGTTCAATTTAAGCCTGTATATGAAGGGTACTGAAGGAGTCCTGCAAATGATCCCTAAATATAAGCCATTACCCTTTATATACATGTCCAAATTATATGCATTATTTATTGAATAGAGAAAATGAACCCCCCCCTATTTTACTTTATTTATATTTGTTTCATGAATGAAATTTCAAATTGTTTTTGTTGCTTAAAATGCCTTTCAAGGGGAGGTAATTCTACAAAAATAAAATATTTTTATTAAATTAGTCATTTTCAGTTGCAGGCAGATATTTATTTTCTCAAAATGTGCATCTTATTTCCTTTGTTTTACAGCTATATCTGTATTATAGGTCGCAGGTTTGTAGAAGAGTTGTATATTGATGTATAAACAATATTATTGTGAGGTATCAGTTGTTTTGGCACCAATTTTTGTTCTGAAATCTTTTTAAAAATAATTGAGTCAGACTTGTATGACATCTGTATTGTGCTTGCCAAATGTTGCTTGCATGATTTTTTGTGTTTTTTTCATAACCACAAAATTTATATTATTGTATTGCAATATTTTTGTCGTCTGTTTGTTTTGACCTTTATAAATATTCATTTTATATATTGACACAATGATGTTGCTATCAATATACAAGTCAAATTGTATCTTAGGTATTTTCACCTGTTCTGTTGAATTAAACCATCAAATGGGGCTGTCGTGGTCGTGATCATGATCATGTGGTAGTTGGATATTAAGTGATTAACAATGTTTTTTAAAACGAGATGACTGAGAAACGTCCTCAAGTTTTAAAAAGCATCTTTAATTATTTTATCACTATTTTGTATTCATAATTAAATAATTTTTGTTGAGATACTGACATTTATTTAAACACAATTAATATTTTATATCGTTAATCACTTAATTATCAAGAATTTGGTAATGTGATGTCATTATAACGTCATATTAGAAAATAAGATAATACTACGTGCGTCCTTGACAACGATTAGCGATAATTGGAATCATATCATCCAATGATATGAAATGAAATATATCGGTTTTAAACATGAAAGGGAAAATAAACAAAATAGCGATAACAGTGCCTATCACCACTAACGTTGTGAGTTCGAACCCCGCTCAGGCAAGGTGAACTCGATACAACATTATGTGATAAAGTTTGTCAATGTTTTGCGACAGGTTAGTAGTTTTCTCTGGTTTCCTCCACCAATAAACCTGACCGCCACTATATAACTAAAATATTGTTGAAAGTGGCGTTAAGCACCCTAAACCATCAAATTATTGAATAATTTATTGATTAACTTTAAATTGTTGCAAAAACACTGGAGCATTACAAGGAGACCTCCATATTTTCCAATAAAGTGCCTTTCGATAACATTAATATGCAAATCATTGTGGACTGGAACTGAAAATACAGATAAACCGATCTTAAATAAGTGGCCATTTGCCTTATAGTAATTTTTTCTTGTACCAAACTGACTGTTGAATACAAGTTTGACTATTCTTTTATTTTTGTTTTATAGTTTAGTTACAAACATGTAATACAGATGTAACTTGTATAACATATCCAGGGTTGTCCATAAATTTGAAAGTATCAGGTTAAAACAAAAAATGTAGAAGGCCGGGGATCTGGGTGCTGCGTAGGACCCCAGCAGGGTACAGGGGCAGAGCCCCTGTAGGGGGACCAGGGGGGGGGGGGGGGGGAAAGCCCACCAGCCGAAATTTAATTTTATACATTTAGAAGGTGATTTAACCACCAATTTTAGATATTTTTTCTGTTTAAAAATAATAAAAATTGACTTTGAATTGAAGTAATTAAAAAAAAATATCTATATAATATTCAAAATGTCCAATGATAGTGTTAGGCCGAGAGGATGGCTAAACTATCTTCTGAATCTTGCAAAAAACTTACTTGATTGCTTCGCCCACATTCTCACTCTATAGATAAGATACTGTCCTTAGATCTCCTTTAATATTGATTTTCAATCAGCAAAACATTGAATTTCATTAAGTAAGAATAAATTCATACATGTAGAGATGCTTATACATTGTTATGGCAAATACAATCACAGTATCTTGACGTTTAAATGAAAAATCTAGCGAAATGATAGAGAAAAATCTGTATAAAATCTGTATATTATATATAAAAAAACAGATTTTTCTCTATTATTTCGCTAGATTTTTCATTTAAACGTCAAGATACTGTGATACAATCTACATGTATTACTTCTTTGTCAATTTGAAAAGACCTCTGTATACCTGATGTACATATTATGTACTAACTTAAGTAATATTAATTTGTTTTGTGAGTGTGATTAAAATAATTTTGATTTATTGTGTTTTGTTTTTAATAATTTCAAGGTTTTCTTTCAATGGTATATTATAAAGAAAAGCATAATTTTCATTTCAATAATTGACTGATGGAACAGTTTATCTTTGTACCAGTACATGTCTTGGGCAGGGGGTTGTAGAACACCCATGGCAATTTGAATACCAATAAGAGCCTTGATTTCCTCTGGATTGGTTGGGTACCAATTTTTGTTTGGTGTTGTCTCAATGTGCTTCCGTGCATACTCGTTTGTTAGAGTAGCAATTTCAATTGACAATGCTTCTGGGAACAAATGATTAAAAAATATATTTCTCGTTTGTTATTCTCCATAACAGTCGTTGGTCTCGTAAATTCAGCGATTTAAATGGTTTTAATAGGGTCACTCCATTTAACAATGTCAGCGAGAACAGTATCAACATCGCTGTCAATTTCCTCTTTGTTCGACGATCCCATCTCGGAAAATTCGATGTTGGAGTCAAAATCATTCAGCACATCTAATTGCCGAATATATCTTTCTTCTGCTTCCTCAATATTGTCGAGATCGAAGCCTTGAAACTCTTCATTTTCATGATCATTACCAAAAATCACTAATTTCCGCCATTGTTTACAAATTTTTATGAATGAAACACGTGTAGTAAAATCGATGTAATTTAATAACCTTTGACTTCTGAATACTAAAGGAGGAAGGAAATATAAACTACTTTTCTATTGGCCTATATTGAAAGAATCATGGAATCCCCCTTTAATTTGACCAATCGAAGAAGGCTTTACAACATACTTTCGTCACGACTACAGGCATGATCGTCCATTGAATGAAGTAAGCAAACCACGACTACAGGCGGGATTGGCCATTCGCTGTAGATATTTAATCATGCCTACAGGTGTGATCGGGACTGAATGTGCTAACAAGTTAAGTTTTATTTTTATCATGTTGAAATTTTCTATGTAAAAGATATAAATGACAAAAAAGTAGCCGTTCAAAATCAAGAAGTAGAAGGCCATATAGCCGGCTACCGGCTTCAAAGGAAACTACTGCATATCTGTTTTATTTTTTTGTAGAACCTGTGTACATGTTAATTAGGGTCTTGTTTGTATTCCTGGAAAACCATTCTGCTATATTGTACCACACAGTCTTTGCCTTAATTTTGTTCACCTACTTGCCAGAATGCCAAATTTAGAGAAAAAAAAATCTATTTATTCAAACAAATTCTTTCATAATTTTCACTGGTCCGAATCCAGTTTTACTTGTCACGGGATTCGGGCAAGTAGGTTAGCATGATGACGACTGACTACGTTGTTTTCAGATAGTCATGTTTAAATAATATTATAGTAGAGTTGAGGACCCTTTTAATACCTGCTTACATTCAGGGCATTCCACTCATTTTCAAGAAGGAGGTGATAATCCTAAAGTAGAAAAGGGGGGGGGGGGGGGTTCCTGCAAAACCACCAGGAAAACAAAGCTGTATTTTACTTTCACTTTGACATGATCAGTTTTGAAAACAAAGTAGCCTGGAGAAAAATGCAATTAGACGGGCAATGTGCCCGGCTGCTGTGGAATGCCCTGGCATTGGGTATTTGTCCTGCCTGACATTACCTGACAGATTCATAGAGTTCATCATCATCCTCCCCCTATAATATTACCCAAATATGAAGATGTACTCCGGGGCTTTCAATATCATTTTTTAGCTCACCTGGCCTTTGGAACATGTGAGCTATTGTCATCAATTTTCGTCCTTCGTCGTCCGTCCGTCAACATTTCACATTTTAATCTTCTCCTCAGAAACCACTGGGCCAATTGCAACCAAACCTTGGATGGCCCCCTTCCAAAATTGTGTCCGGCATTTCATACCTCCGACCAAGATGGCTGCCACAGACGAACTTAATTTAACATAGAACCCTATGGGAAATTCCCATAAAAATCTTCTTGTCTGAAACCATTTGCTCAATAAGAACTAAATGTTGATGAAATAGTCATTGGATGGTTCTCTTCCAAAAATATGTCAGGCGGTTTGGCCCTTCGACCTAGATGGCCCCCACAGCCGAACTTAGCTTAACATAGGACCCTATGGGAAATTCACATAAAAATCTTCTCCTCAGAAACCACTGGGCCAATTGCAACCAAACATTGGTGGAATAGTCTTTGGATGGCCCCCTTCCAAGATTGTGTCCGGTGATCCCGACTTCCAACCAAGATGGCCACCAAGCTAAAAATAGAAAAAAGGGGGGGTGAAATTAAAAAAACAATCTTCTCCTCTGTAACTACTGAGCCAATCTCAACCAAACTTTGCTGAAATGATCCTTGGGTGGTCCCCTTCCAAAATTATGTCTGGCATTTCAGACCTCCGACCGAGATGGCCGCTACAGCCGAACTTAATTTAACATAGGACCCTATGGGAAATTCCCATAAAAATGTTCTTGTTTGAAACCATTTGCTCAATAAGAACTAAATGTTGATGAAATAGTCATTGGATGGTTCTCTTCCAAAAATATGTCAGGCGGTTCGGCCCTTCGACCAAGATGGCCCCCACAGCCGAACTTAGTTTAACATAGGAACCTATGGGAAATTCACATAAAAATCTTCTTGTCTTGTCCTCTTCCAAAATTGTGTCCGGCAGTCACGCTCTCCCACCAAGATGGCCACTACAGTGCAGTTGTGTTGTTATTGAAAGCAGCTTTGATCCAGGTGAGCGATTACAGGCTCCTGGAAGCCTCTGGTTTTATTTATATCTAGATATCACACCTGTGAACAATTTACCTCTGGGTGCCAGGAAACCTCAAAGGTTTATAAATATTTACAATAAACAATAATTATAATTAAATAAATAAGTACTGAGAGTAAGAATATCATTAACCACAGTTAAGTGTCGCTACAATAACATAAGTAAATAAATCATATTTTATCTCTCATATTCAATTTATAAACATACATATATGTTCTTATTATTACACAGTAAACAATGAAAGGAACTATTCGTACAACTAAAATCATAAGGTATCCAATAATAACTGTAATTTCATAATATCATATAAGTTTCGAACTTCTGGGTTTTTAATCATCATTTGTATGTTACTTCTGAGTTGATTTTCTAAATTTGTTACAAGGCTTTCAATATTTTTCAAGTGTACTTACACTATTTACAGATGGTACTTTTTCTTAAAATTTGAACATTTTTCATGAATATCTTATTCAACACTCTTTGAAATTAGGAGGTACCAATTACCATTTTAAGTGGGTAAAAGTACCTGGTACCGCCCCTTATTGAAAGGCCTGTGTATAGTCACTGGTCAAAAGTCTTTGGGCACTCAAGTATTTCCTATATATGTCATGTAAAACCGCATATTGAAAAAAATAATCACCTGAAGTCATTCCTTTCCCGATTTTCTCCAGTATTTCATCTTTAAAGGGAAGAATTAGAGTTTATCAGAAGATTTTTAAATTATTTTTGCACTTTTTATGATTATATAACAGGATTTGGTAAAAGTAAATAGAAATTGTAAAATTAAATTTGTATTTAAATCATATTTTAAGGACACGTAGATATAAAATTGAATAAAAATTATCAGAAAAAAAAAAAGTTTATTTCTGCTTTTGATGCTGAAAGAAAAGCATGAAGATTCCAAAGAAATAGTCAGAAGCCGTAAATCAAAGAAGGGCAGACAACACACTGGCCAAAAGAAAAAGGACAAACAATGATCTACAAAACATTACATAGAAAACTAAAGATCGAGCAACACGAAAAATTTCTACCATTTACATCCCAACACATTACTACTTTATTGCCATCACATAGAGATATTCAGATAAGAACTACTTTTTCCATCTGTCTGTCTGTCCGTCCATCCATTCTTCTGAAAGGTTTAGAGGTTATTAGATTTTGTAATTTCTAACTGAAACTATTTTCATTCAACATTATTTAAACTTTGCACAGTGATTTTGCATGCGATACTCGTATAAGTTATGCATTTCCCCCCTCTTTTGTAAAGATATGACCAATTTTTAGCATAACATTTCAATGTGTGGAATTAATGGTAGTCATATTTGTTATTGCGTGACCTTTTAGGTATATGAGGAAACCAAAAGGAATCAGAATGCAATTTTTATAATTTTCATTCATTTTAAGCCCTATTTTTATGGGTTATAATTTTAAGACCCTTTGAGAAAATTGATCCAATCTAAGAAATTCACGAAAAATTTTAGGTTTTTCTACATTTTGTGTGGAAATGAAACATTTTTTTGTTGTTGCATTCTTGCCATTACAGTGTTAACAGAATATACATACATTGTCTGGAATTTGTACTTGCCTCGAAACAGGAAAAAAAACCACACAGACGCTTGCTATTCTTCCTGTTTCTATAGCTCATACAAATGAATGTTGTATTTGCCGACAATGTACATACATTGTCTATGTACCCTCTCCTGTAAAACTAATGCATGTATGAAGTAAACATAAAATTTCACAAGAAAAAATACTTTATTTCAGGTCTTTTCTATCTTATTAATGCCACAATATAGCTGAAATACTGCTAAAGTTGGTGCCAATCTACCTTATTATAGTTTTATTTTGTAAATATTTTTCGTTATTTAATTACCATTTTCTGTTTCAGATGTTTATGAAAGCACATTTTAATTATGATCCACAAAAGGACAGATTGATACCTAGTAAGGACGCTGGTCTACCATTCAGTGACGGGGATATCTTACACATCTTAAGTTCTGAAGATCCTAACTGGTGGCAGGTAATTATATTAATAGAACACAAACAATATGGAGCAGACTTATTTTTTTAATTCGAGATTTGATTGAGCTAAAGTCCAGATTTTTTATTCTGGGTAAAAAGACCATGTTGCACCACAATTTTATCTGACTCCCCTCTGCCTTCACAATCGTTCATGACTTGACATCAAGATAATTTTTGGAAAAATTGCAGTTTTATATGAAAAATATAAGGAAAATTGGATTGCCTGCAGATGTGCAGAGTGCTGAGTTCAGAAAATTATATGGTCCAGAAAAAATTTTGGAGAGCCAAGGTAATGGTTTTCCAAATCATCCGAAACAACAAATTTCTGGATGATAACATGAGTTTCACTTGACTGCGAATTGCTCTTATAGTTGGTTCCATATACAGAGTTGTACATCAGAAAATATGAAATAATGGAAATAAAATATCAACATAATGCTAGTTTTCACTAGCAAAAAATAGGGATACTTGACTTCTCCCTCAGAGAATTGATTTGCTTTAGATTTTTGGTGTTTAATGCCACTTTCAGCAATATTTCAGCTATATCATGGCGACCAGTTTTAGTGGTGGAAGAAGCTGGAGTACCCGGAGAGAACCACCGACCATGGACAAGCAACTGGTAAACTTTATCACTTGCGACTTGAGTCAAGTGCGCCTTTTTTGTAATTTACAAAGCCGGGCGCATACCCACGCCATATTGATGAAAGGCTTGTATGAGTTGTTAGGTAATCCAACTACCTAACTCATTGAGCCACCTCTCCCTCAGAGAACATGAGGGAGACATGAAGGCATGACAGGGAGACTTCCAACAGCTTCATAGAGACATGTTTCCACAAAAAATGTGTTGTTTTTTAATCATTTTTTTTTAAATTTGCCTTTGAAGTGTGCCTTTACTAATATCTTGTTAATATCCTTCATATTTAACTTTAAATTCATGTTTTGTATTATTGCTATTGATCTTATAGTTGTTGATTTTAGATTTTATTTATTTCGCCTTGAAATCTGTAAGATCTATATAAAGCAATCCTGCATATTTGCTTTGAAACATGTATTTGAATATAATTTTAGGCAAGAAGAGTAGAGAAAGATGAAGAAGGACCGACCGGTTTGATCCCCTCATTACAACTAGAGGAGAAGAGAAAAGCCTTTGTACAACCTGATTATGATTACTCTAAAAGTAGTCTCTGTAAGTCAATATTAAATACTGTAGGCTTATTTCATGACTATGGTTACCACGGAAACATGGTTCTATTTACCACTGAAACAGTTTGATTAAAATTTTGATTTTAACCCCACTCTCGTAGAGTAGGAGGTATACTGGACTGCCCTTGTTCATTGCTACAATATGAACATGCAGACTTTCCAAATGGACTATTGCCATAGCAGTTTTGGCCCCATTTCAACATCTTAATTGCTATATGTTTTTCTGTATCATATTCTTGTGTAAGCAACTAGGAAACTTTTGTTTTGAATGTAAATAACGTTGGTATAATATGAACATGCAGAATTTCCATACGGTCCAGTTCCATGGGAGTTATACAGCTCCTTTTTCAACATGTTAAATGTTATATTCTGTGTGTACGTTCCTTGTGTAAGTTACCTAGTCTTTTTATCTTTGGATGGAACTTGTTCATATCTGGTATGATATTGATATTAGCATGAGGATATTGTAGTTATTTTTCAAACAGACCAAACTACATCTGTGGTGTATTGGTTAACATGCTTGCCATGAGTGTGGTCGAACGTGGGTTTGTGTCCTGTCGTGTGAAGTCAGAGACTATTAATATGGTATTTGATGCTTCTCCACTGAACATGCAGCATTAAGGAGTGGTTGGCATAAAATAAGTATAATATGTCTTGGCACTAAATAAATCCAACTAGTACAAGTTGGACTGGTCTAGTGCAAGTTGGTCTGGTCTAGTACAAGTTGGACTGGTCTAGTACAAGTTGGACTGGTCTAGTACAAGTTGGACTAGTCTAGTACAAGTTGGACTGGTCTAGTGCAAGTTGGACTGGTCTAGTGCAAGTTGGACTGGTCTAGTGCAAGTTGGACTGGTCTAGTACAAGTTGGACTGGTCTAGTACAAGTTGGACTGGTCTAGTACAAGTTGGACTAGTCTAAAGCAAGTTGGACTGGTCTAAAGCAAGTTGGACTGGTCTAGTACAAATTGGACATCATCATTATCTCATTAAATACTGATTCTTGACAAGTTTTAGCTGGAAAAAAAAGTACTTGAAATAAAGAACATATGTTTGTAAATTATTTTCTGTTTCTTTTTCAGTGTGTGGTCTTAAAAGAAGGAAAAAGAAGAAAATAAATTATACATCAAGTAAACATAAAGGTATGAAATTAGCAAGAATTTAAGCCACGTTGGTGGTGTAATGGTTAGCGTGCTCGCCTCAAGTGTGGCAGATCTTGGGTTCAAGTCATGGCCTGCTTAGCATGTGGCATTAATTTTTTACTGGTTGGCTTGAAATCATGATAATGAGGTGATCGACTTGTCTACCTGCAGACTGTTGTTTCAAAGATCTAGCACTATAAAAATTCAACTAAACATGTTAGTCATGTAGAAAGTGGATATCATTATCATCTCATCATATCGTCATTGCGGTTCCAAAATGTTGTAAGCCAGTTTTGGTAAGTTTTCAGTAAAAACAAAAAACATTTTTATTCTATAACAAGCGATGAAAATTTATTTCCAAAACCTCGTATGTTGCATGATGTATTTTGGAAAAGATGGTGGACTTTCAAAATAAAGGTAAGACTCATTTGTAAATGTTTCCTTAAAATAAATCAAACAATTGAGTCTTACCTTTATTTTGAAAGTCCACCATCCTTTTCAAAAAACATGAGGCAACATACTAGGTTTTGGAAATAAATTTTCAAGCCAATGATAATACGACTTTTTGTCACATGGTCAAATTCACAACTTCTGATTGGCATAGACTTACAAATTTTTTAGGGTAGATGCATGCCAACTAGTTAATTCTAAAATGGAAATAAAACTATTTCGCCAAATTTTGACTTACGACATTTTGGAACCGCAACGACGATATGTAACTTGTTCTCAACGTGATATAGCTGAAAAAATTACCCATGTGGCATTAAACAACAATGACTCGCTCACAAAAAATATAAGAAGTGATACCCTATTGATTGTCATTTAAGGTTGCTAACTATTGAACACTTTGGAAAGAGAAAACTAAGATTTATGCAGAAAACCCATTTGTTATAAGACATTAATTGTATCAAACTGACCATTTGCATATTTCTGACTTGATTCTAATATTAAATGTTTTTACGTATTTTTATTGAAGTTAAATTATTTCCCTTTAGTTGCCACTAGAAATAGGGTAATTTTATAACAAGATCAGGACTTTCAATTTTTTTCAAGTCTACCAGTAATTCACTATTTACAAGGTGGTACATTTTATTAAGATTTGAATAATTTTCATGAATTTTCTTATACAACACTCTTTAAAATCAGGAGGTGGGTAAAAGTACCTGGTACTGCCCCTTATTGAAAGGCCTGCAAGAGTTGTAACTTCTGGTTGAAGCGTCTTGAAATTAGGTCATCCATAACAGGCTATGACCAGGGTATATGATCAATTTTTAGCTCACCTTGCCAAAGGTAAAGTGAGCTTTTGCCATCACTTTGGCGTCCGTCGTCCGTTAACTTTTCACATTTTAATCTTCTCCTCTGAAACCCCTCAGCCAAATGAATTGAAACTTGGTAGGAAGCATCTATAGAAGGTTCTCTCTAAAGATTGCACATTTTGTTCCGATCCATTAACAAACATGGCCGCCACAGGCAATTCTTATTTCTGATTGGCCAATTTTTAAAAATCTTCTCCTCTGAAACCGCTTGGCCAAATGAAGCGAAACTCTCCCTTTAAATTAAATTACCTAATGCTGATATAGTGTAACATGTTTATTCTATACATTACAAGTAGGTATTCACATTTTAATATTCTTTTTAGCAAACCTTGCCAAAGGCAATATGAGTTTTTGCCACCACTTGGTGTCCGTCATCTGTCATCCGTTTACTTTTCACATTTTAATCTTCTCCTCTGAAAACCCTCAGCCAAATGAACTGAAACTTGGTAGGAAGCATCTATGGAAGGTCCTCTCTAAAAAGTGCACATTTTGTTATGATCCATTACCAAACATGGCCACCACAGGCAATTCTTGTTTCTGGTTAGCCGATATTTAAAAATCTCCTCCTCTGAAACCGCTTGGCCAAATGAACCGAAACTTGGTAGGAAGCATCTGTGGAATGTCCTCTATGAAGATTGCTCATTTCGTCCCGATCGGTTAACAAACATCATTCATGGCTACCACCGAAACTTGGTAGGAATCATCTATGGAATGTCCTCTATGAAGATTGCTCATTTCGTCCCGATCGGTTAGCAAACATGGCTACCACCGAAACTTGGTAGGAAGCATCTATGGAATGTCCTCTATGAAGATTGCTCATTTCGTCCCTATCGGTTAGTAAACATGGCCACCACATGCAGTTCTTGTTTCTGATTGGTCGATTTCTGAAAAATCTTTTCCTTTGAAACTGCTTAGCCATATGAACCGAAACTTGGTAGGAAACATCTACATGTATGGAAGGTTCCTCAAAGCAGAATGAAAGGTGAGCGACACAGGCTCAGCCCACTGAGCCTCTAGTTCATATCAAAATTTATCCGATTATGTTGGTCATTGATTTGATATTAAATGACCAGATATGTTTAGTGAAACACGCCTGTTTTGTTTAATTGCAGAGTTTGATAAATGTGATCTTTCAATTTACGAAGAAGTAACAAAAATGCCTCCGTTCCAGAGGAAAACATTGATACTTGTTGGTGCAAGTGGGGTAGGACGAAGGGCACTAAAACAGAAGTTACTTAAGGATGATTGCAGAAGATTTGGAGCTGTTATGCCACGTATGTATTTCTTTGTGAAAAATTTAGATTATGAAAAGAAAGTTTAAACAGTGATGGTCATCAATTACACCAATGTCAACACCTCTCATCTTAACTGACCAAAAAAAATGTTGACATATGACGTTAGAAATCCATGTCCTGGGACAGGTACAAAAATGTGTCGGGGTTAAATCGTTTAATGGGATCCCAACCCTCCCCTTTTGATAACTGGATCTCCAACGGCAACACATATATAAACAAATGATATAAAATCTGTACAGAGTGCAATTTCTCATTGAGAAAGTCGCCGTCTAAATCCAAATCAATTCTGTACAGATTTGCTTGCATTTTTCATTTGTTTTCTTTCATTTTAGCTCACTTGCTTTGGTTTGTTGGGGCTTTTGCCATCAATTGACGTCGGTCCGTCATCCATAATCTTTTCAAATATCAGTCTTAATCTGTAAAATTACTTTACTAATTGGAACCAAACTTTAAAGGAATGGTGTTTAGAAGGTTCTCTATATAATTTCCTATTTCCTTTTTGAACGTACAAAAAACTTGACTTCCACAGGCATTCTTGTTTCTCCTCTAAAACTACTGACATCTGGTGCCAAACTTTACAGGATTCTAACATTGTATTGAATAGTAGTACACTATTGACTAGTATGAGCATTTCCATACTTGCCATTATAAAATTCCAAAGCTGCTTTTCCTGTCCAAAATGTAAAATAATATTTGATTATAAAGCTGTTTGTCAATTTTTCACCTGAATCTCTTCATTGTATAATACTTTAATAGGTATATTTGCATTTCTGATATTCTATTAAAGAGTTTTTTTTTTCTTTAAAACTCAAGAAATTGTTTTGAGTGTTGTGAAAGAATATATGATTATCCAGAATATTCTATTATATGATATTTGATCATGTGGAGTTCACTGTACCAAAAGGGGCCATAGTGGTCATGATAGTATGGTAGTTGGATTTACAACTACATGTGCAATCAGTGCCTATCACCACTAACGTGAGGATTTCTAACCCCATTGATGGTGAGGTGGCTCGATACAACATTATGTGATAAAGTTTGTCAATGACTTGTGACAGATCAGTGGTTTTCTCCATGTACTTCGGTTTCCTCCACCAATAAAATTGACCGCCATGATACAACTGAAAATTACCTTAACCACCATAAACCTAAACCACAAACCTGTACCCCAAAAAATGTTTTATTAGGTCAATGGCTAAATAACACTGAAATTTATCTGACCCTATTATTAGTTCTTAAAATCACCTGATTACAGGATAAATAGACAATATTAGTGCAGTGTCTTAAAGTATAAAGTTTATGTGTACGAGGCTTAAAAACTTTGATATAGTCAAAGTTCACCGAGCCTTTTTCCAGTTTTGCGCCGAATACACATAAACTTTATATTTTAAGACACTGCCTTAATATTGTGTTTATCCTGCAGTAAAGTTAACATAATCCATTGAAGTTTAAATATTGAATTTAATAATAAAATTATATAATTATCCCTTGATTGCCCCTTTTGATATTTTCTGTCAACAGGAAGTGAAATGTATTTACAACTAGGTTCCCAAGCTCTACAGGTAACATGTGGAAAGGGTAACCAGAAAAAGTTATTATTTCGGTCATTGATAGTATATTACAAAAAATTATCCAGTCAATGCAATTTGTCTGCTCAAATAGAACAAGTGCAGGATAAATACAGACTCAATCTATTTTTAGATACATCAAGAGCACCAAGGGAGGGTGAAGTTCATGGTAAAGGATATTACTTTACTGACAGAGAAACGATGGACGAACAAATCAAAGAAGGAAAATATATAGAATGGGGAGAATTCAACGGCAATATATATGGAACCAAGCTTGAATCGATTCATGATGTTACAATGAATGGAAAAATGTGTGTCTTGGATGTTAGTCCTACTGTAAGTTATAAAATAATAGTCAGTGACTTGTGACAGGTCTGCAGAAAATAATAGTCAGTGACTTGCGACAGGTCTGCAGTTTTCTTTCCTCCACCAATAAAACAGAACGCCACAATATAGCTGAAATATTGTTGAAAGTGGCGTTAAGCACCTTATCCCTCATGAAATTGATTTTTAAGCTATCATGTGAAGATGTACAGTTTATGAACCTTGGAACCAAACTGTCTGAAAGGGGGGGGGGGGGGGGGGGAAGGTGTCAACAAATTTTTTTTTTTTTCTGGAGAGAAATAGCATCAACCATCAAATTTATACTACTCCAATATATATATATATATATATATTAGTGTTTTACTATATAATTTATTACAAATACTATGCTTTACACAATGTAGTGAAATATTTCTGGATTTCTATGAGTTAGAATCATCTTGACCAATGCAATTAGCATCGTGAGAGGAACCGTTCTTTCAGTTCCATTGACAATATTATTTTATTTTTTTGTCACGATTTTTTTCAGTCATTAAAGGTATTAAAGACAGCCGAGTACATGCCATTTGTGGTATTTATAGCTGCTCCAGGAATGGATGCTTTGAAAAGAATGTACGAGGAGGGAAGACGGAGAGGCTTGGTTGGACATAAAGGGGTAATTATAACCAATCATTTATTGTAACTCCATATGTTGTTGAATCTGTCTTCAATGTGATTTTGTGGGCCCGAATGGCTCAATGAGTTAGGTAGTTGGATTACCTAACAACTCGTACAAGCCTATCAACAATATGGCGTGGGTTCGCGCCCGGCATTGTAAGTTACAAAAAAGGGTGCACTCGACTCGCAGCCGCAAGTGATAAAGTTTACCAGTTGCTTGCCCATGATCAGTGGTTCTAGATACGATCCTACTTTCTGTTTTATCAGGGTTAAATTTAACCAGCCACTTCATAGACCAGTCATGAATTTTCGCCAAGTCCGTATTCAAAGTCTCAGCAGCATCCACAGGATCGTCAACAATTATATAAAGATTAGTATCATCTGCAAATAACTTTATTGACGAATTTATGTCTGCTACTATATCGTTAATATAAATAATAAAGAACAGAGGTCCCAGAATTGATCCCTGAGGGACACCCGCACAAACATTCCGCCAGTCAGAGCAACAACCGTTTATAACAACCCTTTGTTTTCTATCCAATAAATAATTTTCAATCCAAGACAATAACGGCCCTTGAATGCCAATCGATTTTAATTTAGTCAACAATCCCTTATGCCAAACCCGATCGAACGCTTTGCTAACGTCGCAAAAGACTACTCTAACTTCCTTTCCGTCGTCAAGTGCCTTACCGAATTTGTTCGTTATATATAAAAGCTGATTGATCGCAGAGTCGCCAGGAGTAAAACCAGATTGATTAGACGATATAATTCTATTTTCTAAAAGAAAATTGTAGATGTGCTTGTAGACACAGCGTTCCATAACTTTACCGACTATACTAATGAGTGATATCGGGCGATCATTTTTCAATATATCAGGACTATCTTTTTTAAATACCGGAGTGACCTTAGCCAATTTCCATTCGGATGGAGAAGAAGACAATGACAGTGATATGTTGAATAATTTACGCAGCGGATACTTTAATATTGGTGCAGCTTCGCGCAAAAGTCATGGATTAATACAGTCGGGACTGGTCGCTTTGCTAGTATCTAAAATTTTCAGTATATCCTCTACTTCCGTTTCAGTAATGAGAATCTGTCGTAGTCCGTCAGTCTGTAATTCAGTTGGGTCGGGAGATGTATGGTCACTATCGTCCAGTGTTGATTGTTCACAGAAGAACTTGTTGAACAATTCAGATTTTTCTATGTCATCAAATACAAGATTACAATTATGTTCAATTCGAGGTATAGTTCGGCTGCAGTCATTGTTTACTGTTAAGCTTTTGACTAAGATCTTTAGTTTTATATGTATGTTTTGTAGATCGTTGTTTGTACTTTTTCTTTTGACCATTGTGTTATATGTTCTTCTTTGATATACAGATGCTGATTACCCTTTGGTATCTTCAAACTCTTCTTATACACATGATTGTAATAACTTTAAAGCTGTCTCTTCATTTTATTATTATGTCTCCCCTTCGAACGAAGGGAGACATATTGTTTTAGTCTGATTTTTTCTTCTTCCGCCACTTCCGCTTCTTCTCAGCGAAGCTTGTCCGGACCATAACTTTTTTGTCTTTCCAGATAGGTCAATGATATATGGTACATGTATGTCGGTGCATGACCATAAGGCGGTGTGTCGCATACCATAATGACCTTTGTGGGACTTTGACCTCAAGGTCAAATGATTGTTTTTTTAGAGGAGACATAAGTTTTAGGTATCTAAAACAGTTCTTCCTAGTTTATTTAGATTTACATTTCAATAGTTTGACATGTTCATGATGTTGCTTTTGCAAGATCTTATTTTTTACTCTTAGAGTGTGACCAATAAATATTGGCAAACACTTCAATACTGTGTAAGAAATTTACATTATATTTGTTAAAGATTTTAATACAGTTTATTATTTATTCTGTAGGCAAGTTCTTAAAACATTTTATTATTTACTTTTTAGGCAAGTGGTCCTGGTACCATAGAAGTAAAAACAGTAAGTATTATGTTTTAGTTGTGGATTAAAGAATAACCACATCGATGGTGTAATGGTTAGCGTACGGGTGTGGTAGGGGCCGTCGTGATCGCATAGTAGTAGGATTTACACACAACTACCTATGCAATCAGTGCCTATCACCACTAAAATTGTGAGATTTTTTTAGGATACCACAATGGCAGATCTATGTCTAGAATCATATACATTTTTAAGTCCTTGTCAAAAATAACATTTATAAGATCTGGACAAACAAAAATCTGTAGAACTGGTATTTACTGCTTCTCCTTTAAGCACACAGCACTAAGGTGTAATAGTAAAGACTGGTTGGCTTAAAATCAGGATAATGTGATCAAGTAGAGTGACTTGTCTATCCAAGAACTGTTGTTTCATTAATTCTTAAACAAATATTTCAATTGTTTATAAAATCTTAATGTTCCAAAAATAAATGAATTAAAATACAGAGGTAAAAAAAAGTTATAAAATATAAAGAAAATTTTACATATCCAAACAGTTAAATAAGGACACAGAAAAAAAATATATATAAAGCAAAAACCATTAACTTATACTTTTTATTATTGGGGGGCTTTTTGTCCTGGGGGGAGGTGGGTGGGGGGGGCTTTTGTCCTAGACCCGAGCTAGCACCATAAAAACCCATACAGATTTATATAAATGCCTTCTAGGTTCCCATACCACTTTGCAGCTGACCTGGACATTACAGGAAGACATAATCTATCACACAGGAGGCATGCAGGTTAATAATTAGATCAACACAGCTGTTACTAAATGAATAAAACATAAATGCATAAAACATTTAACTAAAGGGAGATAAACCTTTTCTAAGGGAGACAATCTATTGGTACTAGATGTAAATTGTTTATGGGTCATGATTATAATTATATTGTTGAATCTCCATTTTTACCTTTTTATTTAAAGAATATTTTAAGAACTTAAATAAAAAAAAAAATCAGGAGCATGATTTTAACCAAACCTTTCAGGAACATCAATAATATTTTATTTTTGCAGGGACATGATATTTACGAAACCTTTCAGGAACTTAATTTTTTTTTTTTTTTTTTCAGGAGCATGATTTTTGCTAAGCCATTCAGGAACTTAAAATAATATTTTATTTTTGCTGGAGCATGATTTTTACCAAACCATTTGGGAACTTAAATAATATTTTATTTTTACAGAGCATGATTTTTACCAAAACATTCAGGAACATCAATAATATTTAATTTTTGCTGGGGCATGATTTTTACCAAAACTTTCAGGAACTTAAATAATGTTTTATTTTTTTAGGAGCATGATTTTTACCAAGCCATTCAGGAACTTAAATGATATTTTATTTTTTGCAGGAGCATGATTTTTACCAATCCATGCAGGAACTTAAATAATATTTTATTTTTGCAGGAGCAGGATTTTTACCAAGCCATTCAGGGAATTAAATAATATTTTATTTTTCCAGGAACATGATTTTTACCAAACCTTTTGAGAACTTAAATAATATTTTATTTTCACAGAAGCATGATTTTTACCAAACCATTCAGGAACTTAAATAATATTTTATTTTCACAGGAGCAGGATTTTTACCAAACCATTCAGGAACATTAATAATATTTTATTTTTTGCTGGAGCAGGATTTTTACCAAACCATTCAGGAACTTAAATAATATTTTATTTTCACAGGAGCATGATTTTTACCAAACCATTCAGGAAAGTCAGCAGGTTGAGAGAGTATATAAAGGAATGTTTGATTTTACGATCGTCAATGATGAATTTGACGAGACGTACAGGACTTTGAGAAGAGAACTTGACAATTTGAGTGCTGAGCAGCAGTGGGTTCCCATTAACTGGGTGTATTAGAGGGACTTGATTGGATCATTTTATCATTTTATGTTTGGGGTCAAATGTCATGCATCAGTAGAGTGCTCTTGTTAAAATATGCTTGATCAATTATATATCATATTTACAATATTGATTTTTATTAAGAATAGACGACTCGTTAAATTTTTAATTGGTATCCATTTTTTTTTTTGGAATTGAAAATAATGAGTTTATGGACACAGTTTTAATTAATATATACAGTCAAACCTGTATTAAGAGGTCATGACCTTTGGGACAAAGTAAAAGTGGCCTTATAAGACAGGTGACATCTTAAAAGAGGTCCAATTCATATGAAATTTTCTACGACAGGACAAGAAGAAGGTGACCTTTAAGTACAGGTGACTGCTAAATAGAGGTGACCTCTTAGGCCAGTTTGACTGTATATTGCTCATTATTTTTCATTCTACCCTAAATTTTCACTTTGTGTTTTTACACTGAATTCAATATTTTAGTGAATATCCAACAAATATTTATACAGTAACAGTTTATATAAGATAGGACTTGAAACTAGACTGGAAAAGAATATTGTTAAAAAAAAAAAAAAAAAAAAAAATTGGGTGAATGTAATTTTATACTGAATGTTATACCGAATTCTTTAATTGATCTAAAAAAAAAAAACCGTAAAAGAATGATTGTTTTGACAATGCCTGTCTCCCTGTCAGAAATTGCTCTAATTCAAATTCATTTTGTGCAAGCTACTTCATTTTTGTTACGGAATCATTGACGACAAACTGAACCTGTTATAGAAAAACAAGAGGATCTTAAACAACACAAGTCCATATAGAAGATCAGAGATATCTTCCATCAGTGTGACAAGTTCTGTCTTTTCCTAAAAAAAAGCACAACTGAATAAGGGCAAAAGATGTAGAATTTTCCACAAGATTTTGGCCATTGTATTGTCTGTCCTTTGATTTACAGCTTCTGATAACCCCTTATCATCTTAAAACTTTTCTTGATGAGGATAATTTATTACAAATATTTGGAAATTCAATTTTTGTGATTTTCGCCGACCTCTAAATGCAGTGATTTGAAAAGTTCAATGATCAATGCCTATTTTATGAATAACATCACTAAGTCATCCCATAGGGAGCATTCATTGTGATATGTCGTGTACAGCACACTTTGTCTGATATAAAAGATTTTTTTGTTACAGCCACCACTGTGTATATTTATATGTAATATTTTACAGGTGTATATATATATTTAGAAGCTGAATTAAATTAAAACCCAAGGCAGCAACTATAATGTGTATTATTTAATAATGAAATTTTATGTTATTTGGAATTATGGTAAATAACTTTGTATACATATGTCGGGCATTTTTTGTGAAATTAATTTAAATTTCAAGGTTTTGTAAAATGATTGGTCCCTTTAGGCCAGAATCTACACAATCAAATGCAATTATTAAGTATTTTTGAAATTTTTGGTACTTGCCGTCGCTTTAGTTTTTGGCAACAATGTAATTTTTTTTTCAAAGAGCCACATCAAACTGGGGCCAAATTATAAAGTTAAATTAGACTTTTTGTTATGCTGACCTCTTGATCTATGAAAAAAGACAAGAGTTTTTATCATCAATTATTTATATACCATAGTGATCATGACAGTTTTACTATTAAATGGGAGCTATCATGATTGTAATCGTATGGTAGTTGGATTTACAACAAAATGTGCAATCAGTGCCTATCACCACTAACGTTGTGAGATCGAACCTCGTTCATGGTGAGATGTACTAGATATAACATTATGTGATAAAGTTTTTTGTCTGTGATTTTCTCCAGTTACTCCGGTTTCCTTCACCAATAAAACTCTGCCATGATGTAGTTGAATTATTGTTGAAAGTGGCATTAAACATCATAAACCAAACCTACTATTAAATGATTACTTCAAACAAATTGTTCATTTTGGCCTTGTATTGGATTTATTCAATAAAATACATTTCTATGCTAAGTGAAAGTAGAGCCATGTTGTTTCAATAAGTGCAAATTTTGACAGTGTCATATCCTGATTGGCTGATTTATTGGAGTCTGACCTTTAAACTTTGACATGACAAAAAAATTGATTCTCAAAGTACATCGTTAATTTGTTTTTATATAAAAAGTTGATTTATAGGTTTTCAGTTTTAATCACGTTAAAAATGATGTCTTAAATAATAAGTTTGACATATAAAAAAATTGAGACAAAAAAAAACTGATTTATTAAATCTTATTTACACCAGGGAGGGAGTAGAAATCAACCAGTCTGTTGTAAACCGATTTTAAAGTGAGAAACCTTATGCAAATTCTAATTGATGTGCATTGATGCAACACATTTTGTTTACTTGATCAAGTTTTAATATGTATTGTTGATTTTTTTCCTTCAATTTTTGTTTTTGTTTCATGATGCAAATTATATTCTAAGAGAATTTTTTTTTTAAATGAATAAATTTACAATAATATTTGGTTACCATTGGATACATGAAATATAATAATATTGCAACTATTATTTTTAATGTATATTATTATATACATATTCTTCTTCTTCTCGGAGCATATCACAAGTAATAGGAAAAGATATTTTGTAATTTTTTTTTTAAATCTTTCTTTACGGTAATTTATTCACATTAATATTTTACATTGAAGATCCTGTTACAATTGTAAGATGAAGAACAGCAATAAGATTACTGTTCATTTCTAAGTGTAGAATCTTCTGTTATGTTTTACTAATATACATATCCCTTCTAGTGATATCATTTCTGTTATAATAATAATAATAATACATTTTTTAAAATGTATTAGTACTGTAATTCATTCTTTCATCTGGGCATAGTCATTGTTTTCAATACAGGACTTTTGTGTGTAAATACCCATTTTTTTAAATTGTATTGCAATGCATTTATTTTGAGTCGTATCTGTTTCATATACATTATGTAAGTGTGTACGCCACAAACCGTATATTCCATTGTATAAACGTCATCCTTTTTCTGACAAATTAACCTTGCGGCTTATACAAAAGTGGGGCTAAAATATTACCACTGAATATACATTTTGTGATTCGGCAAGTACGAACAACATCATCAGAATATTTTGAAGTGGATGCTTTTTTTCCAACCAAATTATAAAACCAATTACTGACGACAGAAACGGTTGCCCTTACATTCCAGCAATTTTATGTGACATTTATCGGCAGAAATTTGACATAGCGGAGATGACTCTGAAAAAAGCATATCAAAGATGACTGCAAAAAGCATATCGTTCAAGCAAGAATATAAATATCATGCATACATATCAAAGATCAAGAGGTCAAAGGTTGTAAATAATAATAAGGTCATTTTTTGACTGTTTAGCTATGTTTATATAGTAGTCCAGAAACCATTGGTTTGGAAAGGCATTTTTTTTGTGTGTCGTGCATAAAATTGAAATTTAAAATTTCAGATTTAGTATTAAAGTTGAACTCCATAATATTGAAGAATTACATTTTTTAAATTGGAAAACTTTAGATTGATATTTTTTTTTAATTAACATGATATTATTGAGTACCTGAGTGACTGATTTTCTCCCATATAATTTGTAAATCACGTGTTTTAAGACAAACTTATTGTTATACAAGGTATTACTGTGTAGTGACTGATTTTCTCCCGTATAATTTGTAAATCACGTGTTTTATGAGAAACATATCGTTATACAAGCTATTACTGTGTAGTGACTGATTTTCTCTATAATTTGTAATTGATTTACAAGAGAAAGTCAACTTTGTTTATTATCCTGTTAGAGTGATACAGTGGTCTCCCTTTGTGACACAGTTATCTCCCCCTTTATATTGCCACACACACACACACACACACACCCTTTTTTCTGCAGTGAAAATGTGTCCAAATTAGAGGGATTGTCTCTCTTGAGAGGGACAATTCATTAGTATTTTACTATCTCAGTATCTGAAATCTGTCCTGATAAGAGAGATGTCCTTTGATGGGAGTTGTCTTGTAAGAAGGGCTATATTGTACAAAGATTTACCATATAAATATCATATAAATTGTAGTAACAATGAATTCCACATTTTCAGGAATCTAGATAAAGTGAAAAATGTGTTATAGCAGTGCTATTATTGTACAACAATGGAATAAATACCTTAAAGTGCCTCTGTAATATGTTAATTACTGTAAACTTTGACCTTTACAATATATTTTTTTGAATTTTTATTTCTTGTATAGTACTATGACTTGTATTGTGGAATATATTTCTAGCCAATCTGATTAAACTTAGCTGTTCTAAGACGGTATGAACATATCTATTTTCTTGATTCTGTTGATTATTATAATTACTTCTTATGCTAAATATGCAAATTTGTGAACTAGATTTCATTGTTTGGTGTTTCCCATGACAACCAGGAGAATTCATTGTTTTCTTTTATACAGCAGAGAGACAGATAGCAGGATATTCTCACATAGGATAGACAAAAGAATTCTGAGTTTCTGTTAACCCTACCCTACCGTCCATAAGTGTTAGTACTTACACTAAAGCACTGTTAAAGTCAGATCCTTGTCTTGTATTACCAAGGTAACAAATATTTTCACAAGTATGACATTCCTACAACACTTTTTTTTTCAAAAATATTAGCAGAAACACAGGTATTTGTTTCCTTGTCGAATTAAATGGAAAATCACGTACTATTTTATGAAAACATATTTTGACAATCTGATTAAAGTCACATTACTCACCCCAAATCACGGACAAATAATTTTTTTAGTTTTTATATAGAACTATATAAAAATTAATTTAAGAATTTGATTCAGACCAGTAAATTCAAATTTTTGAGGACTGATTTTCATTGGACAACAACTGTGATTTTAATCAGATTGATATTTTGATAGATATTATATACTTATCCATCCTTTGATGTTTTAGTGATATATATATATTTATAAATACATGTACTTGTATGCAAAGTTGGCTTTCAAAGATAATTAACAGTAGTTGTACATTATACAAATTATATATTTGATTATAACAAAAAAACCTATTAAAACTAATTAAAACCTCTGATTTTTTTTCATTTTTTGTGTCAACAGAAATAAATTTAAAAAAAATTGTTTTTAATTAAAAAGGGCCTGGGTGGCTCAATGAGTCAGGTAGTTAGTATACCTAACAACTCATACAAGCCTATCACCAATACGATGTGGGTTCATGCCTGGCCTTGTAAATTACAAAAAAGGGTGCACTCGACTCACAGCCACAAGTGATAAAGTTTACCAGTTGCTTGCCTATGGTCATTGGTTTTTTCCGGATATTACGGCTTCTTCCACCACTAAAACTGGTTGCCATAATATAGCTGAAATATTGTTGAAAGTGGCGTTAAAACACAATAAATCAAATTAATCAAGCAATGAATAAAACATAGATATCTAAACTAATTCTGGAATATCCTTCATAAGGTATGGTACCGTCAAAGTCAAAAGATTACTGCAATTAAAAAGAATCGTAGATATCTTAATCCAAATCTGGAATAACCTTTATCAGGTACATAATACAGTACACTCATAGTCCAAAGATTGCTAGAGGTCGTAGTGGCCGTGATCGTATGGTAGTTGGATTTACAACTACCTATGCAATCAGTGCCTATCACCACTGATGTTGTGAGTTCGAATCTCGATCAGGGCAAGGTGTACAACATTATGTGATAATGTTTGTCAGTGACTTGCGACAGGTCGATGGTTTTCCACTGGTTCTCCGGTTTCCTCCACCAATAAAACTAACCGCCACGATATAACTGAAATATTGTTGAAAGTGGCATTAAACACCATCAAACAAACAACCAAAGATTGCTGATGCTGAGACGGGTATTGCTTTTCTGACAGTATCTGTGTTGTTAGCAATGTCATGTTTTTGAGATTACTGTGTACAGTGAAACTTGTGCAATCCGACACCTGAGTTTTCCGACATCCTATGACATCTGACAAAAATTTATAGTACCAAAGTATTTCTGTTAACTAAAATAAAACCTGAGTATTCCGACATCCTGTACAATCTGACACATTTCCCTGGTCCCTTGGTGTGTCGGATTAGACAGGTTCTGACATCCTGTACAATCTGACGCATTTCCTGGTCCCTTGGTGTGTCGGATTAGACAGGATCTGACACATTTCCCTGGTCCCTTGGTGTGTCGGATTAGACAGGTTCTGACATCCTGTACAATCTGACACATTTCCCTGGTCCCTTGGTGTGTCGGATTTAGACAGGTTCTGACATCCTGTACAATCTGACACATTTCCCTGGTCCCTTGGTGTGTCAGATTAGACAGGTTCTGACATCCTGTACAATCCGACACATTTCCCTGGTCCCTTGGTGTGTCGGATTAGACAGGTTCTGACATCCTGTACAATCTGACACATTTCCCTGGTCCCTTGGTGTGTCGAATTTGACAGGTTCTGACATCCTGTACAATCTGACACATTTCCCTGGTCCCTTGGTGTGTCGGATTAGACAGGTCTGACATCCTGTACAATCTGACACATTTCCCTGGTCCCTTGGTGTGTCGAATTTGACAGGTTCTGACATCCTGTACAATCTGACACATTTCCCTGGTCCCTTGGTGTGTCGGATTTAGACAGGTTCTGACATCCTGTACAATCTGACACATTTCCCTGGTCCCTTGGTGTGTCAGATTAGACAGGTTCTGACATCCTGTACAATCTGACACATTTCCCTGGTCCCTTCGTGTGTCGGATTAGACAGGTTCTGACATCCTGTACAATCTGACACATTTCCCTGGTCCCTTGGTGTGTCGAATTTGACAGGTTCTGACATCCTGTACAATCTGACACATTTCCCTGGTCCCTTGGTGTGTCAGATTAGACAGGTTCTGACATCCTGTACAATCTGACACATTTCCCTGGTCCCTTGGTGTGTCGAATTTGACAGGTTCTGACATCCTGTACAATCTGACACATTTCCCTGGTCCCTTGGTGTGTCGGATTAGACAGGTCCCACTGTATTACTCAATAACTTGATCTGCATATAAGTCAGAAGGCCTTTCCAGCCTGGAGGATTTATCATACAGCTGCTTAAGTCAGTCTGAGATGATACAGTGTACAAAGACATATACAAAAAACGTGGAAGAGCTTCATAATATTATTCTGTATACTGTGAAATCATTTGAAATCATTATTGATCGGTGGGGTTTCTAATTTTCTCTGATTTCGTGGTTCACTTAAACCACGAAAATAAAAATCCAACACATTACAATTTCCCCATTAATTGTTGCCTGTAATGTTTGAAAACATGAATTCAAGAACCCCTGGATCAATGCATTTTGCAGAAATCATGAAAATTGGTGCCAACGAATAAAAATATTCTCACAGTATTTTTTTCCAGTTTGGTATTTATCCTGTATGTTGTTAACTTTCGGTGGTGTGAACGTAAACTGGCAAATTGTTATTTAGAGACATAAAATTAATAAGTGTTTTGTAGTACTTGAGAGTCATCCAGTCATTTTTAGAAATCGACCAAAAAACAGTCAAACCTGTATTAAGAGGTCATGACCTTTGGGACAAAGAAATCGTGGCCTTATAAGACAGGTGACCTCCTAAAAGAGGTTAAATTCATATGAAATTTTCTACGACAGGAAAAGAAAAATCTTTTAATACAGGTGACTGAATAAAGGTGACCACACAAACAGATTTGACTGTAGTCTTAAATGTACTCTCCAAACTAAACTCGGGTACTCGCGATTCTCCACAATTGCTTTCCACAACCTGGGGACATGTTGGACAGTTCGGTGAGCTAACTCCTGAGACCCTTCACCAGTAGGAGCTGCCGTGGTCATGATCATATGGTAGTTTGATTTACAACTACCTGTGCAATCGGTGCCTATCACCACTAAAGTTTTCAGTTCAAATCCCACTCATGACGAAGTGTACTTGATACAACATTATGTGATAATGTTTGTCAGTGACTTGCGACAGGTCAGTGGTTTTCAACGAGTACTCCAGTTTCCTCCACCAATAAAACTGACAACCACGACATAACTGAAATATACTGCGTGGGTGGTGTAATGGTTAGCATGCTCGCCTCCAGTGCGGTGGATCGTGAGTTCAAGCCCTGATCGGGTCAAACCAAAGACTGAAATTGGTATTTGTTGCTTCTCCACTTAGCACGCAGCATTAAGGAGAAAGAGTAAAGATTGGTTGGCTCAGAAGTAGGATAATTTTTCAGAGTGGGGAGAAATGTCTATCCTTAGACTGTTGTTTCAGTGAGCTAGCACTATAAAAATCCAACTAAGCGTGTTGGTCGAGTACAAAGCGGACCTCATCATCATTTCATTGAAAATTAACTTGTTCTCACCATGATATAGCTGAATATTTGCTGAGTTGGCATTAAACAACAATCACTCGCTCACTCACTACTCCTTAATATTGTGTGCTTAACAGAGAAACAGCAAATACCAATTTTATAGTCTTTTGTTCAACCTGACCCTTGAACCCACGATTTACTGCACTTGAGGCCAGCATACTAACCATTACATCACCAATGTGCTTTGTATAATAAGAAACAAACTCGTTACATTTCAGAATTTTTTTATTATCACAGATCAGTTTACTACATGTAAATAATAACAATTTTTTAATAGACCAGTATAAGTAAGCAATATATATACATAAAGTAACAAATTAATAGATTATTAAAACACAATTGAACCTAATTATCTTAAAATCTAATTAATCATTGACATGGATACTTAGAAGTAAATATTTTGTCCCTTTGTTGTAGATTTTAACTTTGGGACCAACCATATAACTATTAGAGGGGGGGGTATTCTTTTCCCCAAGTCAGAATTTTTTTTGCACTCGAAAAAAAATAAGTATGTATATTCTGTAATTTGTTTCAAAATGTTTTACCAAAAATTTATAATTTTTACTGCAGAGTCAGATTTAGTTATTTATTAATTAATTAAATCTATGAAATTGGGCGACAATCTTTTTTAATAAAAAAAACATAGACTCCCCCCACCCATCAAAGGTAAAGTATCGTGCCCTTAATTTATCCTGTAATAACGTCACTCTGATATTTCAAAGTAAAATCAGTGACCTCTTTGATTCAACATAACCAGGTTCAACTGTACGTTCCCTCCACAATGATTGGATAAAAAATACAATTAAATAATATCTAAAATGAACGATAGGTTCTGAAAATATAAGCTGAGATAATATTGCACAACAGACAAAAAATTTATCTTTGAAGTGATATTTGTTTGATTTTCTAACGTTTGTTGATTCTTTGGAAATTCTGTATTGACTGATTTGATTGATTGCTTTATGTTGCTTTTAAGGTGACTTAGTGGTACAAGGAAGCCAGAAGAAGGGAGACAACTCAAAGAAAATCACTGAGCATCAAGTAACTTCACTGCAAAGTTTCTTATGTCAGGGGTTAGGGTTATGGTGTTTAATGCCACTTTCAACAATATTTCAGTTATATCACAGCAGTCAGTTTTATTGGTGGAGTATCTCATAGCTTCTGCAAAAAAAAATCAATTGTTCACTTTCCATTGGGGTTCTAAGATAAATCTTTTGTCCTGCATTGGTGGCCATCTTGAATTTCAAAATCACATAATACATTTGGTTCAGATATATCCAGAAGCATTCCAGTCAAAAGTTGCTTTCAATGATTCTGTGCTTTCAGAGAAAAATGATTTTAAAAATATTTTCACATATGAAAATTTATCCTGAATTTTGGAGTTAATCCTACATAAAATGATGGACAACTGACACAAGGTAATGAAAAAAAATACATCCCATGGATCTTTGGTCCAGATGAGCTTGAAACGTAATTAGATTAAAGTAAAAATATTATCTTTCAGTAACTAGTACATTGTAAATGCAATTTCACATAAAAAAAAATGTGAGTTATTTTGATAAATTTTTCATCTTTTTAAATGAATTTCACTCAAAATCTAAGGCAAAAATATTACAGAAATAAAGTGATATGTCCAGCAGTGCAATGATACAACCATAACTAGTCGAGGACCATTTTTGGCACCTTTGGGCCTCTTATTTGGAAATGGAGGGGGCTAGAATCTCAATAAAATAGCAGAACTTATTGCATTGCAAATAACATTGTGAAAAACGATGGAAATCAACAACGAAAACGAAAATGACAGCAACAACAACAACGACAACATCAATGACAAAGATGACAACATTCAAGAATTTAAATTTGTGTTTAAATCATAAAAGTTCGAAAAAGTATATGAAAATATCAATATATACTCTTATTAATAATGCTTTTAATTGGTGAAATTTCAAATAAAATCTGATAAGAAATGACCTCAGGAGAATGTTTTGAACATATGTGTAAGTGGAATATGAAATATATAGGGAAATATATTAGTGCAGAAAGACTTTTTCTCTGTAAATGTAGTACATGATTAAATAAAAAGATTGTTTATACACCTGATTATGTTTGTTTATACACCTGATTATGTGTACATAACATTATAGTTAAATACAGGATAAACAATATGTTATGTTTTACATAATGTTAAAAGTGGAGATTAATAACAAAAAATTGAAAATTGAAAAATAGATGAAATTATAAATTTTATATAACAAATAAAAAAAAAAAATCACAAATCACAGATATTGTTTGAGCAAACGAAGAAAACAAATCGTCAATACACAATTTTAAACAGAATGTAAAAGTCAATAGACAATTATAAAAACAAGGAAATATTGCTTCATTTAATAATAATAATAAAAAGAACAAACCAGTCTTTGCGCTAACCCACTTGCCCAAAGCTCGGAGCAAGTAAAACTGGATTCAGACAAGTGAAAATTATGAAAGAGTTTGTTTGAATAAATAGAAAATTTGTCTAAATTTGGCTTTTGGGCAAGTAGGTGAAATAAATTAAGGCAAAAACTACAAACAGTCACAATTTTTTGTTTTGTTAAGTCAATGCGACCTACAAATGTTAACCTTACTCAACCGGATATTGACCCGCATTTTCAGAGAAATTTTAAGAAGAACTAGTCTCCTGCAATATTTAGATGTAAATACATAGAGAATAACATCAGTTTTAATATGGTTGAGACAGACATTGTCACTAGTCTCACAGTGAGGCCAATAGGATGGTTTGGTTTATGGTGCTTAACGCCACTTTCAACAATATTTTACTTATATTATGGCGGTTAATTTTATTGAAGGAGGAAACCGGTGTACCCGGAGAAAACCATTGACATGTCGCAAGTCACTGACAAACTTTATCACATAATGTTGTATCGAGTACATCTCGTCATGAATGGGGTTCGAACTCACAACTTTAGTGGTGATAGGCACTGATTGCACAGGTAGTTGTAAATTCAACTACCATGCGATCACGACCATGACGGCCCCAAATAGGATGAGCAGGTCGGTGGTCTTCTCCGGGTCCTCCGGTTTCCTTGACAAGAAAAAATTACCGCCACGATATAAATGAAGTATTGTTGAATGTGGCACTAAACACCATCAAACAAACAAACAACGTTGTGATACTAGTGATCATGTCTGTTTCGATCTACATAACTTCTGTTATCATATTTTTTTTTTCTCTCTCATTATTGTCTCCCTTGGAACACGTAATCTCTAAAATTCAACATTATATTATGTACATGTATATTAATAATATTAATTTTATGCAATTTCTCTACTTTCTCTGTAAAATGTTCATGTATTGAACTTTCTTTAATAAAGAATTTATTCTATATATATTAAAATACATGAAATAAAATGAAAACAATATAATATTGAATCAGTATAAAAATATGTAAAAATAGTCAAACCTGTATTAAGAGGTCACCTTTGCAACAAAGAAAAAGTGGCCTTTAAAGACAGCTGCCCTCTTGATAGAGGCTCAATTCATATGAAATTTTCTAAGACAACTTTGACAAATGTGACCTTTTAATACAGGTGACTGCTTAATAGAGATGACTGCATAAGCAGGTTTGACTGCATTGGTACATTAAATCTTTATCAATTTTTCGACTGAGGAATGTAAACAAAAATCAAAGCTAGGCACAGTATTCATAGCCATACAGGTTTCACATAAAAACTAACTTGTTTAATTATTTTTTACCTAATCATCTGTACATTTCAAATTTTCATTAAATTTCATATTTTCTTCCAGCTTACTACATCTTGATTATAAATACATGTACAATAGACTATTACAATAACAAAATTTCTTATAAAAATAAAATTCTAATAAAAATTTAAAACAGTTATGAAAAGGACTAATTTTAAATCAGCATTGTTAATATTTTAATAGAAATGGTGGCCATCTTCATTATTTATGTTACCTGAGAATCCGAAATTTAAAGTGCTTGAAATTGAATTTTTAAATACAAAAACTAATTCTAACATTTGATTGTCATGATAACTTCAATTTATTTTCATAATTACATGTACAGTCAAATTTGTATTCAATGGTCACCATGGGGACAAAGGAAAAATGACAGCATAAGACAACTGACCACTTATTTAACATCGGTCGACCCTGATTTTCAGTTCCGGTCTGAAATGATTTGTATACTACTGTTACTGGAAGGCATTTTTAATTGGAAAACATGGTGGTCGCTTTGCTATGTTGGTGTGTTTCTGTAATGATTTACCCCTTTATGTAAGATCGGTTGATACAAATTGTCAACACCAGATGATAAAGATTCCAGTATTACTGTTTCTTCAAATGTCGGCTTACAGCAGGTGACCGTAATTCATGGTGTCCATTAAGGCACATTTGACTGTACTACCTATATGTAGTTGTCATGACAACCTATATGTGGTTGTCATGATTACCAATCTTTAATTTCCATAACTACGTATAGTAGGAACAGTTTGTTTCCATGGATACTACCAACATTTTAGAGTGCAGCATGTTCCTTTGGTTGTTGAGCCTGGTATACCTTTGCATCTGCATCTCGGCCCAAACTTTGGAGAATAATGATGACGTCTTCTCGTGAACGAACAGTGTTTGGATGAAGGTCACCTTGAACTTCACACAGGATTTCAACCTCTTGTACATACAGGTCAAGGCATGACTTAAGGAAATCATCTCTGTGATTGTGAGTCTGAAAAAAAAAAACAATAGTGTAAAAAACCATTAACACTCCACATTGGTACAGTTTGAAAAAAAAATTTCATGTCAAAAATAAATAATCTACTTTTTTTTCTCATGATAAAATTTTTCTGGCTTGGATGTAAAAGACATATTTCGATTTCAACTGGCCCCCATTAGTGATATTATATAAAAATTTAAATCGATTTAGTAATAAAATTTCAATTACTGCAGAATATTAGGAAATTTGTCTTAAAAATATCAGTCTTTGGTTTGACCCGACCGGGCTGGAACCCACGATCTATCACACAAGAGGAGAACATGCTAACCATTACACCTCTGATGAGGTTATGTTGTTAGTAATAAAACATACCCAGTTATTCCAGTACATTTGCCCATATAACTGGGCACATCTCGCTGTGTTGAGGTGAAATTTACCAAACATCGACAGACATAGTGCCATTGACTTTGTAAACATACCAATAGGTATATCTGAAAACCAAAACATAACAATATTAATCAGTAAGTCAGTGTGTTACTTCAATATGTATGTATACAATGGTCGTGGTCTTGTGGTAGTTGGATTTATAACTACCTATGCAATCAGTGCCTATCACCGCTAAAGTTAGTTGGATTTACAACTACCTATGCAATCAGTGTCTATCGCCACTAACGTTGTGATACCGTTTGTCAGTGACTTGCGGCAGGTCGGTGGTTTTCTCCAGGTACTCCGGTTTCCTCCACCAATAAAACTGACCGCCATGATATAGCTGAAATATTGTTGAAAGTGGCATTAAACACCATAACCCTAACCCTGTATGTATACAGTTACAGTAAGTTGATATAATAGTTCATCCCCTCCAATTTTCCCCTATATATTTCATGTAAAACCATGTTTTTGCAAAATATTATACAGAAGAATTTTGCTGAAATTTTCGCTCATAATCTTTATATTCTTCTTTGATTTAACGTTTTCAACATTTAACGATTTAATTCTTGAATTCTAGAAGTCCTGTTTTTTTCTATATGCATTCAAAATTTTGAGGTGATAGATAGTTGTTCATTTTATTGGTTGATTTGTTGACCATCACTGTTTAAATTATCACTATGCAGCAATCATCTTCATATAAGGCCATCCTTTCTGCAATGAAAAAGTGACCTTATAATAGGGGTGGACTCATATGAGTACTTTTTTAGAATTTTCATATCTCAGAGCATCTGAAATCTGGCCTTTTAAGAGTATGGCCCTTGGTGGCAGTGGTCTTTTAAAAGGGGAACTATTATATACAGTCAAATCTGCCTACATGCTCACCTCTATTAAGCAGCCATCTGTATTAAAAGGTCACCATTTTCTTGTCCAGTTATAGAAAATTTCATATGAACTGAGTCTCTTAAGATGTCACCTGTCTTAAAAGACCACATTTTTCTTAATCCTAAAGGTCATGACCTCTTAATACAGGTGTCCTCTTAATACAGGTTTGACTGTATTACATTACCTACATACCTAAGTCATTATTATATTGATTCTTCTCTCCCAACATGTATAACGCTACTGCTAAGCCTTGCAGGTCATTGAGAGCCTCAAACATTTTCAAGGCTTTATCAAGGGAAGAAGATCCTCTTTCAAAATATCCACAAGTTAACAAAACACGACCAAATCTCTGTTTATCATCAGCATAGTATTTTTCGTTTACCTGTAAAATTTAATAACAGCTATCATTAATTAGTAAAATTTGATTTGATTTTTGGTGTCTAATGCCACTTTCAGCAATATTTCAGCTATATCATGGCGACCAGTTTTAGTGGTGGAAGAAGCCAGAGTACCCGGAGAGAACCACCAACCATGGGCAAGCAACTGGTAAACTTTATCACTTGCGGCTGCTAGTTGAGTGCACCCTTTTTGTAATTTACAAAGCCAGGCGTGAACCCATGCCGTATTGGTGATAGGCTTGTATGAGTTGTTAGGTAATCCAACTACCTAACTCATTGAGCCACCCGGGCCCTCATTAATTAGTAAGAAAAGATATAGATGTAAATGTACATCCAATCCAACATTACACTTACAGTCAAACATGTGCATGTGGTCATCTCTATTCAACAATCACCCGTATTAAAAGAACAAAGAAAAAGTAAGGGACTCGGGATACTTCCATATGGTACTCCAAAGCTTGTGTCTGCCAAATTGGATTCTGTGCCATTAACATTAACCAACTGTTTCCTTCTTTCTAAGTACGATTAGAACCATTAAATGTTAGATACTTCCATCATTTGAAGTTTGTTGAAAAGAATTTGATGATCAATGGTATTGGATACGTTTTGAAGATCAACCATTACCATGGCAATGTACAAGGCTTCGATTATTTGAGATTTTATACGATCAAAGAGGTGAATAAGGCAAGTATGGGTTGAATTGTAAACTACAATTACACGTCATGTAATCTTATTTGAAAAAAAACAGCCAATCAGATCATTGCATCAAATAAATACAGTGTTCTGATTGGATGATTTTTGCAGTACAAGTATGAAAATCGTAATAATTTTTTTTTCGGACAGTTAGTACTGGTATCATAGCCCCTTTGATGAGGATCAAAATGGAGTATCAATTAAAACAATTCACATTAATTTTTTTGTTGCTCAAATTAAAGGCAACAATAACAATTTTTTTTCAATTTGATGGTAAAAAAGGCTTGACCAATCACTTCAAAAAGTTTTGAGGCCAACTGATGCTTTCATTCGTGAAATAGAGGAGTTTGACGCTCAGGGGCGTAGCTAGCCTTTTTTGCAGTGCAAGCAACCAAACCCAGAATTTGTTTTTGACTAGATGCAAAATAGTGCGTTCTGTGGTGTTTTCATGGGTAAATTGAATACATAAGCAACACATTGATTTCATGATTTTGTTAGACAGAATTTACTTAGAATTGCCCAAAATCTGTTCTTCGTGTCTTAACTTTGTCTAAATCCACACTGAAATCGCGATAGATATGCATTAATGCTAGCGATGACAACCTATTGTTATTCATTGTTGATCGTACATGTCTTCAACCAACGTAGTACACTGAACGATCGCTCTGCGGTAGCACTGCCGTAATTTTTATGACATTGAATTTTCACAAAAAGCCACAACGAGACTTTGTTTTCCACTTTTTTTAAAATTTTTATTATTCTTTATTTATTTTATTTTTTTTGCTCTTTATTTTTGTTTTCAGCACGCCGATGTGCACGCAACTGCGTGTTGGCGTATAGGGAGCTACGCGCCTGACGCTTAATAGTAAAGAGCGGTCTCACACTCTTTGATAGATATACCAACCTCAACACACATTTTTGAATAACGTAATCCTTTAGTACAACACTCAATATATCCAGGATGAGCACCATAAACATACTGCAAAGCTGTAAAATAATTAAATAACTTATTCAAATGGATTCTAAAATTAGTCACAAAGAATCAATGGGTACAGTAGTCCTAGGTAACACTAGAAAAATCCAACTCAGGTTGTTAGTCTAGTACAAAGCAGACCTCATCATCTCAAAATTAACTTGTTCTCGTCATGATACATTGTATATCTGAAAAATTGCTGAATTGGCGTTAAACAACAATCACTCACTCTATATTGCAAGATGGGACAATTCCACCCATGGATTCACATTCTTATGTCACATTATTCAGGCAAATTATCAGATATTTCTGTCAAACATGACAATGACGGCCATTGAAAATATGAACACAGTATTTTATATTTGAAGCAATTACAAGTTCAATGTTTTTTTAAAGACTAGTAAGAAATGTTTGTTTTTGTAACATTTTAAAATTATGAAGAAACGTATTTCATATTGTGAATCAACTTTTCACGCCGAAAAACAAAGGTTATAAGATGTGAGATGTATTAATCTTACATAGGTATGGTGCCGTCATGGCTGATGTTGTGAGTTCGAATCTCGATCAGGGTGAGGTGTACAACATTATGTGATAAAGATTGTCAGTGATTTGTGACAGGTCAGTGGTTTTCCCTGGGTTCCCCGGCTTCCTCCACCAATAAAACTGACCGCCACGATATAACTGAAATATTGTTGAAAGTGGCATTAAACACCAGCAAACAAACAAACAATCAAATCGAATATGCCAGCCAAACATGTACAATCAACAACTGGTTTGTCTTGCCATGATTAATCTGTTATGAATGAAGTCATGAATAATATGCTACAGAATGCCATTGTCATCCCCGGGTGTACTATACACATGACCTGCTACAAAATTAATTCTGGGCCATCGTGATCGTATGGTAGTTGGATTTACAACTGCCTGTGCAATCAGTGCCTATCACCATGAAAGTTGTGAGTTCGAACCCCGTTCATGATAAGGTGTATTCAATACAACATTATGTGATAAAGTTTGTCAGTGACATGCAGCAGGTCGGTGGTTTTCTCCGGGTCCTCCGGTTTCCTCCACCAATAAAACTGACTGCCATGATATAACTGAAATATTGTTGAAAGTGGCATTAAACACCATAAACCAAACTTAACCAAAATTGTTTCTAAGGGTAAAAAAAGTGTGTATTATACACAAACAAAAATGGCTTACTCAGCCCGCTTAATAACCTGAAAGAAATCTTGTCTTATTTACCTTTCTTGAACAATAACGTAACCATGACAACTTGAATGAAATTTTTCTTATTAACCTTTCTTGAACAATAATGTAACCATGACAACTTGAATGAAATGTTGTTTTATTTACCTTTCTTGAACAATAACGTAACCATGACAACTTGAATGAAATTTGTCTTAATTACCTTTCTTGAACAATAATGTAACCATGACAACTTGAATGAAATTTTGTCTTATTTACCTTTCTTGAACAATAATGTAACCATGACAACCTTTATGAAATGACTGAAATTTGGTCTTATTTACCTTTCTTGAACAATAATGTAACCATGACAACCTTTATGAAATGACTGAAATCTTGTCTTATTTACCTTTCTTGAACAATAATGTAACCATGACAACTTGAATGAAATTGGTCTTGTTTACCTTTTTGAACAATAACGTAGCCATGACAACCTGAATGAAATGATTGAAATATTGTCTTATTTACCTTTCTTGAACAGCAAGTTAACCATGACGAAGGAGGGTTCAGCCAGTTCTTTACATTTATCGCCTTTCTGCTTGACGAGCTGTTGGATGACCTCGTTGAGCATTTCCTCAGCAATATTGTATTCCCCAATGTCAACAAGAAAGGAGGCAGTCTTGGTTTGTATTGGTGCCCAATCAACGACCTCCTTCAAATTTTTATTCTGTAAATACAAATAAATTTGGTTTGGTTTGGTTGGTTGGTTTTATGGTGTTTAACACCACTTTCAAAAATATTTCAGTTATATCATGGCAGTCAGTTTTATTGGTGGAGGAAACCGGAGGACCCAGAGAAAACCACCTATCTGCCGCAAGTCACTGACAAACCAAATAAATTTGAGTGAGTGGTGAATATCACATAAAAATTAATACAAAAGGGGAGGGTTGGGATCTCATTAACAGGTTTAACTCTACCACATGTTTTGTGCCTGTCCTAAGCCAGGAACTGGATTTCCAATGGTCATATGTTGTGTTCCCTCTTTAATTGTGGTCAGTGAGTTCAGGTGCTTGTTCATTTTGTTGGTACAGTGAAACCTGTCTAAACCGAAATCCTGCATAAACCGAAATACTGCATAAACCAAACTTTAAACAAGATGTTGCACGCTACGTCGTGCTAAGAATACCCCCACTCGTTCATTTGTAAGTCACACTGTAAATAGGAAGTAGATGTGCGATAAACCTGGAAAGGAGAGACACGGTACAAGTCACCATGCCAAAGCCATATATCAAATATAAAATCCTTTCTTCCAGTAGAAGCTGAGATAACTGTTACGAAAGTTTTCATTACGGCAAACATGAAATATTCTAAGTCACACTGTAAACAGGAAGTAGATGTGCGGTAAACCTGGAAAGGGGAGACACGGTACAAGTCACCATGCCAAAGCCATATATCAAATATAAAATCATTTCTTCCTGTAGAAGCTGAGATAACTGTTACGAAAGTTTTCATTACGGCAAGCATGAAAAATTCTAAGTCACACTGTAAACAGGAAGTAGATGTGCGGTAAACCTGGAAAGGGGAGACACGGTACAAGTCACCATGCCAAAGCCATATATCAAATATAAAATCATTTCTTCCAGTAGAAGCTGAGATATCTGTTACGAAAGTTTGAACGGACGGACGGACAAATGGACGGACAAACGGACGGACGAACGGATGGACGGACAGACAAGGTGATTGCAATATAGTCCCCACTCTATGAGTGGGGGTATAAAAAAGTCCTAATGTAAGAAATCTTTGCTAAGAACCAAACACCTGTCTTTTCTGAACACAATAGTTGGTCCCAAGGAGGTTCGGTTTAGACCGGTTTCACTTTATTGGCAATAAATACACTTCATCCCCCCTTTTTTACCCTGAGTGAGTTAAGGTCAGAGATGATTGTTGATTTTGTGGATATTGGTGGAATTGTTGACCATCACTGTTTAAACTTTCTTTTCATAACACTATATACATATTGTACTGGTACAACTGTTTGTATTATGTGAAGTAGGTTTAGTGAACCGTATCACTATGAGATGCATAGCGTTGAGAAGTGATGCAGTTTACACAACTGACGAAACATGATACAAACAATTATACTACACATTTATGCATATAATACGTTTATCCAACATTTTCGTAGGACAAAAGAGGGAAATACTGGTAGATTTCATTATCATATTTTTTTTAAAACAACTAACATTCGGACATTCAAAATAGTTTTATACGTCACAGATTGTGTCACATTACGTCACATCTTTTATTCAATGTTTCATTCATCAATTGAGGGTGGGGGTAGGAACCCTTGGTATATAAAACCTTACCGCAATATACTTCTTCAGGGCATCATAATAAGCACTGGATGCTAACTGATATCCACCAATGAAACGCCAGTATTTCATTAACTGCTGTTTGTTATTTTCATTGTACATTTGATCAAACATATCTTGTGACAGTAAAGTTAGTTTTAATTGTTCCTTATTGTCTGACTTCTCAAGATGGTAGGGGAGTTCTTCAGACTTTCTCTCTATATCAGTGCTGAAAATAAAGTCAATAATAAAGTAAATAATAAAGTGAATAATAAAGTAAATAAAGTAAATAATAAAGTAAATAATAAAGCTTAATGAAGTTCTTCAGACTTTCTCTCTATATCAGAGTTGAACATAAAGTAAATAATAAAGCTTAATGAAGTTCTTCAGACTTTCTCTCTATATCAGAGCTAAAAATAAAGTAAATAATAAAGTAAATAATAAAGCTTAATGAAGTTCTTCAGACTTTCTCTCTATATCAGTGCTGAAAATAAAGTAAATAATAAAGTAAATAATAAAGTAAATAAAGTAGATAATAAAGTAAATAATAAAGCTTAATGAAGTTCTTCAGACTTTCTCTCTATATCAGAGCAGAAAATAAAGTAAATAATAAAGTAATTAATAAAGCTTAATTAAGCTTTTCAGCCTTTCTCTCTGTATAGGAGCTGAAATCAATCTGGAGATATTATCATGAGAAGGTCATAATTTTGTTACATAAGTGACTGCTGATTTAAAGTGAATATCGCAATTGGAAGCTTAATGACTGTAAGTCCTATCCTTAAAATACTAATTTCTTGTTTTATTACCCCCCCCCCCCCCCACACACACACACACACACACACCTTCAAAGAAAAAGACTTACCATTTCTCAAAGTATTCAGTAAGCCTCTTGTGCCACCATATTTGGTTTGTCTTGTCAGAGAGGTACATCTTCCTCACAACCTTACTAATGGTCCTGTGATGAAAATCTAACCTTCCTTCTCCGGAACTTCCACATGGACGGAGGAACTGACGTAATCCAACATATACCAATGCCCACTATTAAATCGGTAAAAATATATATTAAAAATAACATCATAACACAAAGAATACAAGCTTAGTTTAAGGATAAGGGGTTAGGGTTATGGTGTTTAATGCCACTTTCAACAATATTTCGGCTATATCGAGGCAGTCAGTTTTATTGGTGGATGAAACCAGAGTACCTAGAGAAAACAACTGAAATGTCGCAAGTCACTGACAACCTTTATCACATAATGTTGTAAGTACACCTCGTAATGAATGAGATTCAAATTCTCAATGTTAGTGGGAATAGGCACTGATTGCACAGATAGTTGAAAACAAAACATAAGCACTGATTTATCTCCCTTTATCTATCAGCTATCCTATATATTGCAGAACCAGATGTTTCAACCAGACATAATGTAGCCTGAACCAACTCATTACCATATTCTTTAACAATTCTCTGTAATACCTGATGCTATTAGAAAAGTTTGAAAGTGCAAAGGGAGGTAATAAGAAGCCATAAATTGCAGAAAGACAGACAATACATTGGCCAAAAGAAAAAGGACAAACAATGATCTACAAAACACTTCTGTTCCACCTGTCATGTTACACTTGTTACAAATCATGGATGAGGAAAGGATGAGATTTACCTTTGCCATAGGAAGTTTGCCTTCAAAAGCCAAGTCATCCACTATTTTGGCTCCTGGTATACTTGGCTGCATAGCCAGGATTTCTAACAGTTCTGTTTCCAGAAGTCCAAACCGTGATGTTTCAACCAGACATAACGTAGCCTGAACCAACTCATTACCATATTCTTTAACAATTCTCTGTAATACCTGTATCAGATACAAAAATAATACTGTTAAACCTGTCTAAAGAGAAAAATCTGTTCTGTGGTCTTTTAAGACAGGTTGTCCCTAAAAAGAGGTTTCATTTATTTAGTTAATGAAGAGTTTTGCCATGTTACGTTGGTCTCATAATGTAGGGTGGTTTCTTATAAGAGAGTTTATTCGAGACAGATTTCACTGAATCACATTTAAAATACTATATCATTTCTTACCGAATATTTTCAAAAGCTTTATTGACAAATCAATTTGATTAAAATCAGACCTCTATCTCTACTGATATGTCGTGGCTTGGGAGCTCTGAGGACACCGTATTACGGGTCAAATGATAATGACCTTTTGTCATGAATATATTATAATATGATAAATATGGCTATGAAATGTTTTGGCCAATCAGATTGCTTGTAACATGCAAAGCAGCTTAGTAACACTTTCAAAGTTTCAAAATAGCCATTTTCATTGGATGGGACATAGCGTCATTCGCACATGACCCGTAAATAGAAATTTGATTAAACATTAATTAATTTAACCTTGCATTTTTTTCCGTGGTATTGGTTCCAAATTAAAATATATAGACATTCTTTTTAGGTAAATTTACAGTAATTACCATTTCCAGTAGTCCAATCATATCTTCGGGTAGATTGTTGATCTTCTGTGTCAGTTTTCTAAATTCTCCAAACACCCGAAGCTCCTCACAGGCAACAGTAAGCCACAGTGGCCTACCAGCATCTGGTTTACTGGTTAAAATCTCCAACTGAAAATGAGTACATTTTTAACATCAGTTTTTGTATGAGACTCATATAGTTTTGGTCTTCTATTACACTCAGTGATAGATTAGAAGTATCTGGCTTCTGCTCATCAAACTTTCAAGTATGATTTTCATACTCGTAGTCAAGAAACAACCAACCAGAACAATGTATCCATTATATAAATTGTGTGTTCTGATTGGACAATTTTGGAATGCAAGTACAAAACTCATGCTCAAAAGTCTTATATTCATGAAGCTAGATGTATGTAGTAAATAATAAAAAAAACACAGTGAATGTCATTTGTAAAGCCATGGTTAAAAGTAAGAATGGGCCAAATTTTCTACTTGAAAGGCCTTTATCACTGTGTCATATTTTCGGCCATCTCACAAGAAAAGTTTGAAGATACCAAATGTGAAATCAGAAGGATAATACACTACAGTGGCCAAAAGAAAAAGGACAAACAATGATCTACAAAACACTACACAGAAAACTAAAGATTAAGCAACATGAACCCCACTAAATACTGGGGAAGAACTCTGGTGTTCCGGAAGAAAAAGCAGTTCCTGCTCCATTAGTGTCACCCATCGTGTTACAAACCTGATAATTCATGAATGAGGAAAGGACTTGATTGTGATTACGACAAATGGAACATATTTTTTATTTGCAACACAGGGGCGGATCCAGGGAGGGCACTGTAGTATATTATACATATAAATAACGGTTAAAATATTTGTAAGTAATGGCACTTGACAATTAATCTGTTCCAATAGAAAAATTGCTATTTATCTATACATTACAACAAAACTTTACTGTATTCAGTAAAAAGTGCAATGCATGATTTAAAAAGCAAACACAAAAAGTAAAATGTTTTGTAAACACCGGTAGAACACATTTCAGGAGATATGGCTAAAACAGAACGAACGATTTACTAGCATATTTAAATGTACATTTTATACAAGTTACTGTAACCTATAAAAAGCATTTGTTGCACTTTTTGCTGTTTATGAAAAATAGACTAGCTTTGCCAAAATAATTAATATTTCTTTTCATCCAAAACATAAAAAGCATATGTAGAGCAATTCTAGGCTAGCAAGCATGGACATTGGGTATGTCTAAATCAACAGTATATCTGGGATCCCTGTGCCCATAGAGAATTTGGTAATCAATTACAAAATTTAATCTTTTGACAATTCTGCTATATATTATGACACTATAAAAGCTCAGTTTACTTGTATATAAATATTACCTATAAAATAAGTGTGTCATATACCCAATCTTATTAAAATAGATTAATGGTGTATTATTATCTCCCCTTTATTTTCCCTCGATGATAATTTAACATCTACTACTAATGACATCACATACGAGGTAAAGTCAGGATTCATATTTTAAACCGACCAATCAGTGATGAGCCTAGTAAATCTTTAGGTATCAAAACTGAGCTTTTGTCAGATTGGTCAATATATTTAACTATTTTGCATATGATTGGATGGTCAAAGATGAATGAAAGGTCACATGACATTACACCAAACAGGATTTTGCTAGATGTTAGTTTATCGTCGAAGAAAAATAATACAACAAACATCTAATTTTAGTAAGACTGACATATACGAAATTTGTTAAATGACAACGAAGTTTGGCAACAGAATATACCAACAAGATAAATTATTGTCAGAAAGGGGAGATAACTGCTGATTCTCTTCCATGTAACATTACTGAAGGGATAAACTAAACTAAATTCAATAAATTTATGATCTTCTCAAATACTTTGTAACCGTGTCATATGGTATTTTGAACCCCTGAAAAATTTACTGCTGGGTTCAGTATTTTTATCTCGATATGGTATTTTGTCCCCAGAGTTAAATTTCAGTCATAATATTTTGAACCCTATCATGGAAAATTATACCTTATCACTTCTCATCAAAAGTAGGTGTTAATTATACAATACTTAATGGGTTCATGGATGGAATCAATAGTACCATAATACTTGTACTTCGTTTAATAACTTAGGATAAGGTTTGATATTTTATGGGTAGGGGCAATTAAAATACCCATCTTTTCTACCCAGTTCATAGAATCCCAAGTCTCCCATCCAAATATCTAGAATTCTAAATGCCATAGCTATTTTCATTTAATTAGGCCACACCCCCTTTCACATCAATACAACCAATATATCATGGGTAAGGGTTCATTAAAATACCCACTTTTCTACCCAGTTTATAGAATCCTTATATCTAGATTTCCAAAATTCATAGTACGTTTCAATTAATTAGGCCACACCCCTTTCACATAAATGCGGACAACATAAATATGCATAATACAAAAGCAGGGTCAGCGAATGCTTACCAGTAGAAGAGTCCATTAATCTGGAGAAATAAATTTTGGGGATTTAATATCAGTTATAGAAAGCAACTTGACCTTATTTTACTTATTGGCTTTAAATGCACAGTAAGGTATTCATAAAGTTAGAGAAATGAAACTCCAGGCAAGGTGTACTCGATACAACATTATGCGATCAAGTTTGTCAGTGATTTGCGGCAGGTCGGTGGTTTTCTTCAGGTACTCCGGTTTCCTCCACCTGTGAGTGAATGAGTGATTGTTGTTTAACAAGAACAAGTTACGTTTGATAAGATGTTGATGAGGTCCACTTTGTAACCATGCCAACAAGCTTAGTTGGATCTTTATAGTGCTAGCTCACTGAAACAATAGTCCGCGGGTAGACATGTCGCTCCACTCTGACACATTATCTTGATTTCGTGCCAACCAGTCTTTGTTCTTGCTCTTTAATACTGTGTACTTAGTGGAGAAGCAACAAATATCTGAACTATCAGTGCCTATCATCACAAAAGTTGTGAGTTCAAAGTCCAATAAATCACAAAAGTTGTGAGCTCAAAGTCCAATAAATCACAAAAGTTGTGAGTTCAAAGCCCAATAATGGTGAGGTATACTCGATACAACATTATGTGATAAAGTTTGTCAGTGATTTGCGGCAGGTCAGTGGTTTTCTCCGGGTCCTCTGGTTTCCCTCCGTCTCATGTGACTATCTTTAAAAGTACTGTGAAAGTACTTTTCTTCATGGGCATCAATTTTCGTGGTTTGGTTAAAAATTACAATTTCATGGATTCGTAAATTCGTGGATTTTGTGTTTGTACCCAAAATAAAATTCGTTGATTTTATATTTTCAACATAATAAGTTTCACTGGGTTTTGAAACTTTGAGAAAGCTTCAATACATTAGACAAATGAGTCGTAGAATTATGTAATCGGAAGTGGAACGTGTCTTTTTTAATTTTTTACATATACATTGTATCAACTTAGAATCGGAACCAAATCTGTTTTTGAATTTCATAATTATAGATAAGTGCAATTCAAGGGTACCTATAAAGTGCGAAACGAAATAGAAACGAAACAAAACGAAATCAACGAAAACGAAATGAAACGAAACGAAACGAAATCAACGAAATGAAAACGAAATGAAACGAAACCAACGAAAGCAAAACGACATCAACTAAAACAAAACAAAATAGACTGATACGAAGAAAATGGAAGGAAAATGGAAGTAAAAAAATAAAAGACAAAATGAAATAAAGAAATAAAAAAAAATGATAATTCGATTTTTTAAATACAATAATTTTGATTAATTATAACCCATCCTGCATGTAATTTAAAGTTAATTTTTGATAGGATTTGTATACCTCCGCCAAAAAAAAATTGGGGTATATAGGACTTCTGCTGTCCGTTCGGTTCGTTTGTCCGTCTGGTCGTCACACTTTTTCATCTCTCCAACACACTTTTAAATTTTGCTCGGACGGGGGTATCTATTAGTGAACTTTAACTCTGCACTTCTGTTTTTTTTAATTTTAATTCCTCTCCTTTCAACAGACTTGACGTTGCTCTTATGGTTCCCAAATTTAAAAGAAACCACCAAGTCAAAAGGACAGACTCCCGCTGAATAAATGCATAGTATGCTTGTTCAATGGTGACAAATCCTGTCCTCTCCTGATGAAAGACAGACATGCATGAGAAGTGGTCTAGCATCGTAATTGTGAAAATAGATTTGATTTCTTTTAGGCCCCTATTATTTTTTCTTCCATTTTCTATTTCGTTTTGATTTCGTTGATTTCGTTGGTTTCGTTTCATTTCGTTTTCATTTCGTTGATTTCGTTGATTTCGTTTCGTTTTCGTTGATTTCGTTTCGCACTTTATAGGTACCCGCAAATCAGTGTTATTTTATCGAATTTGAAAATTTTAAAAAATCATCTGAAATTATTTTATGAGCATGTACATTAGCAATTTCCATCAATATATATTAAATTTGTTTTTATGTTTTACAAATATTTAATCTCCATTTTATTTTCCATTTTTGTTTTTCACAACTAAAAAAAGAACAATAAAGTTTGTTAAATCTCATTATTTGGATTCCAATGACAGATCGTACTTGTAAAATTACTTCAACATGTTCGATCTTTCATTACCCTTATCTCCGATTGTGAAACCACTCATAATCGGGTCACAAGATTAATCCTGACCCCGGGACAAATGTACAGTTAACTTAATTGAATTGCTTAAAGAAAGGTGATCAAATATGTTAGTTGAAGGGTGTTATAATTTAGCAGAGAAATGTTTATACAACACTTAAAATTTTGTCACCGTTAGTATATGGTTTGTAAGTAAATTTTATTACCGGAAGTTGTTAAAATCTTTTCACAAATAAACATTTCTGTCGTTTTTACACATGCATTCAAAATCAAATCATTCACAAACATGTTCATGTGGATTATAACCCATTAAAAGGTATGCTTGTACTTATTTCGTCTTTAATACTGTCAACTGTCCCCTATGCAGCTGGTCCAGAAAGTCGAGGTCACTCGAGGACAGCATGGCTATATATCGATGTCAAACTGCTTCCCAAGTTTCATTGGTCGTTGGATTCTTAATTTCGTGGAATAGCCTACCCACGAAAACCACGAAAATTGGTACCCCACGAATAAAAGAGATTTCACAGTATTTACAGTATAACTACTCTTACATTTTCAATATCAAAAATTAATCATGTGTAACCTAATAACACAGTTATTAACATACATATATGTTAACGCTTGAGTGAGTTATTATCGTTGATCGGTTACAAGTGAATTGATTCATATTCTAAATACAGGGGTAATTATATTGTTTAATTACATAGATTTTACTCTTTTAGTTGTGCTAATAAGACATTTAAAAAAAGGAATGTGGCAGACGGTCAATGATATTTTTGATTGTGACATTGGTGTTGTAGCGCCACACAGTGAAATAAAATATCCGTATTTCACTGGTTTTGAAATAAACACTTTTATTTCACTGGGTGAAATACCTTTTTTCCACTTAGAAATATCTATATTTCACTATTTGAAATAAATGTTTTTATTTCACTGGGTTAAATACCGATATTTTTCCCCTTGAAAATCTCCATATTTCACTGGTTTTGAAATAAACACTTTAATTCACTGGGTTAAATACCGATTTTTTTCCCCCCTTGAAAATTTCAATATTTCATGGGTATGTCATCAGTTCAATTTTATCTGTACAGTCAAACCTGTATTAAGAGGTCACCTTTGGGACAAAGAAAAGTGGTCTTTTAAAACAGGTGACCTCTTCTATGACATTTTCTATGACAGGACAAGACTAGAGGCTCAGCCCACTGAGCCTGTATCGCTCACCTGACAATAGAATGATATTGAAGCAAATTTCAAAGGGAGATAATCATTACCTTAAAAAACAGCAGCCATCTTGAATGGAGGGTGGGGCTGTCGGACACAATTTTAAAAGGGACACACCCAGGGACCATCTATGCCAAGTTTGGCTCCATTTGGCCAAGCTGTTTCAGAGGAGAAGATTTTTTTAACATTAGCCAATCAGAAAAAAGAATTATTCTTGGCGGTCATGTTTATAGGCCAAATGGAACGAAATGGAGAAACTTTATAGAGGACCTTAAATAGATGCTTACTGCCAAATTTGGTTCCATTTGGCCAAGTTGTTTCAGAGGAGAAGATTAAAATATGAAAAAGTTAACGGACGGACGACGGACGCCAAGTGATGGCAATACCTCACATGGCCCTTTGGGTCAGGTGAGCTAAAAAATGATGAAAAAAGGGGAATAACTCCTAGACGGGTAATCAGATTTACTTCAAAATTGCAGGGCATGTAGATCTTGACAAGCTGAACATGTTTTCAGTTTACACTCAACATCTATTTCTTATAGTTTTTGAAATAAAGGATGAAAAGTATTAACATTTTTAAAATTTGATGAAAAAAGGGCAATAACTTCAAGATGGGTAATCAGATTTACTTTAAAATTGTAGGCTAGGTTGATCTTGACATGCTGAACATGTTTGCTGTTTAAACTTAACATCTATCTCTTATAGTTTTTGAAATAAAGGACAAAAGGTATTAACATTTTGAAAATTTGACGAAAAAAAGGGCAATAACTCCAAATTGGGTACTCAAATTAACTTCAAAATTACAGGGTAGGTAGATCTTAATATGCTGCACATGTTTGCAATTTAAACATAACCTTTATCTCTAATAGTTTTTGAAATATCAGACAAAAATGTTTAAATTAAAAAAATTAAAAATAAAAAGGGCAATAGCTCCTAGACGGGTAATCAGATTTACTTCAAAATTGCAGGGCATGTAGATCTTGACATGCTGCACATGTTTTCTGTTTAAACTTAACGTCTATCTCTTATAGTTTTTGAAATAAAAAATGAAAAGTATTAAATTTTTGAAAATTTGATGAAAAAAGGGCAATAACTCCAAGATAGGTAATCAGATTTTCTTCAAAATTTCAGGGTAGTTAGATCTTGCTGTGCTGATCATTTTTACCCATGTCAGATTTCTGATATTATTAACGGTTTTTGAGTTGTTACCAAAAACGTGCAATTTTACCCTATGTTCTATTTTTAGTAACAGCGGCCATGCTTGTTGGCCGAATGGAATTAAATGAAGAAGTTTTATAGAGGATCTTACATAGATGCTTCCTGCCAAGTTTGGCTCCATTTGGCCAAGCAGTTTCAGAGGAGAAGATTTTTTTAACATTAGCCAATCAGAAACAAGAATTGCCCTTGGCGGCCATATTTGTTGGCGGAATGGGACGAAATGAAGAAACTTTATACAGGACCTTATATAGATGCTTTCTGCCAAGTTTGGTTCCATTTGGTCCAGTTGTTTCAGAGGAGTAGATTAAAATATGAAAAGTTAACGGACGGACGACGGACGGACGACGGACGCCAAGTGATGGCAATACCTCACATGACCCTTTGGGTCAGGTGAGCTAAAAAAGGTGACCTTTCAATACAGGTGACTGTTTAACAGAGGTGACCGTATTGGAAGGTTTGACTGCATTTGCTACCTGTTCATTATCAAGTCTTTTATTATATTCTGCCAGAATTTTGCTGACAATGTCTTTCCGTATATCTTTATCAAGTGGGTCAACAGATAATTCTATAGCCCCCTTCTTAGTTTTATCGCCTTTGTCTTCACTACGTAGAGAATTGAGACATTTGCCTTCGAGTGTGCTGACTACAATTCTCATCCCCTCTGGAAGCTGCTTAGGCAGCCATACAAGATACTGTGCATCTCCTGTAATTAAAATTTTAATTTAATTCAATTTTTGTACTGTCAAATATTCTAACGCTTTTTCAATTTTTTTTTAGAATTTATTTTGAATTCAATTTTCATTAAAAGCTGCAAATAAAATTTTTTAAATATTAAAATATTAAAATATTTTTTGGGTATTAGTTTTTTACGGCTTGATAAAAAAAAAATTGATCGAGGTAAAGACTTATTAGTTGAAAAATTAAAAGGTAAATTCATAAATAAATCTGTATTCACAGGTGAAAAGTATTTCTACACTAAGATATATCCTTCTATATCTTTTCACCTTTAAAAACAGAATTAATTAGAATTTATTTTAATACTTTCTTATAATTTTTTCGAACTTTTATTTACAAGCATTTATAATTTAAACACAAATGTAAATTCTATGATTATATAATAAGACTTGGTGAAAAAATTAAACTTCATGTTTAAATCACGTCTTAAGGAACAGCATAAATAAAGCTATACAAAAATTATAAGAAGAAACTATATTTATTTCTGTATTTAATGCTAAAAATTTCATGAAAATCGGATAAGGAATGACTTCAGGAGAATGTTTTGAAAATAAGTGGTTTTATATGAAATATATAGGAATTATTTTAGTGTGGAAAGACTTTCCACCCGTGACTATATATCATAAATTCATGAATTTAACATAACATTTTAGATGCACTGAGGTTGTAATATACTGCTAGATTGTCCTCCTCAAGATAGGCCACTCTTCATATAAGGTCAATTTTTCATTGCAGACTGGAAGGTCTAATAAGATTGGGACTACTGTACTGGTAGTTGCCACAATATATTTTGAATCTCAAATTATGGTCTTATAATAGGTGTAGTAACACGATGCGATTTCCCACATGATTTCCAAACGATTCTGCATCGGCAACACTGGTAAGTCAAATAGTTAAGTGTTCACACAGTCTTACTTTCCGATCAATTTTTATATGATTTTTCACAAAACTGTCGGATGGAAATACGACACCAACTGGTTTTGAAACAACAGTTGGATTCCTCTTTCAACATTCAATTTCGATGTTCACGAGATACAAATTTTGTTGAAAACATGTAGAAAGGAATAATCGGATGGAAAATTGAACAGTAAATAGTATCATGTAAATGCAAATGAATTCAACTTTTGTGTTCATAAGATACGATTTTTGTCGAAAGCGAGTTGAAAGAAAAAATCGGACCAAATATGGTATCGTGTGACCACCCCTTTATGCAAATCAATGAAACTTTTGTTTTAACATGATACAATTTTTGTCGAAAGCGAGTGGAAAGGATAAATTGGGCCGAAAATGTTATCGTGTGACCGCACCTTAAACGCTAATAAATACAACATATTACCATCATCGTCCATTTGATTGAGAGCATCAAGGAATATAACAATTTTCTGGAAGTTTTCTTTCAAAGCAATTTTTGCTGCATAATCGAACATGGTCTTGGCATAGCGTTTCATTTCTGATAGATCTTCCGGCATCTTAGTTCCTGCAGGCATAAACTCTAAGAAGAATCTCTGTAGGATTTGGAACAGATCAGTAGATCCTGGTGTTGCTCCAATGAAATGGTAAAAAACCTAGAAGTAAACATACAATATTTATTTTGAGAAATGATTTCACTCCCAGTTTTATGTGGGGTTTGTGTTCCTCAATTTTTAGTTTTCTGTGTGGTATTTTATAGACCATTGTTTGTCTTTGTGTCCCTTTTTTTTATTGGCCATTGCAATGGCTGTCATACATCGATTTACAGCTTTGCTATCTTCAAATTTTTCTTAGGCCAAAAACCCTGTCCCCAAAAACTGTGTTTCCGCTAACCTTACTCATTATTAATACCTACTTTAGTATTTTAATTGGACAGTTAAAAAACCAGATCATTGTCTTGTATAATTTAAGTAAAATTTAAAAACGTAAAAGTTTTGCCGACCTACATATGAATGTTAGCAGAAACACAGGTATTTATTTTGTCTTGTCTTTACTGATTAAAGATTTATGTTGAATCACCATAAAGTGACAGGGCCGTCGTGGTTGTGATCATATGGTAGTTGGATTCACAACAACTTGAACATTCAGTTCCTATCACCACTATCGTTGTGAGTTCGAATCCCGGTCAGGCGAGGTTTACCCGATACAACATTATGTGAAAAACTTTGTCTGTGACTTGTGACAGGTCAGTGGTTTTCTCCGGGCACACCGGTTTCCTCCACGAATAAAACTGACCGCCAAGATATAACTGAAATATTGTTGAAAGTGCCGCTAAACATCATAACCCTAACTCATAATGTTACTGTAAACACTATAGTATTTGTTGCATTTTAATTTATCGCTATTTGCTGTGTTTCAATTTTCTTGCTAATTTCTGCGTTTTAATATTTTTGCTATTTGAGTTTAAATTTTTTGATATTTGCTATGTTTCAATTTTTCTTTCACTATCTTCCCTGAAGTTAAAATTACATAATACTTTTCCAGTGAATAATTGCTTTATATATACAATGAACACTGAGTAAACCGAAAACCTGCCTAAAGCAGACAGATTTTGCAGTCTCATCTACTAAACGTCTAGGTAATTTGAACCTGTGTAAACCAAACACCTGTCTAAACTGAACACTGAGTAAACCGAAAACCTGCCTAAAGCAGACAGATTTTGCAGTCTCATCTACTAAATGTCTAGGTAATTAGAACCTGTGTAAACCAAACACCTGTCTAAACTGAACAAATTCTTCAGTCCCAAAGGGATTTGGTTTAGACAGGTTTTTACTGTATTACAAAAACAAAAAATAAAAAATCGTCTAAAGAAGATATAATTGTACCTTATACTTTTGGTTGTTCAAGCATAGCTTAGTGGTGTAAGCCATCAAAGCTGACTTGCCAGAACCAGGAAAGCCAACAAGAACCATAGGGACTTGTTCCTTAACGCTATCCTCTACATAACTCATCACTGATTCTACTTCTTTCTCTCTTCCAAACAAAACCTGAAAAACATTGAATTATTTTTTACTAATTAGTATTGTACATGTTGCCCAAGTAACATGATTTCTCGGACACAATAGATCATGATTGTTTAAAAAGACTTAAAAAGCTCATGATTTCTACTTCAACCATAGCTCGACTGATTATTCAATTGTTTAATTAGGACCAACCAAGAACCCTTCTAGACAAATTTGGTTAAAATCAGCTGGGTGGTATTAGAAGAGATGTCAATAGCAAAATTTTTTATAGATGACAGATGATGAACGCCAAGCTATCCCAATATTTCACATGACTGATTTTTTAATCAATATGATAAATAAATAAAATAGCAGGTGCACAACTTTTGTTTGGTGGCTATTGATTGGTCTATCAGGAGTTAATCAAACAGAAGGTGTAAAACTTCATTTCCTGTAGAAGTTTATGTACAAGTGGTTTAGGAGGATTTGTGGGTTAGGGAAATATAGAATAACGTCAGTTTTGAAGGTCGAGACAGACATTATCGCTAGTATCGAAGCAAGTCTGACAGGACGAGCTGTGATACTAGTGATAATGTATGTAGAGATCTTCAAAATTGGCATTATTGTTTTTATCTGTGACGTCAAAATGTGCTTGACGTCACACTGACCAATAATTTTCAAGATCAGAGTCAGTTCTTGCGCATGCGAGTTACGAACTGACCTAATATTTTTGTGGATCAAGGTCAGTTCAATGATCCAGACTTGATCAGCGGCACACATCAAGAAGAAAATCTCCAATTTGCCGAGGGGCAGTCATGGTCGTGATCGTATGGTAGTTGGATTTATAACTACCTATGCAATCAGTACCTATCACTACTAATGTTGTGAGTTCGAACCATGCACAGGCAAGGTGTACTCGATACAACTTTATGTGATAAAGTTTGTCAGTGACTTGTAGGTGGTTTTCCCCCGGGTACTACGGTTTCCTCCACTAACAAAACTGAACACCACAGTATAACTGAAATATTGCTATAAGTGGCGTTAAACACCATAAACCTAAACCCAATTTGTTGATAAAGTATGACGTCGATGCAAGATGAAGGATAATGATCCCTCTATGTTGACTTTGGTATGCAGATAACATAAAAAACATGCATAGTTTGCTCAATGATCACATGACATGGTATGTGCTGTCATTGAAGATTCTAATGTAGTTGATTCTTTTATCCTTACTTTTTTTTATATGTTAATCAAAACAAAACAAACAAGGGCAACGCAAAGCGTGGCGTATCCCCTCGCCTAAAAATTAGACCCTGTGACCTTGACCTTTGACTTTGAAAATCAATAGGGTTCCAGATTCTCTTAAGGTCTAAATATGTACCAACTTTGGTCAAAATCCATTGAAGGATGTTGATTCTAGAGTGTTCACAAGGATGTTATGCAGTAAAAACTTAACCCGGTGACATTGACCTTTGACCTATGACCTTGAAAATCAATAGGGTTCCAGACTCTCCTAAAGACTATGTATGCACCAAGTTTGGTCAAAATCCATTGAAGGATCTTGATTCTAGAGTGTACAGAAAGATGTTATGCGGTAAAAAATTGACCTGGTGACCTTGACCTTTGACCTTGAAAATCAATAGGGTTCCAGACTCTCGCAAGGACTAGGTATGTACCAAGTTTGGTCAAAATCCATTGAAGGATGTTGATTCTAGAGTGTTCACAAAGATGTTATGCGGTAAAAATTTGACCCCTTGACCTTGAAAATCAATAGGGTTCCAGACTCTCCTAAGGACTATGTATGTACCAAGTTTGGTCAAAATCCATTGAAGGATGTTGATTCTAGAGTGTTCACAAGGATGTTACATGGTAAAAATTAGACCCGGTGACATTGACCTTTGACCTGGAAAATTAATAGGGTTCCAGATTCTCCTAAGGACTAAGTATGTACCAAGTTTGGTCAAAATCCATTGAAGGATGTTGTTTCTAGAGTGTTCACAAGGATGTTACACGAAAAAAAAATTACCCAGTGACCTTGACCTTTGACCTTGAACATCAATAGGGTTCCAGACTCTCTTAAGGACTAAGTATGTACCAAGTTTGGTCAAAATCCATTGAAGGATGTTGATTCTAGAGTGTTCACAAGGATGTTATGCGATAAAAATTTGACCCAGTGACCTTGACCTTTGACCTTGAAAATCAATAGGGTTCTAGATTCTCTTAAGGATTAAATATGTACCAAGTTTGGTCAAAATCCATTGAAGGATGTTGATCCTAGAGTGTTCACAAGGATGTGACGGACGGACGGATGGTAGCGTTACTATATCCCTTCGCAACTTCATTGGCGAGGGGATAATAATTTCTCATGCTTTAAAATATTTCTAAAAACTCCATAGTTATTTGATCATTTCAATTCAGTTGCCAGGATTCAGAGATTACAGAAAATAAAATGCTATCTAGATGGTAAAGAAATCACGGTAATTTATGGAGATACATGTACAGTCAAACTGGTATTCAACAGTCACCATGGGGACAAAGAAAAAATTACAGGATAAGACAAACGACCACTTATTTAACAATGGTCAATCCTGATTCTCAGTTCCAGTCCGCAATGATTCGCCTATTACTTTTACCAGGGGGTTTTGATTGGAAAACATGGTGATAGCTTTGTTATGCTCTAGTAACGATTTACGGCCAATTAGTTAATTATTTAATAATTTGATAGATTATTAGTTGGTACAATCATGTAGTGAAAACACCCTGAAAGTTAACTACCATTGATTTTTTATAGTCTAGAATAGAAAGAGACTGTTAAATAATGGTTACCTGTTATGGTGGGATAAACTTTGAGTGACTGTTGATCACGTTAATGAGGTGAACACTTATTTGAGTTAAAATAACACGTAAATCTAGTCAGGAGTTGTTTCAAACTGTGTCATTTACACCAGGTGACTGTTGCCAAGGTGACCGTAAGGGTAAGTTTGACTCTACTTCAGTTCTATATATTTCTCACCTGTGACCTCTGAAACATGAAAGTTTCATGTTCCATTTTAAGAATATCTTTCAGTGATGGTGCTATCCCTAAGCTGTCTGTGGGATATTGTGATTCTAACATTGTCTTGAAATGTTTTAATACCCTCTCTCCCATATCTTCAAAACCAGTAAGATAAATTTTCCCAGCATCCTCTTTTTCATATTGACAACTGTAGTCATAGACTTGACTTGGATATTTATCTCTGATCTTCCCTGAAAACAAAAAAAGTTTTGGTAATTCTGTCTTCTAGTAACCGTGACAATATCCACAACAGAAACCCTGTGAGGTGGTGCGAGGAATAAACAGCCAAGAGTGGGAACTTCAGCATAAATGAGTAGAGCAGTTTTGTAGAAGATTAATATGTTAAACGCTATCAATGACTGAATATGTAGGATAGTTTGTTAATTAGTTGCTTAACGTCCAGTAGCAAATATTTCATGCATATTCAGTAGTAAATAGTTCCTGCATATTCAGGAACAAATATTTCATGCATATTCAGGAACATATATTTCATGCATATTCAGTAGCAAATATTTTATGCATATTCAGTAGCAAATATTTCATGCATATTCAGTAGCAAATATTTTATGCATATTCAGTAGCAAATATTTTATGCATATTCAGTAGCAAATATTTCATGTATATTCAGTAGCAAATATTTCATGCATATTCAGGAAAGAGAAGATATACAACAATATCAACACACTATATATATAAATGAGGAAGTAATGTGATAACCATATGAACGACTTTTGACTGAAACCAGAAAATACAAACAGCTGGAGAGGGACGATAAATATAGTCTTCTGTATCAGCTACAGTGCGCCTACTCCTTTTTTTAAATCTATAAAAGAGATCTTTAACATGCAGACAACGTAGCACTCTCCAAACATGATATCCACTATGATTCACATTCAGTCTTTCTGTATTGTGAACAGAAAATACAAAGAACTGGAGAGTGATGATAAATTTAGTCTTCTATAGTGGCTACTGTGTGTCTACTCTTTATTCAAAATCTACAAAAGATGTCGTTAACATGCAGACAGCGTGGCACTCTCCAAACACGATACCCACACTGATCCATATTCAGTCTTTCTGTATTCTAATCTGATGACAACCCCCCCATAGACAGTGAACCTCCTATCCATCATCGGAACCTTCGAAATCATCACCATTACCCAGGAGGATGGTAGGACATACACCAGAAAACAACAGATGTCATGTGATATTGAAAGTCATATGACCAAAAATATTAACATACCTTTCAAGGTGGAGAGATTGTCCTTATAAGCTTCATCTTTTTCTACTAAATACGACATAATTTTCTCATCTTTCACATGATCTAAGTAATCAGGTGTTCTGAACAGGAACAATGCCTGGAATTGAATTGAAAAAAAAAAAAAAAATCATATAAGATACAGCGAAACAACCCTGCCTAAACCGAAACATGAATAAAATGGAATCTGGTATAAACCAAAGACCCAAATACAGAAAATCTATATCAATTCAACCTGTATAAACTGAATACCTGTCTATTCTAAACACAAAAGATTGATCCCAGAGGTTCAGCTGAGCCTGGTTTCACCCATTTTTGAACCATTCACTTATTCCCATTAAGTTTTTGGTTTCAGAATCTAGTACCGGTATATTTATTTCACTTCATGTCAAGATTTGCTATAGACCTTAAAAACAAGTTTTTTCCTAAATAAGTCTATGGATAATTTGACAATTAGAATTTTCTCAATGTACAATGTTTCTGGTTTTTTTACTAATTTTCTCAGCCCTTACAAGAGTTATCTGCTCATTGATCATGATAAGAGTTATCTGCCCATTGTGTATTTATTATTCAAATATTTATTCTTATCCAAGTATCTATCCATGATAATTAGAGCTATCTGCTCATTCTATATTCAATACTTAAAATATTTTATTCTAACCCAGTATCTACCCCTCATGACTAGAGTTACCTGCCCATTCTGTATTCAATACTTACATTCTTATTTTTATCCCAGTATCCACCGACCATGATTTCTGATGTAGTCACTGACATGCCTGGCATCCATTTGTATCTAAAGTCAATTGAAAAATCAGTTGATCAATACATGTATTATAACTGTAACTTAGCAACTGACACAGAGACAAATGATTGGTTGATTAAACATTCGCTTTATATCACTTTCAACAATTTTTCAGAAATATTGTGGTGACTGGTTTAATAGTGAAAGAAGCCAGGGTAACCAGAAATATGAAGAGAGAAAAAACTTGAGTATCACATGACCCAGAGGTACCTCATTGGCTAAAGCATGGTAGTCTATGTATATTGATTACATTAAACAAAAGCTGCATCCCCTAAAGTCAGAGACCATATAGGGGGTGTAATGGGATAGCATGCTCCCCTCGAGTGGGGATAGAGTTTAGGTTCAAGCCCCAGTCGGGACAAACCAGAGACAATAAAATTGGTACATGTATTTACTGATACTCTGTTAAGCACTCGGCAATTAGGAGTTAGCGCTAACACTGGTTGACTCAGAATAAGGAAAATGTGTCCAAGTGAAGCAACATGTCTACCCATGGACTGTTGTCTCGGTGAGCTAGCACTATTAAAATATCCAACTAAGCATGTTGATCTAGTATAAAATGGACATCATCATCATCTCATCTTGTTCTCGCCATGATATGACTGAAAAGTTGCTCACTTGATGTTAAATAACAATCACTCACCCACTCACACACAAATTATTTCTTTCTCTTTTTTCTTATAATAAGTTACTTAATATATTTAGATTTCGTGATGAGTAACTTTTATAGAGCATTTCTTGCATTATATTTATCGTACAAATTATTTAAAATCGTAATATTTTCATGTAATTGATTATTTATATATTTAATAAAATTTAATAAAAAAATAAAATCTATAATGTACCAGGGAGATGGCTGTAAAGGATTTGCCTGTTGCCTAATCCCATTCATAAGTGCATCTATAAATAAAATACAGTCAAACCTGTGTTAAGAGGTCACTTTTGGGACAAAGAAAAAGTGACCTTATAAGACAGGTGACATCTTAAAAGAGGTTCACTTCATATGACATTTTCTATGACAGAACAAGATAAGGTGACCTTTTAATACAGGGTGACTGCTTAATAGAGGTGCCTGCATGGACAGGTTTGACTGTATGCTTAAAACAAAACTCAAATAACACAATATGTGATACTTAGTCTTATCATACCTGGCTCTGATATCTTCAGGGACTTCCTCTATTTTAGGTGCCCAACCGTATCTTTCTGACATCAAATTCAAGAAATATGGGTATGTGTTCTCTTGTCGACATCTTAATACAAAATACATAAAACATACAATAATATCTATTATCAATAATTTGTAAACTTTTTCCCTTTGATCTTTACATGCAATAATTATAGATTAATGCATGCCCTTTTCCATATCAAGACCGTTATCATCCAGAGAGACCGATATCGGCCAGAGGGCTTTAGCCAGAGGGTCGATATCGGTCGAGGGATGTTAACAGTCCTGATATGGAAAAAGGCATGCATTAATCTATTCATCACATATTTCAATATTGAATTAAAAAGAACAAAATTATCTTCCCACATAGACACCAAATTTATGGATATGAGTGATCGATATCAGTTGAGGGGTCTGTTTCCGAAACGCCAACAAATCTTTCTCGCCGAACGTCGACCTTTTCTAAATGACAATTGACAGTTGGGCGGAAGTGACATCATGGGGCTCACGAGAGGCTTGATATCGTGTTATCAGAGTTTTGCCCCGATGACAGATATCGCTGTGGCACTTCCGGTGTTTACGTATGGGCAAAATTGACGTTATTACTTATAAATATCTGATAATATCTATTATCAAGTAACAAGCATGATACAAATATATCATCATTGATTTCTGAATGACACTATACTGACATTACTTCCACAAATCAAATCTTTCCTAAGTCCTTTATTTTTTTTTAAAATCTCATCTAAATCAGATGAAAAATAAACTCTCCAAGAACATAAGAATAGACACACCATTTATTTTTGCACCTTGGGGCCTCTTGTTTGGAAATGGGAAGGGCTACATTACCCCAAATCAATACCAATCTGTATTCTGTACCAAGGATCTTTGTGCTAAAAATTCAGAAGGATCTGTAAACTAGAACTCAAATTATGATACTGAAACCATTGTGTCTACACGCAGATGTACAATGACAATGACAACCGCATTGGTGGTGTAATGGTTAACATGCTTGCCTCGAGTGCGGTAGATCACGGGTTCGATCCCCGATTGGGTCAATCCAAAGACGAATCTCATTGAAAATTAACTTGTTCTTGCCATGATATTGCTGAAAAATTGCTGTCAGTTAGTGTTAAAAAACAAAACATAATACGAGATTGACTGCAAAATTTTGCGGTCATACAAAAATGTAGTCAACCAGATTTTAGTTTCCTTTTATTGACTGGTACAAAATCCATACTAAAATTATGTATTTTATCAGGGATTTTTCTAGCCTTCCACAGGGTCAGGTAAAAGGACCTTTTCGCAATGAAAAATATTCTAAAATCAAGCAAAATTCCCAAAATTTTCATTCTTACCTCCTTATTTTGATAAATATTTCCCGAAATGGTACCATAAGTACCATTCCCAAAACAACTTGATAAACCCTTGTTTATACATGCTAAGGTGATATGATTTGCTTACCTGTCAAGCTCTGATAAACAAGCCATTAAAGTTTCCCTCGTATCAGCATCTTTTGGTACACCCCATCTTAGGTCACATTCAATGAGCCTCAATTTCCTCTCCTCGCACCACTGTCTAAGCTGTGGAAACACTTTCTTGACTAAATAGTCTCGTTCATTTGTCATATCCTTGAAAGTACTGCTTACAAATAAACGTACAGTTTTCCAACCTTTTCTCTGTAAAATAACAAATATTAGTTAAATTAATATTATATTAAATTTTATTAATATTAATGATTACTTAAAGGATCAGGGGCCGTCGTGGCCGTCATCGTATGGTAGTTGGATTTACAACTATCCTTGCAATCAGTGCCTATCACCACTGATGTTGTGAGTTTGAATCTCGATCAGAGCGAAGTGTACAACATTATGTGATAAAGTTTGTCAGTGACTTGCAACAGGTCAGTGGTTTTCTCCGGGTCCTCCGGTTTCCTCCACCAATAAAACTGACTGTCATGATATAACTGAAATACAGTCAAACCTGTGTATAAAGGGCACTCAAGGGAACCTGAAAATGTGGCCTTTATAAGCAGGTGCCCTTTATATACAGGTTAAAATTATAGACACTATTCATCAATGGGAAATATGAGGCTGCCCTTTATAGACAGTGATTTGTTATATAGAGGTGCCCTTTAAGGCAGGTTTGACTGTATTGTTGAAAGTGGCATTAAATACCATCAAACAAAAACTTAAAACATCGTAGGTAATACAGCTGATCAGGCTTCTATACTCATTTGAAAACAGTCGCTTTGAGTCTATATCAATTTTGCTTCTTTCTACAATTTTTCTACTGCATTTCAGAACAGTTTCGAGTGTGGTATTTTTTTGCTTTCATTTTATTCCTTAGCCGATCAGTATTCAGTAGTGTCCATAGCAACATAATAAATCACTCATATTTTCCTATTAGAAAGATTACACAGATTATGAAAGGTACAATCTTACTATTCTTTTTCAGGCTTTATTTTGGGATCAGTCTTACCTCTTTTTGATGATTTATTCTGGGATCATTCTTACCTCTTTTTCAGGCTTTATTGTGGGATCAGTCTTAGTCACAAGTGAATCAACATAATTTTGCCAGGTGTGAGGGTCATCTTTAAGTTCAAGGCCACCCATTAACGATGCTAGATCAGCATCCTGCCACTGGTCCTTTTTTGTAAAGTTACGTGTGTTGCTTGCATTCGCCTGTGTATTTTTTTTCTCCATAGCTACCGGTTTATCCTCAGGTAACTCTGTTTTTTCTTGAATCACAGGTTTTGATTCTGGCTTCTCTGCTGATTGGTTGTTTTTTGCCACTGGTTCAGAGTTTCGCTCCGCTGATTTGTTTTCACTTTTTGTCTGTGATTGTTCTTGTTTGCTAGATTTCTTTGCATCCTCTGTCTTCTTCTTTGATGAACCACTCCCCATCTTAAAAATTCAATGTATGCTGTTTCATGACATGATAACCTGCAAAAATATAACATATATCAACACACGTATATAAAATGTTACAGCCCAATACAGGACCAAATCAGTCATGTCATGGTTAGCATGACTGTGGATTCAAGCCCTTCCGATAAGCTTCCAGCATTAAGGAGTAAGAGCAAAGACCGGTTGGCTCGAAGTCAGGATAACGAGTGGAACTGGAGTGACATGTCTACCCATGGATTGTTGTTTGTGTGCTAGCTAGCACTATGAAATCAAACCCAGTGTGTTGGTCTAGTACAAAGCAGATATCATCACCATCATCTCATCGAAATGTACCTTGTTCTTGCCATGATAGAACTAAAAACAATGTTGAGAAAAAGTGTTAATAACACTGAATTAAAACAATGTAGATTTTTTAACACATTTTTGTCATATTATAATCTGTTTTTTTTATTCATTCAGACAACATATTTGATAGTATTCAACACTCAAACCTACACAATCAGTACCTATCACCACTACCACATTGGTGATGTAATGATTAACATACTCGCCTCAAATGCGGTAGATTGTGGGTTCGAGCCTAGATCGGGTCACACCAAAGTCTATAAAATTGGTATTTGTTGCTTTTCTGCTAAGCATGCAGCATTGAGAAGAAACAGCAAAGACCGATTGGCTTGGAATCAAGATAATGTGTCCCAGTTGGACGACATGTCTATCTGTGGACTGTTGTGTCAGTGAGCTAGATCTATAAAAAAAAGCGTGTTGGTCTACTACAAAGCGAGCCTCATCATTATTTCATAGATAATTAACTTGTTCTCGTCATGAAATAGCTGAAAAATTGCTAAGTTGGCCTTAAAAAACACCAATCACTCACTCCTATCACCACTTAAGTTGTAAGTTTGAATCCCACTCAGGCGGGATGTACATCTTTAGCGGTGATAGGCACTAATTGCACAGGTAGTTGTAAATTCAACTACTATATGATGACGATCATGGTAATATATAATAAGCGAGTGATAGCTCGTTCTTAACGGTAGAAATGTGTTAAAAAAAATACAAAATATAATGAAAAAAATGAGTTGAATGCTACGTAAAAAAATATTTCTTCATCAAAACAGGAAATGCAAGTTAAAAATAGTTTCTCAGCCATTTTGGATATGCGCATGAAAAATAAAGATTGCTTTCCCATCTAAAAAGGCAATAAAAATAACAAAGTTTGCACTTGCTTATTTGTAATAAAATATCTAGTTTTTTTGGGGGGTGTATTCTGAATTATTTTGACATTTTGGCAAATTGATTCTACATTTGAATAGGAAATGTACGCTAGAAGCAAACATGTGACGCATTGTTTTTACTACAACGTCATGTCATTACTATTGACGTTTACGTGGTAAAGATATTGTGTGCATTTCATGGGTTTTAAGTTTATGCTTGTTCTAGACCAATAGAGTCATTATCACAATCAAAACAATTATTTTTTTCAATACCAAATGTATTTTATGATTCAGTTTAGTTCAGATTTTGCCTACAAAAATGAAAACGGATTTCTTGCAATATTATTAAACGTTTACAATATTATACATTGCTATGTGAGTTTATTTATTTATTTTTTCTCCTTATTTTTTGTTACATGATTAACAGAAATTTTGGAAACAAAAATATTTACATGTTCCTTTCAATATCCATACATAACATATGCATTGTATTTTGTATTTTATCTGTTTAAAAAAGTCTTATGACCCTATGACTAGCCTATCTATATCACTCCCTTCTCGGGTTGCACCTGCTCTTATTACAATATGAGTTGGTAAAATATTTTGTCATTTTGGTTTAAAAAAAAAGGGGGGCGTTCGATTTTCAATGCAAAGGAGTAAGGAATGGCCATTCATAAAAAATAAGTATCATATTTGTTAATGTGACATAGAGTATATCAAATCCCATCTGCACCGTCATACCCAAGTTTACCAACAACCTTATTAGTGAACATGAGCCCTATTACTAGGCATTATTATTACGTAACTCTGGACCGAAAACAAGCGATAAAATACAAATATCAACCAAACTAAAGCAATGTAGCATAGTAAAAAAATAAATATGGAAGGAGTGAGATTAACAAATGATGGCTAAACTTATAAATGCAAGAAAACCACACCGTCAGTAAAAAAAAATTATAATCACAACAAACAAACAAACAAACAAAGCTGTTTACCAGTTGCTAAAAATAACAGGAAATTCGAAAACATGTATAATAAAAGAATACGTTCGGATACCAAAATGTTCCGGTTATTCTTCTGAATAGAGAGTAAGTATTTTGACGATCTGTTCAATCACTCGGGCTCGTTTTTTGCCACGACTCTAGCCAAAAAAAACAGTCATCGGACGGCAGAGGAATCTCGGACATGTCGTTAGGGTGATATTGCAAGGGCAGTTAATATCCTATTTTCTGTACACAAACCCTAGCATTTCATTTTCATTTATAATGTTTTTATTCCGATTTTTACATATATTCTGTTGATTGCCCCTCTATTATACATAATTAGGTGTAACGAATGAAGGACTTTCATTCGTTACACCTAATTATGTATGATTGACCACCACTTGACATGAATCAATAGAAGTTGCCTTATTCGTTTATGATATAACCTGTTGGCCAACCTTGCCTATGATATTTCCTTGTAACAAAGCAAAGACGTGAAGATTTGAAATCCAGGAGTTAAGATTGGAGGGGTTGCGATGGTAAGGTGCGTTAACTTCGTTCCGAAATTTTCAGTCTTAAATTCATAGATTAATACCCATTCTCTGTAAGGACTTAAATTGACAGGAAATGCATAGTCTCAGAATCCAACTAATGTTATCTATTTTTTCAGTGTCATAAGAAATGATGGAAAATGTTGCCAAATATTTGTAACAAATGCCGGTTTCCATGGCAACCAGCTCAAATATTCCGAGTCTGAAAAATTGTAAAAAAAATCACATCCCTCTAAAAGAAAGTTCAGCTGTTAAAACTATTCTTAATTCAAACACCCACTCTTGTTAAAAACATTTTATATGGTTTATAGGTAAAGAATGGTCAGAGTGCCAAATGTGTAACTTGTACCAAACATTGGCTATTGTCTGTCAAAATGTCTAGGTCTGCACAGGCCGGCCTAGGCGTGTGGAGGTGTATGTCTGCACAGGCCGGCCTAGGCGTGTGGAGGTGTATGTCTGCACAGGCCGGCCTAGGCGTGTGGAGGTGTATGTCTGCACAGGCCGGCCTAGGCGTGTGGAGGTGTATGTCTGCACAGGCCGGCCTAGGCGTGTGGAGGTGTATGTCTGCACAGGCCGGCCTAGGCGTGTGGAGGTGTATGTCTGCACAGGCCGGCCTAGGCGTGTGGAGGTGTATGTCTGCACAGGCCGGCCTAGGCGTGTGGAGGTGTATGTCTGCACAGGCCGGCCTAGGCGTGTGGAGGTGTATGTCTGCACAGGCCGGCCTAGGCGTGTGGAGGTGTATGTCTGCACAGGCCGGCCTAGGCGTGTGGAGGTGTATGTCTGCACAGGCCGGCCTAGGCGTGTGGAGGTGTATGTCTGCACAGGCCGGCCTAGGCGTGTGGAGGTGTATGTCTGCACAGGCCGGCCTAGGCGTGTGGAGGTGTATGTCTGCACAGGCCGGCCTAGGCGTGTGGAGGTGTATGTCTGCACAGGCCGGCCTAGGCGTGTGGAGGTGTATGTCTGCACAGGCCGGCCTAGGCGTGTGGAGGTGTATGTCTGCACAGGCCGGCCTAGGCGTGTGGAGGTGTATGTCTGCACAGGCCGGCCTAGGCGTGTGGAGGTGTATGTCTGCACAGGCCGGCCTAGGCGTGTGGAGGTGTATGTCTGCACAGGCCGGCCTAGGCGTGTGGAGGTGTATGTCTGCACAGGCCGGCCTAGGCGTGTGGAGGTGTATGTCTGCACAGGCCGGCCTAGGCGTGTGGAGGTGTATGTCTGCACAGGCCGGCCTAGGCGTGTGGAGGTGTATGTCTGCACAGGCCGGCCTAGGCGTGTGGAGGTGTATGTCTGCACAGGCCGGCCTAGGCGTGTGGAGGTGTATGTCTGCACAGGCCGGCCTAGGCGTGTGGAGGTGTATGTCTGCACAGGCCGGCCTAGGCGTGTGGAGGTGTATGTCTGCACAGGCCGGCCTAGGCGTGTGGAGGTGTATGTCTGCACAGGCCGGCCTAGGCGTGTGGAGGTGTATGTCTGCACAGGCCGGCCTAGGCGTGTGGAGGTGTATGTCTGCACAGGCCGGCCTAGGCGTGTGGAGGTGTATGTCTGCACAGGCCGGCCTAGGCGTGTGGAGGTGTATGTCTGCACAGGCCGGCCTAGGCGTGTGGAGGTGTATGTCTGCACAGGCCGGCCTAGGCGTGTGGAGGTGTATGTCTGCACAGGCCGGCCTAGGCGTGTGGAGGTGTATGTCTGCACAGGCCGGCCTAGGCGTGTGGAGGTGTATGTCTGCACAGGCCGGCCTAGGCGTGTGGAGGTGTATGTCTGCACAGGCCGGCCTAGGCGTGTGGAGGTGTATGTCTGCACAGGCCGGCCTAGGCGTGTGGAGGTGTATGTCTGCACAGGCCGGCCTAGGCGTGTGGAGGTGTATGTCTGCACAGGCCGGCCTAGGCGTGTGGAGGTGTATGTCTGCACAGGCCGGCCTAGGCGTGTGGAGGTGTATGTCTGCACAGGCCGGCCTAGGCGTGTGGAGGTGTATGTCTGCACAGGCCGGCCTAGGCGTGTGGAGGTGTATGTCTGCACAGGCCGGCCTAGGCGTGTGGAGGTGTATGTCTGCACAGGCCGGCCTAGGCGTGTGGAGGTGTATGTCTGCACAGGCCGGCCTAGGCGTGTGGAGGTGTATGTCTGCACAGGCCGGCCTAGGCGTGTGGAGGTGTATGTCTGCACAGGCCGGCCTAGGCGTGTGGAGGTGTATGTCTGCACAGGCCGGCCTAGGCGTGTGGAGGTGTATGTCTGCACAGGCCGGCCTAGGCGTGTGGAGGTGTATGTCTGCACAGGCCGGCCTAGGCGTGTGGAGGTGTATGTCTGCACAGGCCGGCCTAGGCGTGTGGAGGTGTATGTCTGCACAGGCCGGCCTAGGCGTGTGGAGGTGTATGTCTGCACAGGCCGGCCTAGGCGTGTGGAGGTGTATGTCTGCACAGGCCGGCCTAGGCGTGTGGAGGTGTATGTCTGCACAGGCCGGCCTAGGCGTGTGGAGGTGTATGTCTGCACAGGCCGGCCTAGGCGTGTGGAGGTGTATGTCTGCACAGGCCGGCCTAGGCGTGTGGAGGTGTATGTCTGCACAGGCCGGCCTAGGCGTGTGGAGGTGTATGTCTGCACAGGCCGGCCTAGGCGTGTGGAGGTGTATGTCTGCACAGGCCGGCCTAGGCGTGTGGAGGTGTATGTCTGCACAGGCCGGCCTAGGCGTGTGGAGGTGTATGTCTGCACAGGCCGGCCTAGGCGTGTGGAGGTGTATGTCTGCACAGGCCGGCCTAGGCGTGTGGAGGTGTATGTCTGCACAGGCCGGCCTAGGCGTGTGGAGGTGTATGTCTGCACAGGCCGGCCTAGGCGTGTGGAGGTGTATGTCTGCACAGGCCGGCCTAGGCGTGTGGAGGTGTATGTCTGCACAGGCCGGCCTAGGCGTGTGGAGGTGTATGTCTGCACAGGCCGGCCTAGGCGTGTGGAGGTGTATGTCTGCACAGGCCGGCCTAGGCGTGTGGAGGTGTATGTCTGCACAGGCCGGCCTAGGCGTGTGGAGGTGTATGTCTGCACAGGCCGGCCTAGGCGTGTGGAGGTGTATGTCTGCACAGGCCGGCCTAGGCGTGTGGAGGTGTATGTCTGCACAGGCCGGCCTAGGCGTGTGGAGGTGTATGTCTGCACAGGCCGGCCTAGGCGTGTGGAGGTGTATGTCTGCACAGGCCGGCCTAGGCGTGTGGAGGTGTATGTCTGCACAGGCCGGCCTAGGCGTGTGGAGGTGTATGTCTGCACAGGCCCGGCCTAGGCGTGTGGAGGTGTATGCCTGCACAGGCCGGCCTAGGCGTGTGGAGGTGTATGCCTGCACAGGCCGGCCTAGGCGTGTGGAGGTGTATGCCTGCACAGGCCGGCCTAGGCGTGTGGAGGTGTATGCCTGCACAGGCCGGCCTAGGCGTGTGGAGGTGTATGCCTGCACAGGCCGGCCTAGGCGTGTGGAGGTGTATGCCTGCACAGGCCGGCCTAGGCGTGTGGAGGTGTATGCCTGCACAGGCCGGCCTAGGCGTGTGGAGGTGTATGCCTGCACAGGCCGGCCTAGGCGTGTGGAGGTGTATGCCTGCACAGGCCGGCCTAGGCGTGTGGAGGTGTATGCCTGCACAGGCCGGCCTAGGCGTGTGGAGGTGTATGCCTGCACAGGCCGGCCTAGGCGTGTGGAGGTGTATGCCTGCACAGGCCGGCCTAGGCGTGTGGAGGTGTATGCCTGCACAGGCCGGCCTAGGCGTGTGGAGGTGTATGCCTGCACAGGCCGGCCTAGGCGTGTGGAGGTGTATGCCTGCACAGGCCGGCCTAGGCGTGTGGAGGTGTATGCCTGCACAGGCCGGCCTAGGCGTGTGGAGGTGTATGCCTGCACAGGCCGGCCTAGGCGTGTGGAGGTGTATGCCTGCACAGGCCGGCCTAGGCGTGTGGAGGTGTATGCCTGCACAGGCCGGCCTAGGCGTGTGGAGGTGTATGCCTGCACAGGCCGGCCTAGGCGTGTGGAGGTGTATGCCTGCACAGGCCGGCCTAGGCGTGTGGAGGTGTATGCCTGCACAGGCCGGCCTAGGCGTGTGGAGGTGTATGCCTGCACAGGCCGGCCTAGGCGTGTGGAGGTGTATGCCTGCACAGGCCGGCCTAGGCGTGTGGAGGTGTATGCCTGCACAGGCCGGCCTAGGCGTGTGGAGGTGTATGCCTGCACAGGCCGGCCTAGGCGTGTGGAGGTGTATGCCTGCACAGGCCGGCCTAGGCGTGTGGAGGTGTATGCCTGCACAGGCCGGCCTAGGCGTGTGGAGGTGTATGCCTGCACAGGCCGGCCTAGGCGTGTGGAGGTGTATGCCTGCACAGGCCGGCCTAGGCGTGTGGAGGTGTATGCCTGCACAGGCCGGCCTAGGCGTGTGGAGGTGTATGCCTGCACAGGCCGGCCTAGGCGTGTGGAGGTGTATGCCTGCACAGGCCGGCCTAGGCGTGTGGAGGTGTATGCCTGCACAGGCCGGCCTAGGCGTGTGGAGGTGTATGCCTGCACAGGCCGGCCTAGGCGTGTGGAGGTGTATGCCTGCACAGGCCGGCCTAGGCGTGTGGAGGTGGATGCCTGCACAGGCCGGCCTAGGCGTGTGGACCGGGCTGGGGGGGGGGGGTATGCCTGCACAAGGGGGGGGGGCCCACAGGGGGGGGGGGCACTAGGCGTGGAGGTGTATGCCTGCACAGGCCGGCCTAGGCGTGTGGAGGTGTATGCCTGCACAGGCCGGCCTAGGCGTGTGGAGGTGTATGCCTGCACAGGCCGGCCTAGGCGTGTGGAGGTGTATGCCTGCACAGGCCGGCCTAGGCGTGTGGAGGTGTATGCCTGCACAGGCCGGCCTAGGCGTGTGGAGGTGTATGCCTGCACAGGCCGGCCTAGGCGTGTGGAGGTGTATGCCTGCACAGGCCGGCCTAGGCGTGTGGAGGTGTATGCCTGCACAGGCCGGCCTAGGCGTGTGGAGGTGTATGCCTGCACAGGCCGGCCTAGGCGTGTGGAGGTGTATGCCTGCACAGGCCGGCCTAGGCGTGTGGAGGTGTATGCCTGCACAGGCCGGCCTAGGCGTGTGGAGGTGTATGCCTGCACAGGCCGGCCTAGGCGTGTGGAGGTGTATGCCTGCACAGGCCGGCCTAGGCGTGTGGAGGTGTATGCCTGCACAGGCCGGCCTAGGCGTGTGGAGGTGTATGCCTGCACAGGCCGGCCTAGGCGTGTGGAGGTGTATGCCTGCACAGGCCGGCCTAGGCGTGTGGAGGTGTATGCCTGCACAGGCCGGCCTAGGCGTGTGGAGGTGTATGCCTGCACAGGCCGGCCTAGGCGTGTGGAGGTGTATGCCTGCACAGGCCGGCCTAGGCGTGTGGAGGTGTATGCCTGCACAGGCCGGCCTAGGCGTGTGGAGGTGTATGCCTGCACAGGCCGGCCTAGGCGTGTGGAGGTGTATGCCTGCACAGGCCGGCCTAGGCGTGTGGAGGTGTATGCCTGCACAGGCCGGCCTAGGCGTGTGGAGGTGTATGCCTGCACAGGCCGGCCTAGGCGTGTGGAGGTGTATGCCTGCACAGGCCGGCCTAGGCGTGTGGAGGTGTATGCCTGCACAGGCCGGCCTAGGCGTGTGGAGGTGTATGCCTGCACAGGCCGGCCTAGGCGTGTGGAGGTGTATGCCTGCACAGGCCGGCCTAGGCGTGTGGAGGTGTATGCCTGCACAGGCCGGCCTAGGCGTGTGGAGGTGTATGCCTGCACAGGCCGGCCTAGGCGTGTGGAGGTGTATGCCTGCACAGGCCGGCCTAGGCGTGTGGAGGTGTATGCCTGCACAGGCCGGCCTAGGCGTGTGGAGGTGTATGCCTGCACAGGCCGGCCTAGGCGTGTGGAGGTGTATGCCTGCACAGGCCGGCCTAGGCGTGTGGAGGTGTATGCCTGCACAGGCCGGCCTAGGCGTGTGGAGGTGTATGCCTGCACAGGCCGGCCTAGGCGTGTGGAGGTGTATGCCTGCACAGGCCGGCCTAGGCGTGTGGAGGTGTATGCCTGCACAGGCCGGCCTAGGCGTGTGGAGGTGTATGCCTGCACAGGCCGGCCTAGGCGTGTGGAGGTGTATGCCTGCACAGGCCGGCCTAGGCGTGTGGAGGTGTATGCCTGCACAGGCCGGCCTAGGCGTGTGGAGGTGTATGCCTGCACAGGCCGGCCTAGGCGTGTGGAGGTGTATGCCTGCACAGGCCGGCCTAGGCGTGTGGAGGTGTATGCCTGCACAGGCCGGCCTAGGCGTGTGGAGGTGTATGCCTGCACAGGCCGGCCTAGGCGTGTGGAGGTGTATGCCTGCACAGGCCGGCCTAGGCGTGTGGAGGTGTATGCCTGCACAGGCCGGCCTAGGCGTGTGGAGGTGTATGCCTGCACAGGCCGGCCTAGGCGTGTGGAGGTGTATGCCTGCACAGGCCGGCCTAGGCGTGTGGAGGTGTATGCCTGCACAGGCCGGCCTAGGCGTGTGGAGGTGTATGCCTGCACAGGCCGGCCTAGGCGTGTGGAGGTGTATGCCTGCACAGGCCGGCCTAGGCGTGTGGAGGTGTATGCCTGCACAGGCCGGCCTAGGCGTGTGGAGGTGTATGCCTGCACAGGCCGGCCTAGGCGTGTGGAGGTGTATGCCTGCACAGGCCGGCCTAGGCGTGTGGAGGTGTATGCCTGCACAGGCCGGCCTAGGCGTGTGGAGGTGTATGCCTGCACAGGCCGGCCTAGGCGTGTGGAGGTGTATGCCTGCACAGGCCGGCCTAGGCGTGTGGAGGTGTATGCCTGCACAGGCCGGCCTAGGCGTGTGGAGGTGTATGCCTGCACAGGCCGGCCTAGGCGTGTGGAGGTGTATGCCTGCACAGGCCGGCCTAGGCGTGTGGAGGTGTATGCCTGCACAGGCCGGCCTAGGCGTGTGGAGGTGTATGCCTGCACAGGCCGGCCTAGGCGTGTGGAGGTGTATGCCTGCACAGGCCGGCCTAGGCGTGTGGAGGTGTATGCCTGCACAGGCCGGCCTAGGCGTGTGGAGGTGTATGCCTGCACAGGCCGGCCTAGGCGTGTGGAGGTGTATGCCTGCACAGGCCGGCCTAGGCGTGTGGAGGTGTATGCCTGCACAGGCCGGCCTAGGCGTGTGGAGGTGTATGCCTGCACAGGCCGGCCTAGGCGTGTGGAGGTGTATGCCTGCACAGGCCGGCCTAGGCGTGTGGAGGTGTATGCCTGCACAGGCCGGCCTAGGCGTGTGGAGGTGTATGCCTGCACAGGCCGGCCTAGGCGTGTGGAGGTGTATGCCTGCACAGGCCGGCCTAGGCGTGTGGAGGTGTATGCCTGCACAGGCCGGCCTAGGCGTG